>CM030367.1:184346448-184946448 GCA_017893485.1 Hemerocallis citrina
CCCTGACTACCACTGCACCATTGACGCCAAGCCAAATTTTGGTGCCCCCCACTGACCGCCGCCAGACCGAACCCCCAACGGTGCCAACCGCCAACCCCCTCCATCCCGCCTTGCAGGTCGGGATCGACGCCACGTCGAACACACCGGATGTGATAATAAGGGATTTGAAGATAAACATGAAGATGAGGGAGAAGACAAAGAGATCTAGGAGATTGTTGAATATGTGAAGTTGGGAACGGAGGTGGGGAGGGAGCGGCGAAGCTAAACACCAACCCCCCCCCCCCCCCCCCCCCCCCCCAAAAGAGCCAGATCTAGGGTCAGGGTTTTTTTTTTTTTTTTTTGTTTTTTTTTGCTACTGAACCGACCCTTGTTAACTTTTTTTGCTCCTGAACCGACCCTTGTTAACTTACAAGATATATATTTATTGTTTCATTGTATACAGATATTTCTAGTCATGTGATAGCAACAATTAATTCGAAGCACCCCATGAAATAATTAATATTGTGTCTTGATGTTGAATATCGTTAACACCAGGTGCAAGTAAAAAAAAATCACTGCCTATGAGATATTGTATCATTTTCAATCGTTGCAATTACCATTATCTCTAATATCAAGCTAACAGGCAACAAATTGCCATAGCAAAGAGCAACTGGATTTGCGATAAACATGAGAGCTCCACCCAAGGGTTCTTTCAGAGCTACCTCCCCTTCCTCATTCAAACTTCCTCCTCAAGCTGCTCCAGAGTTCGTGGTCATGGTTAAGAGGAGCAGGGAAGGTGATAGGGAGGAGATATCCAACAGACGAAGGCCTCACTACGCTGACGACGTGGGTAGGGAGCGGGGGAGGTCTGCCTCTAGAGGTAGGTACGAGAGAGTCGATCAGAGAGATCGATCGAGAGATAAATAGAGAACCCATCCCGTAAGGTTCAACTCGCGTACATTACCGGTTGGAAGAGAGAGATCTTATGTAGAGGTTGCTAGAGGAGTGGATCATTGGGAGGTCGACCTCAGAGCTCCAAGATCATCGCGTTTCTCACGTTCGCCGGAGTCGACTGAGCCCAAGAAGAAGGAGGATGAAGAAGGAGAATGGGTGCTTGTTAAGGCCATGAAGAGCAAGGGCAAAGCCGAGGGCACCGACAGCACCAGAAGCGGAGATTCCATTGGGGGAGTAGGGGTCGGCAGTAGAGCTTTATGCCATAAGTGCGCCCAAAGAGGGCACACGATCAACCATTGCAAGAACCAGTGGTTCTATTTTAGCTGTAAGCAAATTGGTCACATATCCACTGCGTGTCCTCATGGCAAATGCGTCAGTCACTCTGACAAGGGGGTTTCTTCTCCGGCGGCCTCTGTGAAGTCACAAAACAGCATTACGGAAGAGAGTGTGGCAGGGAGGCAGAAGTTGGCATCGGCTAAGATCACGCCGACCCCAATTATGGCTGAATTCGAGAGGAGGTATAGCAGGAATATCGTAGTTAAAGCTCACACCGGTCATCCAACAAGTGCAGATATCAACGAACTTATCTCCGCTATCGCCGCGAATTCTCCGGGATGGAATTGGGCGGCAACAGAGTGCGGAAAATGTTTTTATGCTTCAATGCAAGGATGAAGAAGGAATGGCAGAATTACTTCTTATGAAAGGTATGGAAGGCAAGGGAAGCGATGGTATGGAGTTCTACGTCACGTTCAGGAGGTGGTCGAGAGTCGAAGGTGCTCTCAAAGCTCAGTCTCTCTACTCAGTTTGGATTCGGCTTTTTAATTCACCTCTCCAATGTTGGGTTAGATCAGGGTTTCAAGACGCAGTGAGAAGTTTTGGACTGGTTATCGACATCGATAGAGGAACGTTGGTTCATTCGAATATTCAATTTGCGCGAATTAAGGTCGGAGTGGCTAATAAAGTCGACATCCCGTCTATCATCAGTGTCGACTTTGAAGACGAGCGCTTCGAAGTGAAGGTCATTACCGAGCTCAAGAAATGTGTGTCTTTCAGAGGAGAGCATTTTCGGGAAGAAGCTGTTTTCGAAATGGGTGGAGACGAGTTGGAGGTTGACGATGGGCGTAGGCCGCTGGATAGGAGATCATTTGATCCCAGCCTTCCAATTCAAAAGAATAGCAAAGTGCTGATTACACCATCAGATCCCCTAAGATGCAATCCGAGCCTTCCAAAATCTGGATGATAGGGTGGACGAAGGGACTGGAGGAAAGATGCTTGAGTTGAGGGGTCAATTCGGTGCCAAGTCAGATGAGGTGACCCCCTTAAAACTTGGTATCCTCAAAAGTCAGAAGGAGGGTGCTGCTCCCGAGGGCATTAATGTCGATGGAGACTTGAGAGAGGCTCTGTCCTTCTCTAAAGAAGATGTGGCTATTTCCATTCGTTTAGCTATTAAAGCTCTTCTGGCCCATAGGCGCAATGGGCCGCATAAGTCCTCTGATCCTATCGATGATGAAGGGGGTTATTTTAAGTCAATTGAGATGGGCGGGCCTTCAAGAGACCTTGGGCCCGATAGGCCCTATAGAGCCCCTCGCAGTGTTGCAAGCCCAACGAACAGGACGATGGGTATTTCAACTGCTCATATGGGGGAAGTGGGGGATGGGGTGCAGCAGCAATCTGAGGTGGGAGAAAACACTCTTCAAGTTGAGGACTATGTATCTGGTAGGCCTTTGACAAGGGAGATGGAGGAAGAGGATGTAATGATAGATGCTTTGCAAGGGACTAGAGAGGATAACGTCATCTCAGTTACAGAGGCAGAAGATGGAGAAATTGAAGTGATGCCGGTTGGGTTGGGAAGCATGGGCAAGAAGATCAAGGAGTATCAAAGGAAAAGCAAGAGATAGTTAGATAAATGGGGTTCGCAGGGCCCTAGTAAGGAGGATCTTATCAGAGCTACGGCAAAGGGAAAGGAGCCAGCGTCTGCCTGTGGAGGTACTCTTACGTCCAATTTCTCAGTATTAAATTTACTTAATGATGATTTTCTTATCTACTTTGCTAATCTGTATGGGTTAGACATGTGGGTGAGCAGAGAAGATCAGATTCAGATCGCTATCAGGATTAGAGAGGACATTACATGGGGAAAGCCCTAGGATCCACGGATTCGTCGTAGCTAGTTAGATAGGGGGAAATATTTTTTATGTCATACATATTTTGGAATGTTAGGGGTATGCGAAAAAAGGGGAAAAAATCTCATTAGTAATACAGTGGGTAGAGTGAGGCCATCTTTTTGCGGTCTTCAAGAGACTAGGATAGAGAATCCATCCGTGGAAGAGTTCTAGCAACTATCTTGGGCTAAGAACTTCGATTGGAGGTTTAAGCCAGCAGTGGGATATTCGGGGGGTATTGCGTTAGGGGTGGATATTACGCTCTTCGAAATTTTGGGGCATCGTATAGGGGATTTCACGGTGTCTATGAGAGTGAGAAGGAGATGTGACGATTGGATTCACGTGGTTACCACAGTTTATGGCCCTTACGATTCTAGGAGGAGAGATAGATTTTGGAAAGAGATTAGAGATATCAAGCAAGCCTGGACGGACCCATGGGTCGTGGGGGGAGATTTCAACATTACAAGATACAGTCACGAACATGGGGGTAGGGGATCAAGCAGAATCGATCAAGCCGGGTTCAATGATCTCATAGATGAGTTAGCATTGATGGAGATGGAGTAGTCAGATAGAAGATTTACGTGGTCTAATATGCAGGCGAAGCCAATTTTAGCCAAGCTGGACAGGATCAATATGCAAGCGAAGCCAATTTTAGCCAAGCTAGACAGGATCTTGGTTTCCACTGATTGGGACGATGTTTTCCCAACTGCATCTGTGAGGTCTATTGTTAGGTTCACCTCAGATCATCTCCCTTTATTGCTGGATTGTGGGGTAGGATACATTAAGAGTCTGGCTCCCTTCCGGTTCGAGAAAGCATGGACCTTATCTCCAAATGCACGAATCACTATTCAAGAGTCATGGGAGGACAATACCAGGGAGGTATCGGCGATAGGGATCTGGGTCGAAAAAACGAGGAGACTTCGAAAACGGCTTAAAGAGTGGGCAAAGAGAGAATTTTGGGGTTACAAGGATAGACTTCAAAAGTTAGGTTCTATGATTGCAGAGCTTGAAATTGCACAAGAAGAGAGAGACCTTTTGGTGGAGGAGGTCGAGGAGCTATTCAGTAACCGAACGCAGGTAAAGCTGATTGGGGATATGGAGGAGCAATATTGGAAACAAAGAGCAAGAGTGCAATGACTAAGAGAGGGAGATGCTAACACTAAATTCTTCCACAAAGTCGCAAACGGTAGGAGGAGACAAAATCATATAGCAGGACTGAACATCAACGGAGTCTGGATGGGGAAAGAAGGTATCATCAGGCAGGAATTCGATAGAAGGTTCAAGCAACTTTTCGGAATTAGGAACAGTGGCAGGTGTCTCCTATCGCAGGACATGTGGGACTCGTCAAGAATTCTAGGAAGCAAAGGATTAGAGGGTGTTTTCACAGAGGAGGAGGTTCGTCACGCTGTTAATTCTTTGGGTCAGGAAAAAGCTTCGGGGCTAGACGGATTTCCAATCTTCTTCTACAATATTTATTGGGAGATCATCAAGGGGGACTTGATGAATATCTTTTACGAGTTCCATAACGGAGGGTTGGAACTGGATAGAATTAATTATGCGAACGTCGTATTGATTCAGAAAAAGAAGGAGGCTAACAGGGTTGATGATTACAGACCCATTAGTCTTCTTAATGGCTCATTTAAGATCATCACGAAAGTTCTTGCTATGAGGATGTCACCTCATTTGAACGATGTCGTAGGGGCCTCCCAAAGTGGTTTTATCAGGGGAAGAGATATCATGGATAGTGTGGCTTCTGCTCATGAAGCGGTGTTTAGAGGTAATAAGGACAAGGTGGATGGTTTTCTCATGAAGATAGACTTCGAAAAGGCTTACGATTCGGTAGATTGGGAGAGTGTGGAGGAAGCGCTTAAACTTAAAGGGTTTGGGAATAAGTGGACCACGTGGATTATGAGATGTGTTCAGGGGGGAAGGTCGTTCATCCAAGTGAACGGTAAGCCGGGGAGGGAGATCAAATGCAAGAGAGGGCTCAGGCAGGGTGACCCCTTGTCCTTTATGTTGTTTGCTTTAGTCGCTGATGGTTTGGCAGAAATGGTCAGTAGGGGTCGGGATCAAGGTATTATAAAGGGTATCAGGGTCAAAGGAATTACTGAAGCAATCTCTATTCTCCAATATGCCGATGACACGCTCGTATTTGGAGCAGCCAAGGAGGAGGAGATGTGCGCTATTAAATTGGCCTTGCAATGCTTTGGGGCATGGTCCGGGTTAAAAGTTAATCTTGACAAGACAGCTGTGATCCCGATTAGCGATCAGCTGTCAGTTCCGATCGAGGGTATTCAGAGCTTTTTCGGGTGCGATAGAGGTAGTTTCCCTCTGATATATTTAGGGGTTCCTATTAGGCCGGGTGCTCTTCATAGATCCAATTGGGTACCGCTCATTGAAAAGATAGATAGGAAGTTAGCCGGATGGAAGGGACGTATACTCATGTTAGGCGGTCGAGTCATGCTGCTAAACTCGGTACTGAGTAGCCTGCCAACGTTCCTTATGTCGATCTACGAGATGCCGCAGTAGGTTATCAGAAGGATTGATAAAAGCAGAAGAAGGTTCTTATGGAAAGGGGTGGACGAATCTAGCAAAGGCATGCCACTGGTGAAGTGGGGTAGAGTCTGCAAAAGAAAAGAATTCGGTGGATTAGGGATTCTTAACCTGAGAGACATGAACAAGGCTCTGCTGAGTAAATGGTGGTGGAAGATGAGGAGGAGACGCAATTATTGGTGGTGTAACTCCTTTGAACGGTATAGAGGGAGGAAGGCCTTTCGCTTTGGAGAGAGAAGCGTGTCCGGGAATTATTCAGCACTTTGGAAGGGCGTCGCTAAGGTAGGTTCGTTATACCACGCTCATACCAGATGTCGAGTAGGGAAAGGAAAGGATACAAGATTTTGGCTCGATAAGTGGTGTGGTGACTCAAGTCTGTCTAGTCTTTTCCCAGAAGCAGCCGAGGCGACGATTAACACCAATACTATAGTGGCGGAGGTGTGCCGTAATAGGAGAATCTCGCTGGAGATTAGGGGACAGGTATCCCAGAGTCAAATCGGCGACTTCACTAGACTTACCAAGTTCGTTCAGGACGAGGGGAGATTTAAAGACGGGATCGAAGATAGTAGAGAGTGGCTGTTGGAGCCTACGGGGGATTTTACGGTTTCTTCGTTGTATAGGCACATTAACGACGGTGGAATGCGATGCAAGGACGCCAAAATTATCTGGAATCATAGGGTTAAGATTTTTGCATGGCTAGTGTCGCATAATGCAATCCTAACTAAGATCAATCTGCTGAAAAAGAAGGTGCCAATCGTAGCGTTATGCGGGGAGTGTGAGAGAGAGGACGAGGATAGCGATCATCTATTATTCGCGTGCCCTAAGTCTAAATTAGCTTGGGATACTGTTTGTCTACGGTTTGGGGTGTCTCATAGTCCGAGATGTAGTACAGAGGTCTGGGGAAGATGTTGGGTAGAGTTAGGGAGCATTAAGGATAGAGATGATTGGGGGATAGCCGCGTCAGCAACTATGTGGGGTATATGGCTTATGCGGAATGATTTATGCTTTCATAATTCCAAATGTTCCCTGACAGGGCTTATGCACAGAATTCTAACTCTTGCTCATGATTGGACAGGTAACCGGGGCGCTATGAAACGATTGCGGATGGAAGAAGAGGAATAGGAGACGATGGTCCCGATACATAGGGATAGCAGCTGGAGACAGTGGTTTTAGTATCAGGGGATGGTGTCCACCGTAGAGTTGCTACAGCTGTGTGTCCTAGGGCATTGTATCACTTGTATCTTACTGCTTTTTAGATTGTACTCTTGTTGTTGTTGTCGTTTCTTAGTGGTAGATGCTTCATTGTCTTTCTTTTGTCGTTCTGTCTTTGGGATAGACGGGGTATGGCTGTAGTACTACTTTGTTTCTTTAATTTTGCATTAATGAAACGACGACGAGGTCATCTTTTATCAAAAAAAAAAAAAAAAATTGTTCAATATCCGGCCCCTTCTTTTGTTTTTGTTTTTATCGTGAAAAAATATTAATTGTGACTAGAAATTAGGTATTAATGAAGAATTATTTGTGCTTGCATAATTTTTTTTGATGAAACACAAATCTAATTAACTTAGTTTTAATTAGTCTTAATATTATCCATAAGCATGGTTAGGTAACTCCTACACCAGTAATACTTAATTTGAACTATATATTACACATACATTAGCTGCAAGTTGCTCATCATCTTGCATGTCGTACGTGTGTCACTATATGATTTTCCTATGGAAACAAAGTGCATGATTTTATTGAAATTACACTTGGTTTCGTTCTATCATGTTACCCATCCTTACGTAATTAATCCAAGCTAGGTTGTTGTCAACTAATAAATCAGCTGTGAAATTAAGTTCTATTATCCTCAGGATTCCTTGTTATATTTCATTTAATTAGATTTACACTCTGTTAGGAATTGAAATTTAGATTTACACTCAATAGATTTTCTCCCATTGTTCAGAGTAGATAACTAGCTAGCTCGATTGGTTATGTTGGAAAAGTACGCAAAAGTCATATATATAATGACAGTTTAGAGAAAAATATAACCTAGCTAACAATTAATGTATAATGTATGGGTTGCGTTTCAACCAAAATGTTAGACTGTAAACCTCGTGACACGACTAGAAACAAGATACAGGAATCAATTAAGATCAACACCACAACTGGACACTCTCTCTTTTTAAGTTTTCTGAATAAGTCTCTTTTATGTCTTATTTTCTTCTTTCTGCATGCTCTTTGAAAGAAGCCTATCAGAGTTGGACCCATAAAAAAAAAACATGCATGTCGTAAGAAGCAACAACTCTAAACAGTCATTAATTGCGCAAAACGCACAATCATGCAACAGTACTGCTCTTCCAATTATGCATTCAGAGTATTGATCATGAGAACTAATTAAGATATGACAGTTATGATAAATCATAATACAAGTGTTCCTTGTTTTGACTTAAAATTAAGTAGTAGATTTTGACATTGTTTCACTAATAAAATACTCCATCACGAAACATGTATACTAATATTAATATCAGACAAGTTTATATACATACAGAGGCGATTTTTTCAAAAATTTTTGGTTATATATATATATATATATATATATATATATATATATATAGAGAGAGAGAGAGAGAGAGAGAGAGAGAGAGAGAGAGTCCCCTTCCCGTTGTGCACTCGCCTCCATGTGCACTCGGCCTTTAGGCATTCGTATCGACGATCCGAACCGTTCACATTGATCTACACGTTTAAATTTGTCTAAATATGTAAAATCAAATCATTTGAAATTCATTTGCTCATATATTGAAGTGCTACAAAGTTGTATGGCTGAATATCGTTTTTTTTATAATGACATGATCGATGGACAAATGAATTTCAAATAACTTGATTTACATATTTAGGTTAATCTACATGGACAAATTAATTTCAAATAATTTGATTTACATATTTAAATTAATTTAGACGTGTAGATCAATGTGAATACTTCGGATCGTCGATACAAAGATCGAAAGGCCGAATGCACACAAAGGCGAGTGCACAACGGAAGGTTTATCTGTATGCCTATTATATATATAGGACCTGTGTGAAGTTTTTGAGGCATATATAGAGATTAACATGTAGAGGTGTGATGATTGCTATAAGTTATGGTTAGGCCTAGAGGTTGGACCATCAAGGATGTATATATGGATGATATCTTATTGGGACCAACTTGTGTTGGGTTTACTCCAAAAATGAAACTACTGAAACTAGCATTAGAATAAAAACAAAAATTGCGCTAGGACCAATAAAGGCACACTCAAAAACATCTTTACTTGGAGGTGCAGGTGGCGTTCATGTTACCGTTTTGACCTATTCAAGTGGGATTGGGTGGGTGCTTACCGTTTCTCCAGTGCCAATGAGGTTGGAGATAGTGTTCGTGTCACCTTTGGGGGAGAAGGTGAGTTGCAGTTGCAGTTGCGGTTGCGGTTGTGGGTGACCGTTGACGGTGGACAAACTAGGTAATCAGAGAAAGGGCACAATATTGACATATTTAGGTCATATTAGAGGAATGTCTGAGGTTTCTCTTGTATCTCGTACCAATGAGTTTAGATGTGGCATTTGTGTTACCGTTAGCAGGGCTGGCCCCTCAGTGGAGCTAGGGGAGGCGGCCGCATTGGACCCCTGTTTCCCCCCCAATTTTAGGGCCCCCCAAATCTTTTTCCCTTATATTTATATATACTTATTTAGGGGCCCCCAAATTTAATTTTTTGGATTTTTGTTTTTAAAATTAGTACTTGAGCCGACTTATTTTAGTTGGGCTTGAGTTTGTATGAAGATTTTTTTCTTCTCAAATCCCTAAATCTCTATATATTTCTTCATATATATGGTGTACAAGTGAGGGGAAGGGAGAAATGGCTCAGTTTTGACCTATGCAGGTCAGATTGGATTGGCGCTTGAGACTTGCTTTAGCTGGGTCGGTGGATAAGTATGATTATATTTTGTTGTATTATTTGATTATTGGTTGTTATTATTTTGACTGGGAACTTTCCTGTTTGGGACGAGTTCTTTTTTTTGCAGAGTATGAGTTCCATGACATAACTGTTGAAATGTAGTAAGAATAATCTGTATATTCTGTTTCCTATAGATTAGAAAATAGGGTCCCCCTAATTTCTCATCTCCTTAAACGTCTCCTCAATCTATTGTACCCCTTCTCCAAGAATGTAATGTGTATATAAAGAGATACACAGTAGAAGAATAAAGAATAAGAAAAATATGATTTTTTTTCCAAATTTGATTTCAAGATGGTATCAGAGCCTAAAATATTCTAGGCTAGGTGAAGAAGAAGAAGAAGAAGAAGAAAATCCCGGTCCCTCTTCTTCTTCCTGTTGATTCCGAAAACCACCACCAATTCCAACAATCCCGTCGAAAATCCAGACCCCCTGTCGTCCCCCTGATCCCGATCCCGTCGAAGATCCTCGATCCCATGTCGTCCTCCCGATCCCGATCCCCTGTCGTGCGCCGCCACATCCCCTGGCGTCGTCGCAGACTTGCAAGCCCAAATTGAACGACGTTGCTTCTTCTTCTTGGGTCTGTTTGTCAACCGAGTCATTCAGATCCCATACTCGACTAGCAAAGTAGCTTCTTCATTGGTCTTGTTGATGTTTGCTGTTGGGCATCTTGTTGTGTTGTTGTTTGCTGTTGTGCACCTTGATGTCGTTGCTGTTCTTGCGCTAACCCGCTGCCACCGTTATCGTCCCTCCCGCTATTCAGATCTCTTGTCACAACCAAATCTCCCGATATCGCCATCCACCTTCTTCATCTGTCGAAGCTCCAGATTCGAAGCCTAACCCCTTAGATCTCAGTTGAACCCTCGGCTTCGAAGACTCCGACTGACCATCGACTGATCGAACCCATTCGAAGACTCTGACTGCTCGAAACCCTGATCTCTTCCCGAGCCTCCCACCTTGTTACCCCCACAACACCCCGAGCTCCATCGCACCACCAAGCCTCCACTGCGACCTTCTCCACTGCTTCATTGTTGTCGTTGTATGTCGACGTCACCGCCACCCCCGAAGCCGCTGCCGTCGAACACTGGTGACATAGATCCAACCAGATCCGTTGTATGTTTGTTTTTGTGCCGCTGCTATTCTGTCATCAACAAGCACCATGAAAAGTTCCTTAAAACCCTTTGATGCAGCTGCAATGGTGGCTCAGAACCATTCTTCAAGGAGCCACCTGGGTCGATCTGGACCAAAATTATCTTACGAGTCGAGGAAGTGTGCTCATTGTGGCAAGATTGGCCACACGAAAGCTCATTGTTATGAGATTATCGGCTACCCGGAGAACTGGGATCATAGCAGGAATCCTTGGAAGAAGAATTGCAACCAATCCACTGTCGCTGTTGGAGTTGTTGATGGAGTTGAGAAGAGTGTTAGACATGCCTTTGTATTAGTTATAGTTGTATGTAATGATGGTAAGGTCTATAATATTTCTGCCTCTGTAATGCATGGATAATTGATTCGGGTGTTACCAACCATATGACTTTTGATTCTAGACTAGTCCAAAGCTTACAACCATCCACAAAATCAAGTGTGTCTACTGCCAATGGTGATACTAGCACCGTTACTAACGAGGGTTCCATATCTCTCACAAAAAACCTAACCTTAGATATTGCATGTGCTAGTTGTGTCATCCTTGAATTTTAATTTGTTATCTGTTGTCCAAATAACTAATGCCTTACATTGTATTATGGTTTTTTGGTTCTCCCATTGTGTGTTTAAGGATATTCGGACTCCCAAGACGATTGGTTATGGGGTTAAACACGGGAATCTCTATTACCTTGATTTAGAATCTAAAAGTTCAAGCAAGTTGCTCAAGCTCTATTTATGGAAGGATCCGAGGGGGAGGGGGGGAAAGAAATCAGAAATTTGGCTATGACATCGATTTTAGGGCATGCTTATTTTTGGTTATTTGAATAAATTATTTCTAAGTTTATTTTCGAATTTGGATATTTCTACCTTTCTATATGATGTGTGTGAACTCGCAAAAAGTTACCGTGTCTCTTTTCCTCCAAATCTAAGTAAAAGCTCTCTCCCATTTATGAATATTCATTCTGATGTGGTCCATCCAAAGGCACTACTTTTGGAGGAGCAGAATGGTTTGACATTTGTTGATGACTGTACTCGTATGACTTAGAGTTGTTTGATGAAATCTAAAAGTGAAGTTAGTGGTTTATTTCAGAAATTTCACAAGTGGGTTATGATGCAGTATAAAGCGTAGATTCAAGTTCTTAGGAATGATAATGGCAGCGAGTACCTGAGTTCTTATCTGCAACAATATTTGGTGGAACACGAGATTGTTCACCAGACTACATGCTCGTATACACCTCAACAGAATGAGGTTGCAGAAAGAAAGAAACAGACACTTACTCGAGGTGGTCCGTGCTTCCCTTATTCATGGTAATATGCTACTCATGTATAAGGGGAAACTCTTGCTTTTGCTGAATACTTAATCAACCAAGTTCCCTTTAGTATCCTAAATTTTATCACGTCATTTCAGGCATTAACCGAAGTTGTGAATGCACCAACAGTCATCAACTTGCCACCTCGTGTGTTTAGGTGTGTCGCATTTGTTCACCTTCATCAACACGAGCAAAATAAGTTAACTCCTCGAGCTGTGCGATGCATTTTCGCGGGATATGAAGAATAAGAAAGGGTATCATTGTATCACCCACCAACTCAAAGGATGTTTGTGACAATGGATGTTGTGTTCCACGAAAATGCGATGTATTTTTCCTCTGAGGTTGAACTTCAGAAAGAGTACCGTAGTGAAGTTCAGACTCTTGCGTATGACGAAGTGGTTGCCATTCAGAGTGAACAATTGGGTACAAGGGGTGGAAATGTGGATGTAAGTAGTGACGACCACTCGAATGAACAATTGGATAGAAGGGGTGAAAATGTAGATGTAAGTGGTGACGATCACTCAAATGAAGATTTGGTTGTGGGAGAAGATATCCACGAGGAACTGCAATCTGTGTTGAACCTCCTTGAAGATGAACCGTTGAGATCCATGCCATCGCTAGTGTCCTCTCCACCATCAGCACCGTCAGAACCCCAAAATCAATCGTCGTCGTTGTCCAAAGCTCCAAGAAGGGAACTCCCGAATCGTACCACTAGAGGTATCCCAAAACCTACTTATGAGTCTGATCCCACTAGTAATGTCAAGTACCATATGAGTCATGTGTCCACTCACCGATTGTCTGAATCAAATAAGTCATTTGTGAATCAATTATCTGTTGCATATATTCCTAACATTGTGCAAGAAGCCTTATCTAACCCAAGGTGAAATACAACTATGGATGAGGAAATGAAGTCCTTGATGAAGAATGAAACTTGGGAGATAGTCGAACTGCTAGCTGGAAAGAAGCCGGTAGGATGCAAATGGATTTATACGGTGAAATATAAGTCTGATGGTTCAACAGAGCGATACAAGGCAATGTTGGTTGCCAAAGGGTACACCCAAACTTGTGGAATTGATTATGATGAAACATTTGCATCTGTAATAAAGTTCAACACCGTTCGAGTTCTAGTGTCACTTGCTGCAAACCTTGATTGGCCGATACAACAATTTGATGTGAAGAATGTTTTTTTTGCATGGGGATTTGACAGAAGAGGTTAATATGGATCCATCGTCAGGATCAAACAGACCTGTCCAACATAGTAATAAAGTGTGTCCTTCGAAGAAAACACTGTATAGTCTCAAGCAGTCGCCAAGAGCTTGATTTGGGAGATTTACAAAATCAATGAGGACATTCACATATTGTCAGAGTAATTCAGATCATACTCTGCTCCTAAAAAGGAAAGAAGGTAAGATTACTACTCTAATTATATATGTGGATGATATGATAGTAACTGAAGATGATTCTGAGAAGAGAAATGCACTACAGAGTTAGTTGTCACAAGAGTTCGAAATGAAGGATTTTGGCCCTTTGAGGTGTTTTCTTGGTATTTAAGTTGCTTATTCTAAAAGGGGTATTTTTCCGTCTCAAAGAAAGTATGCTCTTGATTTGTTGAAGAAAGTGGGAATGTATGCTTGTCAGCCTATTAATACATCATTTGAAGAAGGGCTGAAAGTTTGGAATGATCCTGATCAGATGCCATGTGATAAGGGGGAGATATCAGAGATTGGTAGGACGGCTGATCTATCTTGCGCATACGCAACCGGAGTTGTCATATACCTTAAGTGTGGTGAGTCAGTTTATGCATGCACCTCATGAACAACATATGAATACGGTGATGAGAATTTTGAGATATATAAAGTTTTCTCCAGAAAAAGTGGCCTTATTTGCGAAACATGGTCACTTGAAGGTTGAGACATATACTGATGCCAACTGGGCGGGATCTGTTGATAATAGGCGATCCACTTCAGGGTACTTTACCTTTGTTGGAAAAAATTTGGTTATACGTAGAAGCAAAAAGCAAAATGTCGTTGCACGCTCTAGTGCATAGGCTGAGTATCGTGGAGTAGAATTAATTATAACTAAAGTTCTGTGGCTTAAACTTTTGTTACAAAATTTATGTTGTGGTCCGAATGAGGTTATTAAGGTGTATTGTGACAATCAAGCGGCATGTAATATTGTTGAAACCCAGTTCAACATGATATGATGAAACATATAGAGGTGGATAGATTCTTCATCAATGATAAATTAGATGAGAAAATTATTGAGATTTCTAAGGTGAAATCAGAAGATCAAGTCGCAGATATTCTTACCAATGCAGTTTCGAATCAGCTCTTCTTGAAATTTGTGGACAAGTTAGGCAAGTAGTTCAATATCTATGTGGGGGGGGGGGGGGGGGGGGGTTGGAACATAGAGAATAATCTATATATTCTGTTTCCTATAGATTAGGAAACAGATTTCCTCAAATCTCTCCATTCCTTAATCTTCTCATTAATCTATTGTACTCATTCTTCAAGAATGTAATGTGTAAATAAAGAGATACACAATAGAAGAATAAAGAATGAGAAAAAATATGATTTTTTCCTAATTCTGATTTTAAGAATAATCTGTTGGGTTTCATGAACTTCATAATCCATTTTTTGGTTGTATATTTCATTAAACTCTTTAATGGAACGTGGGGGAATTTTGACCCACCAATACCATTAACAATTGAAAAAATAAACATCTTTACCGGGCACTAAAATAGTGTCGGTATGCATCCTTTGAAGATGAGCCAAATAATTATCTCTAGATTTTTGACTCACCAAATAATTATCGACTCAATTCAAAAACAAGTCAGGGTTTCTCTTTCTAGGTTTTCTAGAGAGAGAAGCTCTTTCCCAAAACAAAAAAATAGAGAACAAGCCAGGGGATCTCCGATCTGGATAGGGGGGAGGATTTCTCCTCCTTCCTCCCCCATCCTTATCCCCGCCACCAAAACGATGGCGAGGTTGTCAGGCGCCGACGAGGGTTCGGCTAGGTGTCTCTAAGGTGGGATGAAGGTTGGTGTCGAGGGCATACGGGGTGCCACTGAGAGACATCGGGAGCGGGAATGCCTGCCGGTGAGCACGGTGGTAGTCCCTGCGATGGGAGGTTGTACGGCGGGTGTTGGTGACTGGTGTTGGGGCGGGCACATTGGGGGCCTTCATCGTTTGGTCGCCCTCGTCGGGGCTAGCATCGGGGTTGGCAGCATTGGACTAGCATCGGGGGTTGCAGCATCGGTGCTGCGGTTGGGAAGGTGTGGTTGCTGTTGCCGGGGCTGGCATCAGCGTGGAGGGTCAAAAGGGAATCTCATGGATGCTGTTTGCTGGCGAAGTGGAGGTGAACGGTGACCACGGTGGGGGGACGAGTGCTGCCGAGGAGGCATGGGGGTGGAGGCATGGCTGCCAGGCTCATGGGTTTTTGAATTTCAAAAGTGTGATTTGAAATTCAAAATTAAGTCGGCAGCGACGGGGTCTGGTTCTATTTCGTCGATAGGGGGTTTCAATTTGGTCAACGGGGGTATGGCTCTGACTTGTTGATGGGGGTTTCATTGTGGTCAACAGTGGTCGACGAGGGATTTCATTATGGTTGACGTTGGTCGACGGGGGGGGGGGGGGGGGGGGGGGGGCTCAATTTGGTCGACGGTGGTTTGGATCTCTCGGGGGGTTTCTATTTGGTTGTCAATTGTTTGGCTCAGACTCGTCGACGGGGGGTCTCAATGTTATTGACGGGGGTTTTCCTAATATCCAAATTACAACCAACTTACAATTAGCAATGAAATGTACCCTAATTTGTGTGAGCGACTGTTGTCATGTAAGTTTATAGTTTGGGCTCTACTTTGACCATGGTTGGTCAAAGTGAGGGGTGTCTTTGGTTTCTTTCATGTCAGAGGACTTGCAGGGGTCAGGTGTGACGTCTACCCTCGTTGCGAAGTTGCGGTGGGAGTCATCGAGAGTGAAGCGAGGGGATGAGAACGAGGACTCAATCTTGACATGGAGTTGTCAGATTGGTGGAGTGTCTGCAGTGTCTCTCATATGGTGCTTACACTTGTCGTTTGGGTCACTGCTGGGGGCGACGAGGGAGAGTGTACGATAGTTGGAGAGGAGAAACGATTTACAAGCGAGGGACCGAGTGAGAGAGTGAGCCCAAATTGGCACGAAAAATTTGCTCTGGCGGGGGCGGCCGATCAATAGGAATAGATTTCGATGTATTTTTTTGTTTGTTGGTTGGGGTGTATGAGATCCGGAACCCAGGCTGTTGGGATCTGAACTTCATAAGCCTTATTTTTAATTGTATGTTTTGTTAAATTCTCTTTAATGAAACGCGGGGGGTTTTATACCCACCGTTTAACGATCAATTTTTTTTATCTCTACCGTTTTGAGATGAATATGTATATGAGAGTGCTACGTCAATATACATTAAACAGGTCTTTAATTTCGGCTGCTGTAAACAAATGCTACTTTTTTTTTCTTTCTGCCGAGCATTAATCTTATTGATTATAGATATACACTAGATTTACTTTATATCTTATCTATAATTTTAAAAACAGTACTTAACATCATGGTGTCACCTGATTGTAGAAATTTTGCTCAAATGATACTAAAATATTCTAGACTAATGAATTTCATACATAGCTCAACGAAAAACAATTACATAGCTCACTCTACAACATAAACTATTCCCTCCCCTAGTCACACTTGTAGACAAAACCATCTGCACATGTTCTCCCACCCATCAAAACCAGGTGTAATTCGAATTTCAACCAATTAAAATTTTGAATTCCATTACACCCCATAGACTCACCCTACCTTTTCCCGAACGTCCACCTTGGCCACAACCACAACCGCTATCTAAAGGCGGCATGCATCCATCACACCCGACGAGTCCACCAATCCATCCCCACCGCGACGCCATCTTCCAATTGCGTCAAATCCAACCCTCAACAGTAGTCATTGTTCTCGACCGACACGCCAACGCTCTCGACGAACTTCCCTCCGACGAACACTTCCGCCTTGGCAGCTCCTCTTTGGGGATCCCCCTCTTAACCCATTGCTTCTCCCACAAGATTAGAATTTCAAACAATCTAATGAGAAATTCACAAGACTAACCAGCGATCCTCTCTCCACCATCCACATATGTTTTGAATTTCAAAAATCTAAATTGAAATTCTAAACGGCTCTAAATTTCCACATCTAAATATATTTTGAATTTCAAAAGTATATATCGAAATTCAAAATTCAAATTAGCCTCCACTTCCACACCTATTCGAAATTCAAAAATTATATTTTGAATTTCAAAAAATCTAAATTGAAATTCAAAATTCAAATTAACCTCCTCCTCCACTCCTATATGAAATTCGAAACTCTACTTTGAATTTCAAAATAGAACCAAATCTCTCCTTCCATATGTGTTTTGAATTTCAAAATCTAAACTTGAAATTCAAAAATCAATCAAATCTTTCCCAAATCTAATTTGAATTTCAAAACTCTAATTTGAAATTCAAAATTCAAATTTCAACCCAATCTCTCTTTCCTCATTCTAAGTTTGCAAAACACAATCCGGCTCCTCTTCTCCACCTCGCCACCTCCCACAGTCGTTGTCACCATCCTCCTTCTGTTGCTCCCATTGCACACGTCGCTGTTTCGCCATCAACAGGTGACACCCCCTCAGCCCCACTCCCCTTCATCAGTCCACATGTCGCTCCGATGATGCTCACACCACCGCGTAGCGACATGCCCTCCACGCCGCAGCGCTCTCTGCGCCCGCTGCCGAGCAAAGCCCCACTCCAGATCTATTTGTCCCAAACCCTAATTGGAAACACGACGATCAAAGCCCTTCTCCATCGACGAGCCACGACTAATGCACCACTTTGGCGAGCACTGGTAGGATTCTCGATGAACCCAACCCCCACACATCTCTCCGAGCCTCCCAATCCCCTCGCCGACAGCCGTCAATACTGTCGACGAGTCACAAAGTGATACACACCTAAATAAAGGAAGTGAAGATGAAGAGTGAAGTGTATTAGTTGAGATGTAAATAAGTGGTAGTGTAGGGACTTATGTGTAAGAGTGTTATATACATAGTAAGCACGTGTAATAGAATCTTATAAATAGAAGGGGGATAGCTCAGTTATGAGCTATGTCTGAAATTGAGATTAATTCCATCTTCTCTGTTGTTCTTCTTCTTCCTTCTTGATTTCACTAAGCTATAGGATTCCTTCTCTCTAATCCTAGCTCTCTTCTTCCTCGTTCCCTCTCTAATTCACCGTTCTTGAGTTCTATTTGAGTTCTTTAATGGCGATGCGAAATCGAGCGCATCAATTGGTATCAGAGCAATCGATTCTCCAGCCATTCTCATCGACAACAAAGAATCATCATCAAGAAATGGAAAGGGTGAGTATCTTGGGAGATTTAGGCGCAATTCCTAAAGGTGAAGAACACCTTCAACATAAGTTCTTGAACGATCAAATTGGGGGTCATCTTCAAGAAGTCGCCACTCCATTTTCGGCGATTCTTGCACAGTTGCAGCATCTGACTCATCAAATTGAGAAATTGGTTGTTTCATCAACACCAATTCAAGAATCTATAGAGGAGATTATGCCGTTCAAATCCATTTGTAAGCATACTCCTAATCCTAATCTTGATCGATTTCCTATGGAAGAGTATGAATGCAATATTTGTTTCGCTGATTGTTCCTATAAACGATACAAGAGCAACAAAGTATTCGATTGTGATATATGTCCTAGTTGTTTCTCTAGTGGAAGATTTAAATTGGGTTTGGCACCATTATACTTCATTTGTATAGAATATGTTGATGGTGATAATTTGGCTGATGAAGATAAGAAAAAATATCATAATAATGTGTATAGGACTGCTTCTGGATCAAGAAGTGGGAAATATATTGAAGAAAATGGAAGCAAAATGAAGAATGAGAATTACAGGCAAGATAAGGCTGAATAAGACTCCAAGGATGAAGATAATAAGTTTTTTGATGAACAATTTCCAAAGAAAATGCAAGATATAACAATTAGAGAAGATAAAGTACAAAACCATAGTGACAAGATTGTGGAAACAAGAGCAGTGGATACAAGAGGAGTTGCAAAGAAGATTGCCACAAATGGGTATGGAGTTTTTGCTATGGACTATCCTGGATTGGTCTTACAGAATATCTTCATGGGTGGATATTTTTGTTCAAGATGTATGTGAGCACTTCTTCAAGGTTAAAAGGAAATCCAGCGTACCAAGTTCTTCAAACTTCCCTCTATGGGAAATTCTTAGGTAGAGGTGTTGTTATAAAGGTTCATTTTGAGCAACCTGATCAATGGGATGGGGCAGTGTTAGTTGCACCAGTGTGCAAGTTGTCAGAGGATGTTGTTCAATCTTGGCCGGTGCAACAAATTCTGACTTGCGCTGATGGAATTCTTCCAAGAGTGAAGTTGAAGTTGGTTTACATCAAGTATAAAGTCGTGTTACCATAACTACTTGTGAATCCTTCTCAGTTAAATCATCGAATTCCAACTCTACATTCAGGAATGACTCTGGTTGCAGAGCAATCAAGGAAGAAGAAGACCCATCACTTGAATCTCGAGGTCTCTCATCATAGAGTTGTCGCTGCAGTAAGATTGTTGAGGATTGAGCTAGGAGGGGCATTTGCTGATCTTTTAACTGAGAAGGGAAGGAACTCAGCTAAGAATGAAATGGATTATGTTGAAAGGACTCTAGGTTTTCACACCAGGGAGTTGGACGATAGAAATCTGAGACTGGTGACAGATGTTGTTGGAGGTATTGTTCGTTGGAGACACTATCTTGATCATCTTATTATGTTTCTATGTAATGATGAGAGGACATTTGGAGGCATGGAGCTACTCCTATTGCAGATTCTCCGAATTGGTTTCTATGAGATCACTAAGTTAGGTATGCCATCATATGCTGTTGTTGATGAGAATGTCAAATTGGCAAAAATTGCTTTAAGGCCTGGTGCAGGGAACTTTGTTAATGGAGTCTTGCGTAAACTAGTTTCACTTAAGGAGACAAATTCTCTTCCCCTGCCAAAGATTGAGGGTGATGATTGTGCACAAGCACGTGCTCTTGCTATTGTTCATTCTTATCCAGTTTGGATGGTGAGGAGATGGACAAAGTTTCTCGGGCAAGAGAAGTCTGTCAGAATTATGAATTGGAACAACAGCAGTCCTAGCTTCAGCCTCACGGTGAACACCGGAAAAGGTTATACAAGGGCTGATCTTGTTATTCGGCTGAAAACTCTAAAGATTCCACATGAATTGTCTGCTTACATGGATGATTTTGCTCGCGTACAGACTGGCTTGCAGATTGTTAAGATGGAATACTAAGAGAAGGTTTGTGCAAGATGAGAGTGCAGGCCTTGTCGTGTCTGAGTTGGACCCTAACCAGGAGAAACCATAATTGATTGTGCGCTACACCGGGTGGGAAGACACTTTTTATCGCATCACGTTTGAGTGGTCAAGGACGGGCGGATCTTCGATTGTTTTCTGAAAAGTTTGCAGTGTCATTGGAAGAGGTTTTCTCATTAGACCTTGAGGCAAGGTCTTATTGAAAGGAGGGAGGAATTGATACACACCTAAATAGAGGAAGTGAAGATGAAGAGTGAAGTGTATCAGTTGAGATGTAAATAAGTGGTAGTGTAGGGACTTATGTGTAAGAGTGTTATATACATAGTAAGCACGTGTAATAGAATCTTATAAATAGAAGGGGGATAGCTCAGTTATGAGCTATGTCTGAAATTGAGATTAATTCCATCTTCTCTGTTCTTCTTCTTCTTCCTTCTTGATTTCACTGAGCTATAGGATTCCTTCTCTCTAATCCTAGCTCTCTTCTTCCTCGTTCCCTCTCTACTTCACCGTTCTTGAGTTCTTTAATGGCGATGCGAAATTGAGCGCAACACAAAGACCCTTCCGAAGTCAAAGGCCATCATCGTCCCCGATCATCTCTCCCACTTCTCCTCCTCCTATACAGTGGCGCCGCTCCACCGTCGTCTTAGTCCTCGTAGAGGCGATCATCCTCGCTGTGCCGCTCTCTAATTCCCCATCTATTCGACCGACCAACACCCAAGTTGGTGGCACCATCGCATCTCAGTTGATGGGCAAAAGAGGGTGGGGGGAAGGGAGAGAAGGTTAGGGAGGACGAAGGAGTCCTCCCCCCTCCCCGACCGGTTCGATTTCGGTGTTTTTCCTTTTTGTGGATTTTTGGGGGAGAGCTTCTCTCTCTAGGATTCTAGAGAGAGAAACCCCTTTTGAAAATGATCTGCTTATACTAGGCTTGCTTGTTGTTGACGATAATTAATAACTTTGTGCAGGCCCGATCCTAAGATATTTTAATGTCCGGGGCAAAAAAATAAAATTCCGCCCTTTATAAATACGTCTGTACTTATATATATTAATAAAATATGATATACGGCGTGGGAACAAAATCAATATCCCGAAAATTAAAGATTACATTGTTTTGCTGTATGACCAATTCTTGCACCTACAAAAATAAAAAAATCAATCAAATCAACCACATCTCATCTAAAACGATTTCTTTTTGCATTTTTAGAATCAAAATCATTAGTTATATGTTCAACCTCAATATTTTTCAACATATTCTTTTCAATACTTGAAATTGCTATATCCATATAACCTATCTTGAGTCATAGTTGTTCTCAAATAAGATTTTAATGATTTTAATTTTGAAAAGATTTTTTTTTCGTAGATGTCAGAGTCACATGTACAGTCAATAAAATCCTATAAGCAACCAAAATATTTGGAAACATCCATTTCTTTTTTTTGGCAAATTCCATAATTCCAATGGAATGTCATGGTTTATGTATTTCATATGCTTCACTTGGTAGCATTTCTTGCAATATTTGTAATTCTGAAAGTAAATAATTCTCATAAATATCAAGCATCTTACCATGTTTCAAAGCAATTTCAAGTTGCAGGCAATATTTTTTCATTTCATCATTATCCAATGAAACTAATCGTGATGCATCAAACAAGAAGCCAAATATAGATTCAAAAATTTGCATTTGTTCAAATCTATTTTTCAATTGAGAAATAACCATATCAACTAAAATAATAAAATAATTAGTTGCAAAATTTTCTTAAGCAGAATGTTGTTATCTATCCGTATCAGGAATCTCATCAAAATGTCTCAATCTAAAAGCCCTACGTTTTACAGGAAATAAGGGCTCAATTTTCATTTCAGATACAATTTCTTTAGTTTCAATCATAGCAGAAGTAAATCCATTTTCTCTATATTTTTCAAAAAATGAAAGCAATCTTTTCAAGTTTTTAATTGCAACATCAAGAAGCATAACTTCAGTCTGCAATTTTTTACTCACTAATTTTATCTTGTAAAAATTTCAATCCAAATAACCTAACTTAAAATAACATCAAAACTTGAAAATTCGCTTGATGTTAATTTCTCAGTATCGCAATTCACTTTAGAATCATCAAAAATTTCTGCTGATTTAATTAAAGTTGTTTCAAAATGTAGTAAATAGCTAAAAACACTTATCGAACCATTAATTAGCAAACATGAATTTAAAAAGTAAAAAATTGAAAATCGAAAACCATTAATAAGTAAGCTGAATTTATTTTTAAAAAAACACTAATTAGTAAACATGAATACAAAAGGTAAAAAAATTTACTCTTGTTGAACCATTAATTAGCAGACATGAATTTAAATAGTAAAAAATCAAAAATCAAAAACCATTAATTAGCAAATAGAAATTAAAAAGGCAAAACATAAAAAAATAAATAAAAATAAATAACCATTAATTAGTAAACATGAATACAAAAAAAAACTCTCTTTGAGAGTTGAATTCAAGAACTCCCATTTATTAAATAAGTACTCTAATCAACTAAGCTAGACGACCTTTTTTTATTCCTTGTTTAAATATTAATTAGTTAGTTACAAACTCATTATATTTACAAATTTTTGTACCTCTCATCTGAAGTGGGCCCTAGGCGGTCACCCATCCCGCCTTGGGCTTGGGCCAGCCCTAGTCTTCGCGAGGGCCACCTCTGTTTTCATTTGTAGGTGATAAAAGACAAAAGTATAAGCAGGCATACATCTCTAAACATATGCATCTACTTATACAGTATTTATTACTGTGCCCTGTATCATATATGTATGTATGTCATCTCTAGGGAAATAATATTCATGTATTACGTATACATTTTTTTAAAATAAAAGGATAGAGTCGAAAGACTCCAGCCAAGAACTAATATATATATATATATATATATATAGGGAAATGCTCCATTGAAAATGTACTGTAGCGTGGAAAACGTGAAAACAAACCTAGGCCGTTGTTGGGAACAACGGCCTAGGTTGTTTTCACGGGTTTTCACAACATTTGCATTTTCAATGGAGCATTTCCCATATATATATATATATATATATATATATATATATATATATATAAGAAGTAGCATCCAACATTCAAGTTTACAAGACGTAAAACAAAAAAAGGAGAAAAATATATACAGGAGCAAAACGACGACAACGATAAAGCTTTCACAACAAACAGTTACAACTAACATGAGGAGAATAAAAAGACCGAGAAAATAGATGAAGAGACCCAACATCAGCTTGGCCAAATAGTTGGAGCCAGTGGCGGAGCTTAGTGAGGGCCCGGGGGTGCCCGGGCCCCTCCAAAATTTTTAAAAACCCCCTTCACACTATTGAAAATTTTATAAACCCTTCAAAAAAATTATGATTTAACCCCCATGAAAACTAAGTTTTATTGTTTGGCCCCCCTAAAAATTATGAAAAAATCTCTATATTTTTACATGTAATCATAGAATTTTACCTTGGCCCTCCCGGTAAAAATTTTCTGACTTCGCCCCTGGTTGGAGCTGCGAAGAAATATAGTCCCTCACACGAAGCCCACAAACCGCAAACAGATATTTGACGGATGCAAACACAGTCATATAGCATCCAGAGCACACAAAATACATGCCGCCATCCACTGAAAGAATAAATAGCAGGCAGAACAAGCCAACAACAACAACAACATCGATACCTCCTCTGAGAAAAAACTGGACAAGTTAAGCACTCACAAACAGGAACAAAATGCACGGCATAAAAAGACAAGAACACTAAACTCAGATCGAAGAAAAAGAGGTAGGAAATAAAAGATAACAAGTACTAATTAGAACTCATCAGAAACAGTGCGTCAGTACAACCAGAAAAAGATAAGAGAACCACAAAATGAAGAGCAAACGGAGTAGCAGTCAGCAAGCAAGAAAGCCATAACAACATATCGAAAAAGGAGAGAACCAAGCCAGAATGCACCACAAACCTGCACACCAAAACCCAAAAAGAGAGACAAAAACCAAAAGCTGGCCCTTACACTCATGGGAGCTCAAATCTACACCGAATAAAACTCATCATATAAGAGAGGATAAAAAATATAAAAGAGAAAAGGAGAAAATCAATAAAAACCATAGTGAACAATTAATCAGGATGATTAAAAGAGGCAGCAGCAATATTAAGATAAGATAACCGAGCCTTACCCCTTTTGCAATGGGGAAGAGTACTAGCCTAGAAGTTAGTGAAATAGATCAGGTCATCAATTAAGTAATTAATGGGGTGAGATTTGTTAAAGAATATTCTATTATTCCTTTCATTCTAAATGATCCAAATCAGAGCCATCATAGTTAAATCTCACGAAGCTCGATAAGATCGCTTGACACATAACGATCTTCATTTATCCCACCAAGAACTGACAAAACTAGATTTAGCATCAACGTGTCAAGCTTTCTTACAAATGGACCATAATGGAAGAATGAATGAGCATTTAATAAATAAATGACTAGCATTCTTGTGGAGGGAAAGACAAAGAACACATTTTTGGCCGATCACTAGATTTTTCTTGTTGAGATTATCCACCGTGAGAAGTTTGTTATTGTTAAATTTAGGAATAGGAAGACATAGTTTATTATATTGTTGGATTGATTATAACTGAGTACAATATGTCTCCTATATAAAAGAGAGAAGGAAAGACTAAACCGATACATTATTTGATATGAGATTAAACTAATATCTCTCATCTAACTTAATATCTAACACCCCCTCTCAAACTCAAGTTGTTTTAAGCAACATGAGTTTGGAATATTGACGATGTTCATGTGGCAGGGACAACACACGGTGATGCACTTGGTGACGAAGCATGGCGTAGGGAAGTCGCTTAAGTAGATGGCTCATGAGATGGCGCACTATAGCGCATGGACGATCCGGCTCTTGGATCTTGAAAGGTGTAGAACTTGGAAGTTGTAGAAGAAGTTGCGCACAGTAGCGATGTATGTTGGGATCTCACCCCTGAACTGAGAAGTAGTAGAAGAAGTTATGGCGCATGTTAGGATCTCACTCCCGAACTGAGAAGTAGTAGTAGTAGAGGAAGGAAGTAGTGTGTTGGTAGCATACGGTAGCAGAACATGTTGGGATCTCACCCCCGAACTGAGAAGTAGTAGTGGTAGATGAAGGAAATAGTGTGTTGGTGGCACAAAGTTGCAGCACATGTTGGGATCTCACATCTGAACTGAGAAGTAGTGGTGGTGAAGGAAGGAAGTAGTGTGTTAGTGGCGCACGGTAGCGGCACATGTTGGGATCTCACCCCCGAACTGAGAAGTAGTAGTAGCGGAGGAAGGAAGTACGAGATGGCCTCGGGATAGATGTCAAGATCTGGAATGATTCTCACTCTCTGAAACTCACGATTGATCAACCAGTGTGAGTTTGTATTGAGATCTAGATGTGGAAGTTGGTGAGCGTCGACTGAATGTGGGATGAGGGAGACGAGAACTGGGATGATGTTGATATCTCCCCCTCTCAAACTCAGTGTGAGTTTACTAGAAAGTATTGGAAGCTCTCGGGATCAGAACGATGTCTATAGAACCTGCATTTTTTTACGCGATGACGGCGGTCGACGGTGGGGATGAATAGTGGTCGACAACAGCAAACATTGAAGGAGAATAAGAGATAGGGTTATGATTAGAGTAGGATACTGGTTGGTAAGGGTCATGGGTGTGGATTTGGATACGGGTGTGGATTTGGGGGGTTTTTTTGTTGAAAACCAGGTAGGGTTGTGGAAATGGGGTTTGGAGTGGGAAAAAGAAATACAGAGAGCTAAGGTTTGGGGTAGTGGTGGCTAGGGTTTGGGGTGTAGCAGTCGATCGAGTTTGTAAGGCAAGTGGCAGCTAAGGTTTGAGATGTGGTGGTAGAAGTTGATAGGTGCAGTCGATCGGGTAGCAGTCGATCGGAAGTTTGGGTTGATGGTGGTGCCAAGAGATTTTTGGTTGTTGTCGATTGGAGTTGCTGGTTGTTGATGTTGGTGTTGGAGTAGATGGTTGTTGCTGACTAGAGTTGATGGTGTTGATGGCGGCGCCGAGAGTTGGGGTTGATGGTGGCTCTGAGATTGGTGGTTGTTGCAGATGGGATTGATGGTTGTTGCCGATGGAATTGATGGTTGTTGCTGATGGGATTGATGGTTGTTGCCGACATTTGGGAGAAGAAGGATTTGGTGATGGTGTAGCAATCGGTGAGGGCGAGGAGGATGGCATCGGAGATGAAGAGGGTGAGGAAACCGACAATCTGGGTGTTGCTGCTCGACGGGATTGATGGTGGAGGTGGTGTTGTTTGCATAGGACAGTAGGCTCTGGAGATGAGGGTTTTCGAGAGTTGGGTTTGGAGTTGTGTTCGGGTCACCAGAGTTATTGGAGATGATGTCGTTGTTGGAGTTGTTATTGCCGGAGTTGATGGTGTTGTTGTCGAAGTTGTTGGTGTAGCCGCTCTTGTTGTTGTTGTGGATCAGGGTTAGAGTTTAAAGATTAGGAATTGATTAGGGATTAGGGTTGGCGGCTCATTTGATTAGTGGGAAAGATTAGGGTTTGGGATTTGATGGAAGAAGGATGTCGGGAGGTGGAGTGATTCCGATGAAGGCAAGAACCACTCAACCTCGACGACGAGGATAAAATTAGTATAAGCCTTGTAGGAGTACATGCTCTCATACCATATTAGATTTTAAGGATAAGAAGGAATAGTTTATTATATTGCTGGACTGATTATAACTAGTACAATATGTCTCCTATATAAAGGAGAGAAGGAAAGACTAAACAGATACATAATTCGATATGAGACTAAACTAATATCTCTCATCTAACTTAATATCTAACATCTATGAATAGTCGACCACATAAGGATGCGGATTTTAAGCGGGGCGATGCACTTCCAAATAGTATTGGAGAACGGAGAGATAATGCCTTAGGAACTGAGGAAATTATCTATACATTAATTTTCTCAAATATGAAGGGGCAACAAGAGTCAACTCTTCCTTTACTTTGAGATGTCACTACAAACCGTATTGACTATAGCGGCGCTTTTATAAGGCTATAACGGCGTTTTTTGGCGCCGTTATAGCTCGTAACGGCGCTTCTGAAAGCGCCGCTAAAAGCGCCGCTAGAAAGTGCGTCGTTACAGCCATATAGGCTACTGCGGCATGTTCGGTCGTCGCCGCTATATGGTGTCCACCTATAACGGCGCTTTGTTAGCGCCGTTATAGAAGCGTTTCGTTTTTTAGGAAAATGGCTATAGCGGCGCTTATGTGAAATGCCGGTATTGCACCGCAATCAGAAAACCAGCCTTGGTACCTTGCTGCGGCGCTGTCCCATCGCCGCGATAGAGGATTAGAAATTGTGGTACCTATGGCGGCGTTTTGTGGTAAACGCCGCTATAGGTTTATTTATTTATTTATTTATTTATTTATTTAAATATTTACATTTACATTTTATTATAAAATTTCAATTAGAAAAATCAGTAATTAATCGCATATTACAAATACATGTAATCATATTAAATTTAAATGCAAATCAAGTAAATCAATAATATCATAATCAAGAACTAAAAGTCACAAATCACAAAAACTCAATTGTAACACAAACTGTCATACAACGAGTATCAAATGTATATGTTGTACAACACTTAGTTATTACAAAACATAGATATAATTCCTACAAAACATTTTTTAAAAAAGTCCAAATTCGACAAACTACGACAGGGGAGTCTTCGTATGGCCCGCTGTTGCTTCCAATTCTATCGTTATTTTGCCCTGGTGTATGTGCGTGACTGGAAACCGATGGAATACGCTGACCCTGTTGAAAAAAAAATCAAAATCAAAATTCACAAATATCATTTGCTCGATCGTATATGAATTAATTAGTGAATAAGATACAGTATGAAACTCAGTCATCTATAGTGACAGAGGAACTCAAACTTAATAATCATCATAATAGTAATTTATAATACATAAGAACAAGAAGAGGATGAAGAAGGATCACCACCTTCCAAGCTTAAAAAAAAACAGGAATTTGACTAATACAGATTTTTTTATTTATTCTTTCATATGAACTCGAATCTGGACAGTGGTATACATCCCAAAGTGTTCAAATTGATAGCTGAATAGTCACAACCCGACATTTATGTTTTTTTAGCTGAAGAAAAAAATGGACATTTATGCACATATAGAATGTACCTTTAGTCCTATCAATCGAATTACTTCAAAGATAAATTCTTAATAGAATTACTCTAAAGATAAACTCTAACAAGAAATAAACAATTAAATCGAGGAATTTTATAGATGTATGATGATGGCCTGGAAGCTATGAAACAAAGCCGACCACTTCTACTTTTGCTAGTCGTGTCATGTATCAGACACAAATTTGTGCAACACTTTCTTTTTAAGTGTAATTTTTTATGTTGTCCTTGTGTATGTTGCATCGTGTACATTTCAGTGCTTCTCAGTCAGCAAGTGATATTTTCATTTTTGACAATTCAACAATAAGGATAGATTACTTAGTTTTCCTGTAAAAGTGTATCATCATATCATATTTTGAAACTTAGGATAACATTTGTTTTCAATTTAAGATAATAGGTCAATTAAGTTTTAGTGGGTATACTTAGCTAGAACTCATAACAAATAAAAAAACTCAATAAGCTGAGTTCTAGAACTCATAACAAATAAAAAATACAACAAATCCTAATTCTAATGGTCGTCCGACCTCGTCACCACAAGTTTTTCGTACCAATTTGAGCTCATTTTCTCTCTCTAAACTACCTCCTCTTACTAGTTATTTCTCTCTGTATCCTCATCCTCTCCTCAAACCTGTAGTTCAGTGGATTTCAGGAGTTATGCATGTCTATCCCTCCATATGCAATGATATACACACTTTTTTCCAACCCTTCCATATCACCTAGTGCATAAATTACAGTATACACTCTTTGTAGATGTGTTTCGTGGCAGTTCAAGCTTAGAGAACTTAAATTCGTTTGATGCTTAGAGGCATGGCTGCGATAGAATTGCTGAAACTTAAAGCTCTAAAATCAAACGATACATGTCTTCAGCATATCATGCACACTGCAAAAATTTCATCGTGTACACCTAATTAACTCAGATTTGGAGAAACCCACTTTATATTCTCTCTAACTAGCCATTAACCTTTCTATGCATCGATATATCATCAACCACATGATCAAGTACCACTGAATTACCACTAAACTAACTAAAAAAAGAAGCACAAAGATGGACCTCAGGTTTTCTCAATTTGACATCAAGATGCAAGAAAAAGTTTTCTAGCCTCCTCATTCTGACTCAGGAAAGATCACGACTTCAAACAAATATAATCATCATGATTAAACCAGTACAAATTACAATTTGGTTCAGAATCATACTGAATAACATATATATTTTTTCACTTGCAAAGATACAACATATCAGCATCCAGAACATGGCTTGCAACAGAACATGAGGATTACTGTTTCTTTTATTTATTTATTTATAATTTAATCGTTGTGACGACAACTTTTTAATATTCGAATATGTTCAATTACTCAAATATTTACCATTATTTCTATTTGTATCTGAACTCCAAATGAACTAAAATCAATCCAAATACGGACACGAAAATGCATCAGATACCAAACAATAAATTGTTCTTCACATACCCACTGTCAGATAATAGGTCAATTAAGTTTTACTGGGTATACTTAGCTATTGTGGTCGACTCTCGCTCTCTTTAAGTACAAACTTAGATAAGTGTCCTTTAGAACTGAGGCTTACTGAGATCTAATCTCATACTTTTTTCTGTCCTTAACTTCACTTACTAGACCAGAAAACAAAGCATCAACCAGTTTAGCATTATCTATGTAATTTAAGTTTATGTCAAAAAGAGTAATATTGCGACTTCTTATTGTCAATAAGTTCATCTTGTCTAATCTGTGACAAAGAATTTTTACAAAAAATGTTAAAAGAACTTTGGATGGTAGCTAATATCATTTATTAGACCAGTTAATGAAAAGCTATAATTATTATGTAATTTTCTCCAATACTTATCCAGTTTTTTATGCTATCTTTCTTCACTTAAAATCTTTATATCTCATTTATATCAAGTGGAGCCATGAAAGGGAGTCACGGTTTGTGGTGGTTGATCCGCTTATTATGAATATATTCATGAAGAACTGTAACTATCATGATCACTGCATGAGTTAAAAGTGGGTATTTAGTTGTCGAATACTAACCGTTGCTTGAGTTGGAATTCCTTGTGACTGTTGCCGGACTAACGTCGCCATTTGAACCATTGCTGCCTCCAGACGTGTCACTGTTGCCTTCAGCTGATCAACATCTTCCTGTGTGGCCCCGGCCCCAGTGTAAGAACATGTACGAGAACCGAAGACGCTGGTGGGTGTTGGTCCTAGCCCCATCCCATGCACACGACCGGGACGCTCGCGTCCCCTCAATTCGGAGAGAACTTGATACTGTAGCGTCAATGGATCGGCGGTAGAAGAAGATGACATTTCCTCAATCTTCTTTCTGGCATCTTTCTGCAAAAGATAACAAAGACAAATTTTATTTTCAAAATTATTTTATTAAAAAGATTAAATACCTAATTGAAATTAATTTGAAAGCTTTTTATTTACCACAATATCGGCTGCCACGTCATCCTTAAATTTTCCATCCTTACCCGTGTGGGTAGTTTCAAAAAAATCTACATCGCCGATCTTCTCTCCCTCATTTGATGCTTCCTATACGTATATGGAAATCTTTTGAAGTGAACATATGCAGGATATGAACTGATATGAAATATATATGCACAATGGATATATATATATCCTCCTTTACTAAAATGTGAAGTGTATGCACAATGTGTATAAGGCTAAGGATGCAAAGCAAAATTTAGAATCAAAATGATTGGGGCATGATTATACAACTCAAACACATTTACATATTGGATATAAAACCAACCTGCTTATACATTCATTTAGTCTGCAGTTTGCATCTGCAAGTTCTATAGTTCAGAAAACACTTGACCATTTTTTTTCTCCATAGGAAGTTCTAATTTTGTGATATGCAAATATAAATTACTTAATTAGAGTTTACATTTTAAAGCTAAACACTCATCTTTTTCTTATTTCAATTTGGAAGTAAAGATTGAATAGGTCATGCTAGTGGACACTATGTAGATTACCAGTATAACAGCTCAATTTCTCTTGTGCATTTAAGAAGGGTATATAAAAGCTCTTTAGTGAAAGAAAATCTGAAAGCTTGTTTAGTTGGCCAAAGAATTATTCTTTCATAAAAATGAGAGATCCTTATCTACCTTAAACAACTCACAAATACTACTTCTATTTAACAGAATGCACCATATAAAAGCTAAACAGGTTGAAAAAGAGTCACAAGTGATGAAATCTCGAATAAAATATTGACTGTAAATAGAGAGAGTATTTTGTGTATACTAATATCGACCTCAAGCAGCAGGTTTGAGTAACTAAACTCATTACAATTGGCTGCAGCTATAAGTCATGATTCAAGTAATGTCAAAACCGACAGCTCTAACAATGTCGCAAGACCCACTAGGACAGTTTTCTAAAATCTACAGTAACATCACTTCATAAAATCTGACATAAGGAACACCAAATTTAGGATATAATAAAGCAAGCTAAATGAGAAGAGAGTATATATTATCTTTTAAAAAAAACCAAGATCTTGACTAGTCATTTATATTTTCATTTACCTCATTTGATGCTTCCTATACTAATCCACCTTCATCATGTCATTGTTCTCATACTGAGAAAACATGTCCGGCTGAATGGAAAAATGCACGAATGATGTCATATAAACTCTATAGTCTACACAATTCATACACAGGTCTATAAATGTATTTCATGACTTGTATATAACTATAATAAAAATACTTCAAAAAAAATTGAAGCGTAGTTTACCAGCTCATCTCGAACTACCGCAAAGCTGGCGCTCCCAGTAGTGTGCTTCAGTTTCAACATCTTTCGACTTTTTATGCTGATGTCAGCCTTTCTCTGCTAATGATGTTTTTTTAAGTTAATCTTTTCTGAAGAAACCAAAATGAATACAAACACTTAATGGCAATAAAACATGTTGGTGTACGGCAGTCGGTAAAGGATCTTAAAATGAGTTCAACAGCTTTTAGTAGGAACTAGTAGACATGTATTAAATTCATATTCACTTAGGTTACAGACAACATCTCCATATTGGTATTACTCAGTAGTCAGAACTTGGCTAATATGCTATGATCAACCAAATTTTACATTAACAGAAAGGTTCCAAACCTACCCGTAAAGTAATAAAACATGCAAATATTGTGAATTAAGATACTCAAATACGAAACTGTAGGAGAAATATCATTGTTTGGGAAAACACGGGCAAGTGTAAAGCCTATATGGATTTAAATTCTATACAACAAAGAATAAAGTGGAAATTTACAGAACTAAACCATCATGCACCTAGAAGCATAACGGTATCATAGGAGCTCCACACGTGCAATAATACTAAGATTAGCATTTGGTGGTGAAGAACCAACCATCAGTTCCATCTAAATCCATGCACAAATATGCTAATTCTGGAAAACATACAAACTATTACCACATTCATCAAAACAACTCAGAATTTAACTGATACAATTAACAAACAACCGTAACAAAATGCACTATTTCCTAAATAATTACAGTATCAGCACTTAGTATTTGGTAGACTAGTTGGTTTCAAATACGACACTACAGATACACTACATAATTAATCCTCAAAATAGACAATTTTAACAACAGAATTTAAACAAATCCAAATACTATTGTCTCTTTTCCACACAATATTATCCCACATTGTTTAATCAACTGGTTCAATACCAGTATGGTACTCCAGAAAGCCTATTTTAAGGTGCTAAATTCATAGATTACAACCTACACACCAAAAGAACATATATCTAAACCTAAAACCCCTAAAAAAGAACTCGTGAGCACAGATTAACTCCAACAAAACTTCTCTCGCTCAAATTTCAACTCATTCCACATCCAAAATCTCAACTTTCCAAAACCTACATGGTGATTGTAACCAAAATCCAACAAACCCTAGCTTATTGTGCACGGAATTCAAAGCGCTAACTCGTGGTTACCACTTACCATGGATCTGAAAAAAGCGTCGACGGATTCGAGATCGTTGGGTGCAGTGGCGGCGATGGTGGGGCGGCCTAAGGTTTGGGGGAGGAGAGCGAAGATGGAGGAGGGGAAGGGGTCGTTATGGCCGAGCTCGGTCGCCATTCATGGCGGTGAAAAGCTTCAAGGTGGTGATTTTGCAGATATGCCCTTGGAGTCGGAAAGGAGAGGGATTGGGAGTTTTGAGGGGCTTGATTGAAATTTTGTCGGGTTTTGAGATTTTGAACTGTGATTGGGAAAGACAAAGTACTGAAAGGAGATGAGAGCGGCAATTTAGAAAGATGGTGTTTTATGGGAGCGGCAAGGGTGTGCGCGCGAGGGAGGTGAGGCGGTGAGTGGGAAGGGGAGAGAGCAACGTGATGGGGAGAAGATGAGCGGGATCGTGGATTTAGAGGGGATTAGGGGAGAGCAGATCGGAAGAGGGATAAGAGGGATAAGATTAGGGGAGAGCGGGATTAGGGTTAGAGTGGAGCGGGAAGAAGATGAGCGGGATTAGAGTAGAGCGGGATTAATTAGGGTTGTAAAAATTAGGGAAAGTAAAAAGGGGGCGGGGTAGCTTTTCAGAACATTATTTACCCCACCCTATAACGGCGCGTATAAATAACCGCCGCGATAGGTCATAGATATATATATATATAACAGCATTACTATTTGAGGCTATAGCGGCGTTGTTGCCACGCGCCGTTACAGAGAATGTGTTTTTTATAAAATAAAATTCTACTATACCTATAGCGGCGCAGTGAAGTAACGCCGGGAAAAGTATGCCGCTATAGTCCATACGGTTTGTAGTGTGTGCCCCCGTTGGGGGTTGGCGGTACTAGATCCATATGTTTTCTTATGGTAAATTTTTAATTACTTTGTAAAGATTATAAAGAGTTCATACTGTACGAGCTAAAGAACATATATGATTGAAATAGTTGATATCATGAGAAGCCAAAAGGGGTGGGTTGAAAGAGATAACAAGGAGGCAGTAGATAAGAGAGGGATTAGAAACTAAGAGGTGAGAGGACCATATGCACCTCTCCAGCCTAGCTGTCCTGTTCTTGAAATTGAAATATATGTCATTATCTCATCTTTAACTTCACCCCCAATCAAACCCCCCTCTTTTTTCTCCTTGTAGTTGTAGGCCATCCCCCAATCTACATAAACATACTATCAGTATTCAAAACTATGAGAATTTTCTTTTAACCCTACTCCCATCTCTTCTCTCTCAAATCTCTCATATATACCTTAATTACCACCTCATCATTTTGGCTGTTTTCCCATGCAGTTAGTAGTGATTTGTACTCGTATCACCATATATTAGTTACTCTTACTAACGTCTTCGCCTTAACAACTTGCAGCACTAGTCCATAAAACTGGTATCAAGTGAGGAATACTGCAACTGATTATTCCGCATCAGGTGGGATGATGAGCAGAGAAGATGATGGAAAGGATGAACACGTACATGACTTGGTGATGCCAGGATTTCGATTCTACCCTACTGAAGAAGAGCTCATTGACTTCTACCTTCGTCGCAAAGTTGAGGGCAGAAGATTCAACGTTGAGCTCATAACCTTCCTCAACTTGTACCGCTACGATCCTTGGGAATTACCAGGTTCAATTTAGACTCTGCAGCCATCATCTATCTTCGATCATATATCTTCCTGCATGTGTACCAACTGGTTAATTTCTTTATACAATTTTTTTGTTCTTCAAATTAACTCTATAATCTTCATGATTTAATTTGATTTGTGAAATATTTTTAGTTCCTTGGATATCAGTCAGCTTCGAATAATTTAGTCCTTAATTTCCCCCCTATTTAATTCGTTAAAATATTGGTATAATTTGAATTTCATATAGATCATGTTTATGAAAAGATCTGGCTTCTACTTTAGAAAGATTTGCCGTACTGACCCACTTTTTCAAAATATGTGGGGGTCTGATCACTTCCGAAAACAATTAGCGATCTGATCCAGTTTTGAACACGTCAGCATAAATTGTTATTAAAAATAACGGCATAGGTTATTTATATACCGTTATTTTCAACATCGGCATCATTTTAAATTTTTTTAGCATGTCGTTATTTGAAGTAACGGCATCAGTATATTTCTCATACAAGTATGAATCTTCTGACTTGAAAAAATTCTAAGTGTTGAAACAACTTATAAATAATGCTGTTATCTTTAAGAACGGCATTCGAATTACTGATGTCGTTGTTGGAGATAACGGCATCAGTTATAATAAAATGAACTGTTGCATTTGTATGGAACAACGGCAACAGTTCATTTTATTACAACTAATGTCGTTATCTCCAATAACGGCATCAGTAATTCGAATTTCGTTTTTGGGGATAACGGCATTATTTATAAGTTGTTTCAATACTTAGAATTTTTTCCAAGTCAGAAGATTCACACTTGTATGAAAAATATACTGATGTCGTTACTCCAAATAGTGGCATGCTAAAAAAAAATTAAAATGATGCCGTTATTGGAAACAACGGCATATAAATAACCTATGCCGTTATTTCCAATAACGGTTTATGCTGACATATCCAAAACTGAGTCAGATAGCTAATTGTTTTTGGAAGTGGATCAGACATCCAAATATTTTCAAAAAATGGATCAGTACGACAAAAAATTCTCTACTTTAGCCTGTTTCATAAATCTTTACAAAGAGACTTCCAAGATCTAGATGTCTTGCAGGTGCACAAATAATTTTCTTACCAGAATCGGGTAGTTTTTGTTCACCATATCCTTTCTACTTCCATTTTACATCATCAAGATTTCATGCATGTCAACTGTACTATATCCCTTAATTTGTTCATGTGTTTGACTGACCTAGATAATATTTCAATGCATACATGTATATTTGTATGTTAGCATTGGCAGCCATTGGAGAAAAGGAATGGTTCTTCTACGTACCCAGAGACCGCAAGTACCGGAACGGGGACAGACCGAACCGGGTAACAAGTTCCGGGTACTGGAAGGCGACAGGAGCTGACAGGATGATCCGTGGGGAGGATTCACGGCCTATTGGGTCGAAGAAGACGCTGGTGTTCTATTCGGGCAAGGCTCCAAAGGGGATCAGGACTGCTTGGATCATGAACGAGTACCGACTTCCACATACTGATACTAATAAGTACCATAAGGTACAATATATATAGTATTGATTATATGAACACAATATTCAAGTGAGAAGAATAAATGGATAATTTTGATGGATTTTCTATTCCCCCCGTTATCCAGCAATTATGCATATTTGAGATGCCCTATCTTTCTTGTTATTAATCCCAGTGTATGTAGTTTTTCCTAGCTAGTCGGTAAGAATTCAGGTTTTGCTTCATTATGTAGTTCCTGCTCATCAAGATTTCTGAGAAAATAACTAGCTGGTTACTAAACCCTAATTCAGAATATAAACCCTAATTATGCATGCCATAAACATAATTCATATTATTTCCCTCATTCTCAATTCTCTAATGATTTTCCTTTTCACTATATATATACCCTAATATTGTACATTCTCCTCCATGTATAGATTCATTTTAGTCTAATTAATTAACATCTTTTAGGTGTGTTTGGCTAGGGAGAAATCATCCTTGGAAAGAGAAGAAAAAATTAATAATAATAAATTTAAATGAGAGAAATCCATTATTCTTGATAATAGCCCTCATTTTCTCTACCTTTCTCTGGCTTTTCCCCCTAGAGTTTGCTATTTGATAATTCTATATAGCTAGTGTAATTAAATTGTTGGAATGCTGCTCTATTGTTTAGGAGTTTTAGGAGTAATGCTACATCCACTACCAAGTTCACTACATTTCTCTTCACTATCTTAGGTGACACACTCCAATAGGTAGGAGAAGATAGAGTAGGTGGGAGAACTCTCCAATAGGAGTATGCCACCTAAGATAGTGAAGAGAATGGTAGTGAAATTGGTAGTGGCTAAAGCATTACTCATTGTTTAGATATGTGGCCTCACAATTTAATGCACACGCGTGTTTTCTATCTCTCTTGTTTGATCTTGCTCTCCAGATATTGATGATAATTATTATGCATTAAGAAATACATGAAACAGTTATATGACAAGTATATTGAAATTAAGAAGAAAAAATGTACATCACATCTGCTAATTACATCGTTGAATATTCTTAACTGCAGGCTGAAATCTCACTCTGCCGAGTCTCCAAAAGAGCTAGTGTCGACCGCCAATACCACCTACCTAGCACCCTCTCTTCCATCCCATCTTCCTCAAAATTACAAACCCGACCACCAGCACCACCACCAACACGACCGCCACCGCCACCAGCACCTCTCACAGGGGATTCTTCATCCTTCTCTCAGTCCTCCATAGACAAGATGCAGAAATTAGCTGCCATTAACAACCATACCCTCTACAGTACTTCAATAACTTCTAATGCTGATAATAATAATTATAATTATATGGCAAGTAGTATTAGCACATTGGAACAACTCCATAGGGTCTACAACCAGAGCTATGTATTGCCCAGCATTTCATCACAGAATCATGGATTGCTCATTCCTTCAATTAACCCAGAAGACAAGTTATGGGAGGACTTGAATCATCTCATGCCAGAAGCTCTAAAGGAGTACTACAGTACTGCTGCTTCGAGAATAAAATAATTGTTGACATTTCATATATGTAATGTATTATATATAGTGCATGCATGTACACTGATAAGTTAATGCTTTTTTCAATTCCTGAATTAGTACTATTATTAATTATTATTTGTTTAGCTACAAATATGTCATTGTTAATATATGTAAACGCCGTATGTATTACATGTGCTATACCCTGAACTGCACAGTTCATGTATATTAATTGTTGGCTGAGCCTGTAATGCCCTAATTGATCATATTCGAGATTAATTTCTCCTCTATTCTATTATGGGAACACCCAAGTTCGAATCTCACTTGGTTGAATGCAGGTTAAAAGAATATTGTGTGTGCAGTCCAGGTATTAGCCCACAAAGGTGGTCTTTAATCTGTTGGAGCATGTTAGAATATAAGAGTAAAATTTTCGAGTCGGGAGTTTTGGTCTAGTCATTGAAGAGTTTTACCCTTATAATGGCAACTGGCCATTGATTGTATAGGAAGAGAACTATATATGAAGTGCAAGTTGTATAGACAAATGAATGCATGTATACATTGTCATTTTCTTTAGGGTTTGTATGAATTTGTCTGCTTGTAATAAGCTTTCATTATTAATTACTTCAGGAGTTCACCTCATTAATGAACTAGGAAGTATTTTTGGTGGAAGAAGTATAATAATTGTGCATGTCATGTAGCTTGTTGCTTATTTTGGTTGGTACAAATTTGGTTTATAGTGATGAATTTGGATGGCAGTCCACTAGAGTTTTGGAAGGTTTCGTGACCTTGTCAGTGATTGTATGCAGTTGGGGGCTAAGATTTTTGGAGGACAACTGTGTACCACATGCATTATCAATTTATTATATACATTTTTATTTTTCATTTTTTCATTAATTGATCGAGCATATGCACCCATGAATCTTCTATGTTACCTCACATACACATTTACAGTGTTATAGTTTCTTTACAACAAGTTATATTGTCACACTTGAAATGTTGATAATCAGTTTTTTTTTTTTCTTTGTAACGTGTGGATAGAGTCAAACGACTCCAGCCCAACCATATATAAACAATAAGAGAAAAGTAACGAACATCAGTTAATTTTATACGGAGTAAAATTAGAAAAACGAGAAAAAATACAACCAAAAATCAATACAATGCAATGAAGAGAATTGCACCAAAAAGCCAAATCCCGCGTAGTATAACTGCCAACCACAATCAAAAACCCTGAAGGCAGAAGACATCGAGCCATAGACTGCAGACAGCAACACCACCCCCAACGAAAAGAAATCTACGAGCGCACAATCACAAGCCCACGCGCTGGAGCATCCAAGCCCCGAACCGAGGCCACCGACAAGCAGAGAAGGAGCAAACGAGAACAGACTGCTAGGCCGCAGTGAGACAAAAACCTCAAAAGAGAATACAACAATACAAATGGCCTACACATAAGCCCTCACATCCATTGTACAGACAAACACCCAACTCACAACAGATGAACCAGTGGACCTTGACAGGGTAAAACCCCAAAAAAACTAGGAAAACACCCGCCGAACATAAACAATAGCCAACCATCAAAACAACAGAAGCAGAAGGAACGCCAAAGAATAAGAAGAGAAGAGTAAGGAAGTGGAGCAGTATAATCGAACAGTAGCTGAAAACAAAAAGGATCAGCATAAGTAGCATCACAGCGACACCAAACGGGTGAAATAACTGAAACTGAACGCACTAGAAATAGCAACAGTAACAACAAGCTACATAGCAAATGGAAATCAGCCTAGAAGCAAACCAACGAAAACAAACCCACGATTGAGTCTACTCAGGCCTCCACCAGGTGAAAGGCACACAGTAGAACTGTTAAAAAATAGAAAAAGAAAAGGCAGTGAACATAAACAAAAGTAAGGCGACATTTGATAATAAGGAGTAGAGGCAGTAACCACCACTTAAACCCAGTTAAAACCTGGATGGTAAAGTGAACAGCATCACAACACAGAAAATAAGTACAACAGTAATTAAGGGGAGAGTAACAGAGTCAGATATAGAAGCCAGACCAAGCAAAAGCGGTCAGAACACCAAAAAAAAGCCTAATAGGATCAAAAGAGGCACAAAAACACCACCCATTCAGCCAGCGTCAGATCTGCAAAGAGAGAGAACAAGAAACCCACATGGTGAAAACAGCAAAGAGCAACACAAATAGAATAAAACAATTATACTAAAACTGACTGCAGAGCACCCAAAGGAAAACGAAATAGAATAGCCGCCTCATCGAGGCGCTGAAGCTGGAGTGATCTTAGTCTATTACGTGGTAAGGTAGAGGCCCAAAAATTGGTGAAAAAGATGAAATCATCCAGGAGGTTATCAATAGAGCGAGCTGAGTTAGCAAATAAGCGGTTGTTTCTTTCTTTCCAAATAATCCAAGTGATCGACATAATGGAGAGATCCCAAGATAAAAGGAATTCTTTTTTAACAAGTTGGGCTCGCCAGTCAGTCCAGCAAGAAAGGAGGGTGGGAGGGGTAGCATGAACCTGCCACGCATCTAAAAAAATCGTCCAAAAAGGGCAAATTAAATCACAATGCAAAAAAAGGTGATCAACATCCTCATGGCAGCTAAGGCAAAGAGCACACAGTTGACCAAAAGCTAAGTTTGTAACACCCCGAATTCCAAATAAGGATAAATTCGAGATTCCACAGGATCTTTACTTCACTTCGTACAATTTTACAAGGAATTTTAAAACTTTTCATTCACAATACATCAGAGTTCCTTTACACTTGGTTTTTGCACAGCGGAAGACTAAAAGATTACAACAATGAAATACAACTTGTATAACTTTAACATCATTTGCAACATCTTTAACTTTCAAATAGCAACAGCATATCCACTTTATAATTCCTTGAATAGTCCATTACCTGCATGTCAATCTGTGGGCACGTCAGTTACTTACAACTGACGAAATGTTATACACGGCTATTCTCTCTATGCCGGGAATAGTATAACGATCTCATACTTTAACAAATCACAAAAAGATTGAATGAACAAGTAAAGTGCCAAAAGTGATTATTCTAAACATAAGTGTATGTCATGTCTTAATGCCTAATGCATATCATTCTACACTAGGATGACACTAATGCACACTTGTTCGGATTCTATGCATTCTATACTATATAGGTCCGAGGGCAAGCGCCTACGTACTCCACATTGAAGGGTTCGATCCCTCGCTATGAGACTACCCGGTAGCAAAACAGAGTTCAGACTATTCCACGAATTTGAATCCCAGTCTTGGAGTCCACCGCCGGCTGTTATAACAGATTCCACATCGTGCGAATCGTCCCGTATGTGACCCTCTAGCCCAGTATATATATATATATATATATATATATATATATATATATATATATATATATATACATTGGAGACGGTAAACACAAAAACCCATCCGTCCGACTACTCAAGATCCCGGAGTCCACTGCTGACCCGTCCTCATAGTCCCGGATTAAAATATAATAATCCGTCTCCCACGGGGCAACCTCAGTCCACCAACTGGGTCTATAGTCTTGGAGTCCACCGCCGACTATATAGAGCACCCCACTTACGTTTTCCTAAGTTTACTACATCTTCACTTATGTGCCTAAATTTTCTTAAGTTCAAGACATGAATAATTTCCACTCATAGAATTAGTTTTACCTCCTACCGGACTTAATCAACAAATACGAGATGGCTCCTTAGCCATATCTCCAAATCATTTCTCAAATTCTTTCTTTCAATAATGCCGGTACCGAGATCTTACTAACTCTAAATCATAAACTTTCATGTACAAGAAACATGGGTACATATACCCTTTAATAATCATGTCTTAAGCCTAGGCGATTTCATCTTTCAATTCATTTCACAAAAATAATCAAATCTTGTCACTATTTATGATCTATTCATTTATTCATCAACTTTATACGCAAAAACAATTCCTTTCAAGCAAACAATTTCATCGCATGAACCAATTCAAGCTCTCATATTTTCTCAATTCACATAAAATATTCTTAAACCAAAACGATTGCACAATTTCTTCAAATGAAAATTTAACTCACACAATCAATACTTTACTCTTCTAAAAAAATATTATCATGCTCTTTATTAATTAAATTCTAATCACAATCAAAGTGACATTTCAATTTCTCCTCTTTAAATTCTCAAATATACAAAAGAAATTCTAAAACTATATTTGATGAATTATATTCCATTTTTTATTCCATTATTATCCAAATTTCATTCTTCATTAAAAATACTAGATGATTTTCAAAATGAAAACAGCGTTAGAAGATTTTATAAACCAGTAAGGGCCTTTCAAAAAATATATATTTGTTTACAAATCAAGTCAGGAACTCCAAGTCAGAGACTCCAAAAAAATTTGTTTAGAAACCAAGTTAGAGGCTTCCACCAAGATTCGAACCCACCATCAGCAAGAAGAAAGCCTAGACACCAGGCCGATAGGCCAAGTTCTCCCACGTCACTAAAGTACACATGGGCCTTTAAATGTCCAGACTCTGCCTAAATACTCTCTGTTTAAAAATTTCTCTTTTCTAAAAACAATTTACGACCCCAAATGTCGAACCCACACACTCTAAAAATTATTCGAGAACAGTATACTGAACTCTAGGGCGACAATAAGTTCATACAATTGAAAATTTCGACCGCGTGAAGAGTAACTCAACTTTTGCTATAATTTGTGAAATGTAAATTTTATTTCAGTATATATATTTTTCCATGTCCATTATCAATAAGAAAATATTTCTCATTTGTTATCTCTAGCATGCATAATTCTAAAAAATTAGAAAGTAGGAGAACACCCACCCAAGGAAATTTAATTCCTAGCAATTGTACTCCTAGAATGAGGAGCTCCTAAAGAAACTCCGATTGCAAACTCCTCGAAATCCGCACGCGAGCTCCAACTCCATTTCAGTTACAGAACAGCAAGCATCCACTTTCGGCAAGCAAATAGGAGACAGCTTCACTCATCTCACATATATGTACATATATATATGTATATATATGTAATGTAATTAGATATAGGTCTATATATGAAAAAAAGAGTAGGTGGAGGAAAAGCAACAGAGTTTGGTGGCTTGCTACTGGTTTGGGAAAAGTGACAAGGAAGGGAAAAGAGATGACAAAGGTGTGTATGTTAAAGGGTATAAGTACACAATGCATATTGTATTGTATGGTGGAGATTTCTTGGAGAAGGCAAAGAAACTCATGGATGCTTTCGGAATACACAGAGAGGAGAAAATGAATGGGAAGTGAGAGGGACTTAGGGGTATTTATATACAATTCTAAAAGGTCAGTTACCCATATTTCCTCCCCACTCTCTCAAAACCGCATACCCCTTCTCCTTCCAAACCGGCCAACTCCCTGCCTTTTCACATCCCAACCGATCTCCTTTCTCCCACGTGCATACACAGCAATTGAAGACCATGGGTAACACCACGTCATCAAGAGCAGCATTTGTTCTTGAAACCGTGGCCCCCAACACTACTCATACACATATTTACACCTTATACATATATGCCATATGCCTGTATACCCGTGGAACCCCCATACCATACACACTTCACATATTATATTACCATCAGTTTATATAACAATGCCATACACTTTTATTCTTTATATAAGTATACTGTTTATGCTATGCCATATGCATATATAATATATAACATATATACATATATATTGTTATTATTGTTATTTTTTGAAAACTACGGGTGTCACACACACTCCGAAATTTATTTTGAAAACAATTACGCTTACATGTGCACACCGAAACCACGTGCTTCGCACGTAAAATATAAAAATGCGGAATTTGGTTTTATCCGTGTAAAAATATTAACGATAATAAAAATACAATATAGAAAAATTATTTATAAATTTTAAGACGTAATTGCTACGTACGTAGAGAACACGTGCATTATACGTGCAGAAAATCGAAAAAATGCATTTTAATCAAAATAGGGGGAAAATGAATTTTCGTTTTATAAGATAGATTTAAATACATAAAATATATAATTTCAACACATAGAAAATATTGTACGTAGCGGTACAGACACTTGCATCAAAACACGTAAAGTGCACGTAAAACCCAAATATTGAAATTTAATATTTTTTGTTGACTCAAAATAGGGTAAAATCAATACTGAAAATGCATAAATAGTCGATAATCAAAATACGCAGTAAAAGCACGTTACAAAATACACGTACGTAACACACAGGGGCAAAATTGTAATTTTCAATTTTACGGGGTTTTACAAAGCTCCTCTTGTTAAGGACATCAACAGTCAACAACTTGTTGTTAATAGAAAGCCAGTTGAATAATTTTACTTTCAAAGGAGCACAACTACTCCAAAGATATTTTGCAAAGGGAGAATTAACACCTCCGTAATTGAGAAAACTGTAAAAAGATTTAACAGAATAAGAGCCAGAGTTGGTCCAGCGCCAGATGACCTCCTCATGAGGGTGCCAAGAATAGTTGTTTAAACAAAAGAGGAGTTGAGTGTAGCAAGGCAATAGAGGAGGAGGGAGTGCTGAAGTGAACGGAATTTGTCATTCCCTGTGGTCGTTGTGCCAAAATAGGTAATCTGCTAACGAGGCATTGGGGTTGAAAGCAAGGTGGAAGAGTGCCGGAAAGACCGATACAATCTTAAAATTGCCAATCCAAAGGTCGATCCAGGACTTGGTTTTGGAACTGTTAGAGCACCTTTTGAAAATACTACATTGAAAGGGTGCGACCACTTTCCATACTCCCTTCCAGAAAGGGGAAGCAACAAGCGACAACGTCGGAAGTAGCTCCTACACTTTATGACGAGAGTGACACTTCTGAGAAATCAGACGAGCCCAGGGCAGGTGCTCATCATTCAGCATTGTCCATAATCATTTACCCAATAAAGCTAAATTTTGGTTCCTAAGGTTAATGACCCCCAACCTGCCGGCCTGCTTGGAAGAACAGACGAGCTTCCAATTACAAAGATGGGTGCCAAATCTATACTAATTCAAATCCGACCAGAAGAAATTCCTTCTTATCTGGTAAATTCTTTTGATTACCCAGGAGGGCACGTAGATAAAGGACATCATATATAAAGGAATCGATGTTAGAACAGAGTTTACCATGATCAATCTACCCCCTTGAGAAAGGTGTCTACCCGACCAGACCTCAAGTATGGATTCAACTTTCTCAATCATTAGAAAAATGACATCATATATAAAAGAATCGATGTTAGAACAGAGTTTACCATGATCAATCTACCCCCTTGAGAAAGGTGTCTACCCGACCAGACCACAAGTCTAGATTCAACTTTCTCAATCATAGGTAGCCAATCGGATCGTGCAATTTTCCCCATCTCAAGGGAATGCCAAGGTACAGTAAAGGGAACAAAGTGTTAGCACAGTTGAAGAATTGAGCAATCTCGAGTTGATGATTATTAGAACCACCAAGCCAAAGAACAGGAGTTTTATGGAAATTAATCGATAAGCCCGAAGCTTTCTCAAAAATATAAAGGAGGAGTTTGAGGTTCCGTAGGGTAGAACTGTTTGGTTTAGCGAAAATAATGGTGTCATCGGCATATTGTAAAATTCAGAACACCACGGAAGCTGTGGGAGCCACCTAAACCTTCGATAACATTAGCATCCCAAGCATTGCGCAGAAGTTTGCTAAAAATGTAACACCCCGAATTTCAAATAAAGATAAATTCGAGATTTGACAGGATCTTTACTTCACTTCGTACAATTTTACAAGGAAAAATTTAAAACTTTTTCAATAATACATCAGAGTTCAATTACAACTTGGTTTTACACAACGGAAGAATGAAATTTACAATAAAACATTTACAACATCTTTAAAATAAAGCAGCATCAGCATATCCACTTTATAGCTTCATGAATGGTCCTTTACCTGCATGTTAATCTGTGGGCTCGTCGGTTACTTACAACTGACGAAATGTTATACACGGCTATCCTCTCTATGCCGGGAATAGTATAACGATCTCATACTTTAACAAATTACAAAAAGGATTGAATGAACAAGTAAAGTGTCAAGAGTGATTATTCTAAATATAAGTGTATGTCATGCCTTAATGCCTAATGCACACAATTCTACACTAGGATGACACTAATGCACACTTGTTCAGATTCTATGCATCCCATACTACATAGGTCTGAGGGCAAGTGCCTACGTACTCCATATTGAAGGGTTCGATCCCTCGCCATGAGACTACCCAGTAATAAAACAAGTTTTAGAGTTATTTCACAGATACGTATCTCAGCCTCCCTGGCTTATAATAACAGATCCTAGCCTCCCTGGCTATTATATCGTGATGATAATTCCGTAAATGTCCCTCTAGCCCCGGTATATACATATTCTTTGGAGTATGGTAAACATCCGTCGACTACCCTAAGTCCCGGATAAAATACAGTCCATCTCCTATGGGGCAACCACAGTCCACCAACTGGGTCTATAGTCTTGGAGTCCACCGCCGACTATATAGAAGCACCCATTTACGTTTGCACAAGTCTATTACATCTTCACCTATGTGCCTAAATTTTCTTAAGTTCAAGACATGAATAATTTCCATTCAAGAATTAGTTTTTCCTCCTACCGGACTAAATCAACAAATGCGAGATTGCCCCATGGCCATATCTCCAAATCATATCTCAAATATTTCTTTCAATAATGCCGGTATCGAGGTCTTACTAACTCTAAGTCATAAACTTTCATGTACAAGAAGCTTGGGTATTCACACCCTTTCATAATCATGTCTTAAACTTAAATAATTTCATCTTTCGATTCATTCCACAAAAAGATCACAATCTTGTCTTAACACTTATCCACAAGTATTCATTTCTTAGTTTTGCCACTAATCATGATTTAGCTATTCATAGCAAATAATAACTCATTCACAAATGTGATTCAATGTCTCATCTTAATTTGAAGTCTCATTTTAATATTACTCATGAGTCTTTTATTCACAATCTTTCAAAAACAATATTCTTCTTCATGAACAATATTTTCATCCATTTTTAAGTCACTTTAGCAATACATTTCAACCACATCAACATTTCTACACAAAATAAGAGTGTGATTCACAACACAATATTTTTCTCTTTTTAAGAGAATAAGTGTCATACTCTTTACTAAATAGATTCTAATCACAACCCAAATTTCTTTCTCAATTTCCCTTCTATTTTCTTAATTGTTCATGAAAATCTCAAAAAAAACTATTTTTAATAATTTCTTCATTATGTTTTATGAACCCTAGAATTTTCCCAAAATGAAACACTTTTGAAAGTCAAACTGACCCACTTTCGAAACTATTTACCAAATTGACCTACTCATTATCAAAATTGCAGGTCTGGTTTCAACGGAACTTCTGAAAGTTTTTACCAAACTGACCCACTTTCGAAACTATTTACCAAATTGACCTACTCACTATCTGCTCTTAAGTTCATTTAAAAGAAAAAAAAATGTTTTGGGCTTCGTAAGAATCGAACCCAGGCCGAACACAGAAGTAGCGCACGACCGAGCCAACAGGCCAGTTGCGCCCAACGTCCTAAACTTGTTTCTTGGGTTTTTGTCCCAACTTTCTGTTATTCTATTATCTTCAACACTCGATTTTTCTCTTGCTCTAATCTTTCATATAATTATGATTTGTTCGTCTATACTGAGTCTACTTTCTCACAGTAACTCATAATTTTATGATGCATAAAAATAAAACTAACTTTCAAATTATTACATGAACTTGCATTTGTTCAATTCAATCAAAGTAGCACACTACATCTTTTGCAATCAAAGAGTTTAATAGCATCAAATTTACTTTACAAAAATATAGTTGCTTATCAAAAAGGAAAACTCAACAATTAATCACATAATCAAAAATCTCTACATTCATGTATACTAGTTTATGACAAACTAATCAATTATTCTTTTCTTATTATCAACTAACATAATGTTGATTAATTCTCTAATCATCGCATCTTTCATTACACCCTGTGCATAGATTTGTTCTACTCTTTTTCAAAATCAAATTCTACACTACACATTTATTTTCTTATTAGCATGCACATTATCTATAATTAGAAAGTAGAGAACACCCACCTCATAGAAGCTTGACCATGAAAGAAAGAACACCACTTCTAGCTCCAAGAATTCCTAGCTCCTAGTAATGCTTCTCCTCCTAGCAATGGCCTCCAAGCAAGAGAACACTTCTTTTCTTACTCTCTTTCTTTTTCCTTTCCCTCTTTTCTTTCTCTCTTGCTTCTCTTTTCTTTCTTCTCTTTCTCTTATTTATTTTATTTTTGATGTGAAAAAGAATGAGAAATGAGTTACTATTTATAGGACAATGCTAGGGACTATATTGCAAAATCTCCCACCTAATAACTTCTCATTTTAATTCTCTTTTTAATTATCCATCTTTTCATTTCTCAACTCCTAAAAACTCCCATCTCTTCACCTCCTTATAACTCCTATCTCTTCTAATTCTTAACTCCCACTCTCCACTCTCTTCTCACATTCATTTCCTTCATCCAAAACCGGTCCTATGAAGAATTTTGCGCAGCACATAGGTGCTGTGCTATTAATCCCCCGTGGGCCCTCTCTCCATATTAACTATTCAATTATTCCATCCATTTACCAATACACCATATTATAAATTCTAAAACCACATCAAGCCCAATACAAAAAAGCCCATTTCAACTATTACCAACAGTTATAATCTTTATACACTATATACACTACTCTAGCATTTATCACTATTATACACTGCTCCATTCTCACTGTGGGCCCCATTCATCACATTTTACTATTCATTTCCAAACATAATTAACAGCAAAGTATTTATTGGTTTTTATATCAAAAGTTATTAACTTATACATATGTATACACTACTAATATATATACATATACTACTATTTATATTATTTGAAAATCACGTGTGTTATACACGCTCCGAAATTTATTTTGAAAAACAAATGCGTTTACCGAAAACACGTGCATCGCACGTAAAACATGAAAATGCGAAAATCGACTTTATCAATGAAAAATTATTAAATATGATCGAAAACAATATAAGAAAAATATATTTACTAATTTTTATGTATTTCATGATGAAATCACTGCGCGTAGAAAGCACGTGCATTATACGTGCAGAAAGTCGAAAAATGCATTTTAATCAAAACAAGGGAAAAATAAATTTTTGTTTTATAAAATAGATTTAAATACATAAAAATAAATAATTTAAACCTATAGAAAATATTATACGTAGTGGTAGAAAGACGTGCATCAAACCCGTAAAAAGCACGTAAATTCCAGGGATTGAAATATCATATTTTAGTTGACTGAAATCAATACGGAAAATGTATAAATAGTACGAATCCAAAATATGTAGTGAAACACATTACAAAAATATACGTGCGTAACACCCGGGGGCAAAATTGTAATTTCCAATTTTGCGGGGTGTTACAAAAAACATCAGCAACAAGGGCAAACAGGAGAGAAGAGATCGGATCCCCTTGCCGGAGGCCACACTTACACTTGAATTTGTGACCTTCGGTACCATTAATGATGATGGAGGAAGTACCAGAAAAGAGACTGGACTTAATCTAAGCGATCCACTTTGGACCGAAACCGCGGTGGAGCAGAATATCGAAGAGGAAATCCCAACTTACCTTATCGTAAGCTTTTTCAAAATCTAATTTTAAGAGAATGCCTTCGGAATTGGATCTATGGCAATCCGAAATAATTTCCTGAGCAGAAGCCACACTATCAAGGATACAACGGTCTTTAATGAAACCCGATTGAGCGGGATCAATAAGGGGAGAAATGACTAAACTGATCCGGGAAAAAAGAACTTTCATAATGATCTTAAAAGTGGTGTTGAGGAGACTAATTGGTCGAAATGAAGAAACCGAGTTAGCACCCAAGACTTTGGGAATTAAAATAATATGTGCATATTGATCCAGTCAAAAGAAAATAGACCTTGGTGAAGATCCGAAAACATTTGGAGCAAGTCATCTTTAAGAATGTCCCAAAATTTTTGGAAGAAGAAGGACGGGAATCCATCAGGGCCTGGAGCTGAATCGCTCTTTAAAGAAAAAACAGCCGCTTTAATCTCTCTAAGGAGAAGGGGGCCTCCAGGCAAGACAGATCATGAGTCTCGTTACTGTAAAGCTGGGCCCAGTCCAGGTGGATGGATCGCAGTTTAGAGCATCCCAAAAGGCTTTTATAGAAACGATGGAAAGTGGTATGAAATCATGATTGGAAGATAGTTCGATGTCATTGTCAATAATGGAAGAAATGCGATTGCAACGTTGACGGAACGAAACAAAATTATGGAAGAAAGAAGTGTTGTCATCACCTTCCTTGAGCCAACGGATTTTAGCCCTTTGAGCCCATTTAATGCGATCATTGTTAAGGAGAGCGGCGAATTCCCTCTTGCAAGAATTCCTAACTCCACGATGAGAATCAGAAATCGGACCATTCTCTTCAAGAAGATCAATAGAACTAATAGAGAAAAGGAGGTAATTTTCGAGAGCGAAAGCGTTAGCAAATCTGTCCTTATGCCATATCATGCAGCCATATTTGACAGCATGAAGTTTAAGCAGGATACGGCTCAGGCCATGAAAACCCATAATAGCCGATAGACACTCGACGATGAGATTGACGAAAATTTGGTCTTGCAACCAGAATTTTTCAAAACGAAATTTGAAAGGTTTAGAAAAGTTAAAGTTAGAGTGGGGTGCAATGGGCACATGCTCTGAGGAGGGGTTAGGTAGAGACAAGAGAATGAATTGTGAAAAGAGAAAATCCAGTCATGGGAGACAAAGAATCGATCAAGCTTGGCAATTGACATGTTTAGCCGCATATTGGACCAAGTGAAAGATCTACCATTTAAAGGTAAATCAATAAGATTGAGTGAACGAATGCAATCATTAAAACGGATTGAATCCGAGCTCATTGAGGCATTACCCAACCTTTCATGTGAAAATCCTGTGACGTTAAAGTCCCCACAAAAATCCAAAGACCTTGAATACAATCACAAAATGAATCAAGTTCGGACCAAAAAAGATTGCGTCGCTCCACAGTGGAAGGACCATAAACTGAAACAACAGAGAGGTTGCAATTGAATTCAGCCCAATGAAGGCAGACAATCAGAAAAAAGGTGAGACGACGAACTGAAATTAGAGAGAAGCAGGAGTCTTTAAAACCGAAAAGGATTCCACCACGAGTGTCGTTGGCATTGAAGGGGATCCAATTTGAGATTAGAGAATCACCAATGGAACGAAAGAGGGCAGGGGAGGTAGAGTCCAATTTAGATTCTTGAATAAAGATGAAGTCACAACGGGAAGAGTTGATAAGGTGGAACAACGCTTGCTGCTTGGATGAACACCTAAGACCCCGAATGTTCCAAGATACACTATACATGAAAATATTTAGACTCTTCAGCTCTCGAGATTTCAAGTAGACGGATTGAATCAATGTCGGACAAATGTTCCGGGTTTATAAGAAAACCTATACGGGCAGCAAGGTGGTGGATGTCCGTGTTGGACAAGGAATCGAAATGCACTTGATAGACTGAACCCCAAGAAGATTGGTCCAGTTTCCGAGGTATAAAGGGTGGAATTTCAAGATTGCGAACCTACGCAAAGGAAGCCTTTGCTTCAGCAGATAAATGGGAATCTTTTTTGGCCTGAATGCGAGCACTCGAACAGATGCAAGAGATTGAATGAACAATCTTTTTATAGGTTTTATGCTTTTTAGGAACAAGCATAGGGGGCTTAAAAGAATCTTTAAAATTAGAATGACAGGGCTTCGAAACTAGGAGATGAAGGTCACCCGAAGGAGGAGGGATTGAGGGAGAAAGAAGAACGGGCGTGTTCGGAGCGGAAGCCACATTACTACCACGCAAGTGAACACAAACATTAAGAACAGAAGGTGGTCTAGAGAAATTGGAAGGTAATATCAGAACCGTCAGAAATGAAAGTAGAGCACGATTAGCTAGTAACGGATAATAAGGAAAAGAACTAAATAAAAGATTGAAATTGAAGAAACAATTATGTAGCGAATAAAAGCTAAAATTAGAAAAATAAGCAGTAAACAGTACCTTGCTGGGCTGAGCTGACTCATCCAGTTCCTTCTCTTCTTCCGCTAAAAGGTCGTCATGCTCCATCCACGATACCTTATCGGAGGAACGAGTAGAAGAAGTTTTTAGCACAACCAAAGACTGTTTGGAGGCAGCAGAAGGAGAACTTTGCACCGATTTTTTGTAATTGTCCCAGTCAGTAGAGAAGTTTGGGTTGACTTCCCAATCAGGCCATTTGGAGGCAGTTTCAGCCAACTTAAAACCCATCGGAGGTTTCGACTGCTCCTCAGTAACAGAGGGAACACTAGAGGCAGGCACCGTAGGATGGGGTGTCGCCTGTAGGGTGAGATGAGAGGTGGTAGCAAGGTCAGAGGGAGTGGGGGCCTTTTTGGAAGCCGAAAGGGCTGAAACAACAGGATTGATCCAAACTAAGTTAGGAGGTTTGGAAGGTGAAATGTTGGAGCTAAAGAGGTTCTTGACACTCTTCCGAGGGAAGGAGGGGTTCTGTTTGACAGGAGCCTTTTTAGTGCCCCCATATTTGGGCAGGTGAACATTAGGGCGAAAGGAGGCGCCTTCTGTGAATCTGACCGGCTTGGAAGCTGTCAGGTTAGTAGTATGTAACGGAGCTGGAGCGGACTCAGTGAGAGGATGATCATGATAATTAATAGAGATCAAGAAGTTGGATTGCTCAACACGAAGGGAGTAAGCCAATACCCGATCCTTCACCGAAGGTCAGAGGAACTCAGCTTCAACCTGGAGGCAACCCGATGCCAATAGGGAAGTAGAGGATGTGCAGATCAAGTCGCCAATGCATTTGGACATGTCAGCCACCAGGCGTGGAGAATCACAGAAGGGCGAAAGCCCTAATATCGTGACTTTGGTAGGTTGGGGAAGCAGAGAATGAGAAAGAGAGCCCTGATGTCCCCATTTGCGAATCGAAAGGTTAATAGAGCCGATAGAGAAAGATTTGATATGCACTAGATCATCCAGAATTTTGGTGCTGGGGCAGTTGACAACGACATCGCCGTTAGAACAGGCATTAACAGCCCAAGTCCAGTTAGAGACATTGTGTTAGGGTTTTTAGGGTTTGAGAAAATGAGGAAGAGAAGGGAAAGAGAAGAGATAGCGGCTCTTTTGGGAAAAGAAGAGACAGCAGCCAAGAAAATTGATTCATTTCATTTGATTCATATCTTTACATATATTAAAGATACAAAGCCCAATGGGCCCAAAAAGCAATTTGGGTCATAACATAACAATCTCCACCTTGAACCAAATTGCATCTAAAACAAACTAAAACATAAAGCAAATGCATAAAGCAAATATAACCTAAACAAAGGTAAACATAAAGATATACTATCAACATGCTAGAAACAAACTAGCTCAAACTAGCTAGAAACAAACCGACATCAAACTTGAACAAAGCTTGAACTTTGCAATTGGAAGAGGCTTTGTGAGCATATCGGCCGGATTCGATTCGGTACCAATCTTCTTCACGGCAACCTTACCTTCCGAGATCACATCTCGAACAAAATGGTATCGAATGTCAATGTGCTTCATCTTCTCATGGTACATGCGGTCCTTGGCCAAATGAATCACGCTTTGGTTGTCACAAAACACCGTAATAGGACCCTCGAGTGAAGACATCTCACCAACAAACGCCTTGAGCCAAATAGCCTCCTTAATAGCTTCAGTAATTGCCATATATTCGGCCTCGGTACTTGAGAGTGCAATGGTGGCTTGAAGTGTAGACTTCCAACTAATTGCACAATCTCCAAGGGTAAAAACATAACCCGTCAAAGAACGCCTCTTGTCCAAATCACCCGCAAAATCCGCATCCACAAAACCTGTTAGTTTCTTGCCATTACCAAATCCAAACGAGCATCAATAGTACCTCTCAAATAGCGGAAGATCCACTTCACCACTTCCCAATACCCTTTCCCCGGACAAGAGAGATATCTACTTACCACACTAACGGCTTGAGCAATGTCGGATCGAGTATACACCATTAAGTACATGAGACTTCCGACCGCACTTTAATATGGAACCTTTTTCATATATTTCTTCTCATCATCGGATTTTGGGCTTAAAGCAGCCGAAAGCTTGAAATCACCGCAAGAGGTGTTGAAACAATTTTCGCTTTCTCCATGCCAAAACGGCGTAGCACTTTCTCGGCAAAACTCTTTTGTGAAAGAAATAACTTTCTTTTGGACCTATCCCGTGTGATCTCCATCTCGAGAATTCTTTTGGTGGCCCCCAAATTTTTCATCTCAAATGTTGAACTTAGTTGCTCTTTTAACCTCCTAACTTCTTTCAAGTTTGAGGATGCAATCAACATGTCATCCACATAGAGCAACAAGTAAATGAAATTCCCACCATCCAACTTCTTGAAATAAACACAACTATCATAATTGGAACGATGGAAATTAATACTCACTATGAATGAGTCGAACTTCTTATACCATTGCCGCGGTGATTGCTTAAGGCCATAAAGGGACTTCTTCAAAAGACATACACGGTCCTTCTTTCCCGCAACCTCAAAACCCTCCGGTTGGCTCATGTAAATTTGCTCCTCCAAATCACCATGCAAGAAGGCAATTTTCACATCCATTTGCTCCAATTCCAAATCCTTCATTGCCACCAAGGAGAGCAAAACACGAATGGAGGTGTGCTTAACTACAGGAGAGAACACATCATTGAAGTCCACACCTTGGACTTGACTATACCCTTTAGCCACTAGCCATGCCTTGTATCGAAAATCCGCGAGATTTGAGCCATCAATCTTCCTCTTAAACACCCACTTGCAACCCACAATCCTCTTACCACTTGGAGGCTTCACAAGAGACCAAGTCTCATTTTGTTGCAAGGATTGTAACTCTTTATTCATAGCGGCAACCCAATTGACCGCATCTTTAGAAGAAATGGCTTCCTTATAGGAAGATGGCTCATAATACTCTACTTTCTCTGCAATTGCCAAACAATAAGCAAAGTATCCATACCTTGTAGGTGGTCGTGTTTCTCTTCTAGCTCGGTTCCTTGCCAATGCATATGGTTGTGCCTCTTCTTGGACTTCCTCCAAATTGACATCATCATGTGAGATCAAATCATCACCTTCTTGGACCGGCATCTCAAACTCCACCTTGGACTCAACTGTCTCATTCTCCTTAATAGTCTGCTCGGGTGCAACATCATTTGCCTTCAACATGGCCGACTCATTGAAAATGACATTTCTTGAAATAAAGAACTTGGATGATTCGGAACACCACAATTTATATCCCTTCACATTTGCGGGATACCCAACAAAAATACACTTCTTCGATCTAGGCTCCAACTTTCCTTCATTCACATGTGCATAAGCGGGACAACCAAACACCCTCAAATTTGAATAATCGACCGTCTTATCCGACCACACTTCTTCGGGTTTCTTCAACTCAATTGAAGTGGTAGGAGATCGATTTACCAAATAGCAAGATGTATTAATGGCTTCCGCCTAAAACTCCTTACCCAAACCCGCATTTGAAAGCATACTTCTAGACCTTTCAAGTAGTGTCCTATTCATCCTTTCTACAACACCATTTTGTTGTGGAGTGTTGACCACCGTCTTGTGCCGAACAATCCCTTCGGCCTTACAAAAATTATCAAACTCACGGTTGCAAAACTCCAAACCATTATCGGTTCTCAACCTCTTAACTTTCCTTCCCGTTTGGTTCTCCAAAAGTGACTTCCATTCTTTGAAGGTGCGAAACACATCACTTTTCTCTTTCAAGAAATAAACCCAAACCTTCCTTGAAAAATCATCAATGAAAGTAAGCATGTAACGAGAACCATTACCTTTGGAAGGCTCTCGAGAAGGTTCCCAAAGATCCGAATGGATGTAGTCCAGTGTTCCCTTGGTCGAATGAATGGCCGTGGAGAAGCTCAACCTCTTATGCTTGCCAAATACACAATGCTCACAAAACTCCAAGTTGCCCGTGCATTGGCCACACAACAAGCCTCTCTTGCTCAAAATGGTCATTCCTCGCTCGCTCATATGCCCCAATCTCATATGCCAGAGCCTAGTAGCATCCTCGTCCGAGATAGTACCCGAACGTGCAATGGCGGCCGAGCCCGTGACCGTGGAACCTTGTAGGAAATAAAGAGTTCCAATTCTCTTCGCCTTTATGATTGTGAGAGCCCCTTTAGAAACTCTAAGGACTCCACCTTCACTTTGGAACTTATACCCCTTTTCTTCAAGAGACCCCAAGAAAATCAAATTCTTAGACAAATCGGGTATATGCCTCACATCCGTCAACCTTCGGACCTTTCCATCATGGAACTTAACTGTCACCGAACCAATTCTGGCAACCTTACACATATTGTTGTTCCCCATGAGAAGCTTACCATCCGTAGGCTCATAAGTCTCAAACCAATCTCTATTCGGAGTCATGTGTTGCGAAGCACCCGTATCCATTACCCAACAATGTATATCATCAACATTAGTATCTATCACACAAAGAGTATCAATCGTGTCACATTCGGCCACATTGACCTCCTCCGAAGAAGAACCTTTACTATCCGCCTTTTGTTTATTTTTAAGTTTGAAACAATCGGCCTTAATGTGTCCCTTCTTCTTATAATAGTTACACGTCAAATTCTTGTGCCTAGACTTCGAACGGGTTCTTGTATCTTTCAAGTTTCGGTCCCATGATCTACCTCGATCAACAACCAAACCAACACCTTGACTCCCTTTCTCATTATTGGTCATTTCACTATCAATGTGCAACTTGGCTTGCAAATTGCTCTTAACATCCTCAAGGGAAATTTTGTATCTACTATAAATCAACATGTCTCTAAAAGCCTTGTATGATGCGGACAATGGGGACAATAACAAAAGGGTTTGGTCCTCGTCCTCCACCTTAACATCAATCTTACTTAAGTCATTCAAAATAGATGCAAACTCCGTAATATGATCGGAAATTGACGTACCTTCAACCATGCGAAGGGTGTAGACGCGCAATTTCAACCGCAGTCGATTGGTGAGAGACTTCTTCATGTAAATGTTCTCCAATTTCTCCCACAAAGCCTTTGCGGTCTTCTCTGATAGGACCTCTTGCAATGTCGAATTGCTCAAACACAATTGGATAATAGAGAGCGCTTTATCATCCATCTCTCTCCATCTCTTATCTGTCACCGCATCAATCAATTTTTCTCGACCAAAAATAGCATCCTTAACGCCTTGGCTCGACAAAATCGCTGCCATACGCACTTGCCATAATGCAAAACTCGTCTTACCATCATACTTCTCAATATCATATTTCCCCGACATATCCATTCAAATTTCTTGAACCCAATTCAACAAAACTCCAAAATTTTCTCCAAAAATTAAATTACTCAAATCACAAAATCAAACCTTCTCCTTCTTGATATCCTGATTCCCCCCGGCACCAACGACCCCCAAGCCCGGTCCTCTTCGCGTTTGGAAGATGGATCCGGATTCAGTGAAGTACCAAATCAGCAACAACAGCACCGGAGGAGGAGGCGGCGGCAGCGGCTTGAGCGTGCTCGGTCTGGATCCAACCTCGAGTCTTGGGATCGGGACGGACGGATGAGGAAGTGTGGAGGTTGGCTCTGATACCAATTTTTTAGGGTTTTTAGGGTTTGAGAAGATGAGGAAGAGAAGGGAAAGAGAAGAGACAGCGGCTCTTTTGGGAAAAGGAGAGACAGCAGCCAAGAAAATTGATTCATTTCATTTGATTCATATCTTTACATATATTAAAGATACAAAGCCCAATGGGCCCAAAAAGTAATTTGGGTCATAGCATAACACACTGCAAGTGTTGCAATGGAAGGGGTCTAACGAGTAGTTAGAAATAGGACCTCCAATAAAAGAAACAGCTCCAAAGCACTCCAATTTAGCCATCTTGGCAGCGATGTCTGGGGTATGCACGTAGACTAGAGTAACCCGGGGTCCATCCACTACATTGGCGGAAGCAACAAGAGTCAAAAGAGCAGCAGGGATGGGGGGAGGGTTGGAAGCTAAGAGCTGTAAAGCCTGAGGAGTAGGGAGGAGGGGAGACTCAGAAGTCAATATAATCCTCTTTGGTTTAGAAGATTGGGAAATAGAGAACTTGGCTTGAAGAGATGGGAAGTCGAGAGCCGACAAGACCTGATCAGAGATCGGCACACCCAGAGACAGACCTAGTAGCTCTTGAAGGGCAAAGCAATGATTACGAGAATGCCCTGGTTTGAGGCAAAAGAGGCACTTCATTTTGAAAGTGCAAACCGACTTGAAATGACCAGCTTGCAAGCAGCGAAAGCAGGTCTGTAGAGGGGGAGGAGAAGGGGAATAATAGAGAGTATGTGAACAGTCAGAAGAAGGAGAGTGGTGGGAGAAAGGAGTGGAAGAAAGCCCTCGAAGTTTCTGGGGTACAGGCCGCACATTATCGACATATTTTTTTTTTTTTTTGGTTTTTCTTTTTACCACTTCGACAATCAGTTAATTTTGATACTAAAAAGTTGGCCAGCTCAAGTTGATCTAATTTTCCACAAATTACCAGATGACGTTCAACTAAAAGTTCAAAATTTCACAAGGGAAATCTGCAACAAAAGGAGGAACGTACGAGTTAATCGGTTTAGTATCTATCGTATGGCCGATTAATATCTAATTATTATAAATCACAAGGCTTCCCAAATTCGATCACTTGGTAAGAATCTCACAGATTCACTTTGTAATACCCTAATTTTTCAAATTAATGAAAAACTATTTATTTTTGCACGTAGTATGCGCGTGTAATACTTTGGCTATTATTTTCAGCATGATGAGTAAGAATGTTGTTTCTATAAAGTATTTTCTAAAGCCCAAATGTTAGTTTACTTATTTTTCTTTTAAAGTAATCATCTTGGCCCAATTAATTTAAGCCCATGGATCTAATCCTTTTTTTTTTACTTCTACAACTTGTAATGTGTAACACTTCCTTTTAAAAAAAAAAGGACTTGTTATTTGGTGTACAATTTTTGTTAGGGTGGCTTGTGCTTGCACGTGCACTTCATGTACACGTGCATAAGTACACATTCTTGGCCGGATTGGGTAGAGAGTGGGTTTGAGTCTTGGGTAGTTATTTAGGGTGTGGGTAGTTTTTACAACTCCCTAGTCCATCCTAGCCTTTGATCCTATAACTATCTACTGAATCCTAGCCCTCCATCTCACTCAAATTAGTGTATAAATACCCCCTCTCACTCATTGTTTCTTTTACACAAAAATCCTTTTGTAAGAGAGCTATATTGTGAGAGAGTTGTGTGTGTTATTCTGTGGAGGCCGGGCATCATCTTCTGAAGGTTTCGGTGTGGAGCAAGGAGCAAGGAGTCGCCCATTGCATTAAGGAGCTTTTATGGATTTCGGTTATTTTCGTCAATAAGATGGGTGTTTCTCAGGACTTCTAATGTAGAAAACATACCATGATTATGATGATTGTTACTATGCTTATGAAAAGTAAATTCAAACGTATTAGAATTGCCTGAGTATATTTATGATGATGATTGTGGAGGATTAATAGTGTAGTAATAACACAGTAAATAAGAACGAATTTGGTCTGTACAGTCGACTGCCGGTTGGATAAGTCGACTGGTATGAGACATATGTTTCCATGTTTTGTTAGAAAGTTTCATGATGCATATGTGTACAAATTAAAATGAAATAGGAATGCTAAATTCGTACCCTCCATGTTGCATATGACTGAGAAGACATGAACGTATGAAAAGAGACTAGTGATAATTGGTAAAACTGAGAATAGCCTGTACAGTCGACTGATGATATGAACAGCCGACTGATGCATTGATTAAACTTTGAATATTCCTGTGATTTCATGAAATGAGATATTTCCCTTGTGTTGTTCTAGTGTAATAAATTGAGATTAATACTTCATCTCTGCAAGAAAGTTATGAACAAGTGTAAATGTATGTTTAACACTTCCTTGAAGAAAAGACAATATTAGTTATTGAAATTCCATGTTGTGATGTTACTGAACAGTTGAGAAATTACATGTTCATAAAGTATGAATATATGTATATTGTAATTTGACACCATGATGCATGTGCATGTAAGAACTGATAGAAGGATAATCCCTTAATTTGAAATGTGAACCTGTCCAGTCGACCTAATGCGAGTAGCAAGTCGACTGAGCTGAACATGAATGTGTACTGTTAAAGCCGGGACAGACGACTGGCTTATTGACAGTCGACTGTCACGTGAATGACATTTTGAGTATAGAAAGTTGCGGAACAGCCGACTGGCCATGTGCAGCAGTCGACTCTCCCGAGTGATTATGAAGAATGTGAATTGACTGTACAAGTCGACTGGTCTTCTCCAAGTCGACTGTCCAGAGTGTCTTTTGATATGTCAGAGAATCTTATTTTAGTTTATATTGAAGATTGTGAACTTTATGATTGATGTTGGTTGTTGCATGAATTTACATGAGATGAATCATAGTTTTGAATTAAGAATTACATGAAAGTTAAGAACATGATATGCTGAGGCAATGAAATGAATTCATGAGTTGGAAATGCTCAAATTGGGAGTTGTGAATTGGAAATTGAACAAAAGAGTAGCTAAGTCTCCCCCGGCAATGGAAATGAAATGAAATTGAAAAGAAGACCAAGGTTGGTCATGTGAGAGTGAAATGAATAAGTCCGGTTTAGTGGAGAGGCTAACTCTAGAGCTTTGATTTTTATTCATGATTCTGATAATTAGTACATAGTGGAGATGTGATGAAAGTGAGAGAAAACATAAGTATGAGAACTAGAGTTTACGGTGCGGGTGTGTGAGCCACAGAATGCATGCTTGATGAGTCAAGACATGGCGTGGGCACAACTCAGTAATGATCGGACTTTAGCCACGCTTGTGGGATGTTTGGTGACTGCAAGAGGATCGTGTTCAGGGAGGAGGCTGAATTGCCACAGAATGCATGCTTGATGAGTCAAGACATGGCGTGGGGTTCCCCTCCAGGATCCAGTGCACGTGCTTGTACTCATAGATCATCTAGGATACTCACCGTAATTACAGTAGTAGATTAAGTCATGGCGAGGGATTGAACCTTACAATAATGAAGAACGATTAAGAGGCTTGCCCTCGGACCTATGTAGTATGGGATGCATAGAATCCGAACAAGTGCGCACTAGTGTCATGTAAATTAAATAATTGCATTAAGGAATAAGTGCACAATCACGACACGACATCATTAAGATTTTCCCTTTTACTTTATTGTGTTACGTGAACAAGTTTGTGATCTGTTAAGAAATGAGAATTGTTATACTGTTTCTGGCATAGAGAGGATGGCCATGTATAATTATTGTCGGTTGAATAAACTGACGTACCCACAGTTTTGTATGCAGGATAAATGACATGTTAAAGGTTAAAGAGGAATGGATGCATAAAGATTTTACCATGTTGTTGTACATTTGCTTAAATGTTGTAAATTTTTACTTCCGCTGTGCAATGTAAATGTAATATATGATGTAAACTCTGATGTAAAGTGAAAAGTTTAAATTCCTTGTAAAATTGTACTAAAGAAAGTGAAAAGATCCTGTAGAACATCTTGAATTCAGTGTATTTGGGATTCGGGGCGTTACAGAGTGGTATCAGAGCCACGCTTTCCACACTTGTACAAATTTATAAGGAACGACACCCTAGAAGTGGACATTACAGTGTGTGTTTGAGTTTAGAGATTTAAATGTAAGTGACTTACATTTGTGTTGCTCTATGACTGATGCTTCTTCCTCTCTATTCTAAGATGGCTGATCACTTTGGGGTGTTTGTTTCCCCTGCTGTTCCGAACTAAAATCAGCGTAAGTGGACTGTTCACTGAGTTTGGTTGGTTGATTTGGGGTTGGATTTATTTTCCTATTGTAGCACCAAAATAAATCCACATAAAACCTTCCGATTTCAGCTGTAGTGCAATGTAGCGCTCCTGACTGAACGGACGAAAGATTATCTTTCGTCAGCTATTTTTTCCAAATACCCATATCAGCTTCCAAGTACAGCGGAGTACTGTTCACCTAAAACCCAAATTTTGGCTATATAGCCAACGACTACAGCTCACTCTTTTCTATTTTATGGAAATTTTGAGTATATAGCCAATGACTACATATGCTCTTACTGTAGCTTGTTAAGCTATATTCTCATTAATAAAATACGATTACTATATTTCATAAATACTGCACATGTTAATATGTTATTTGTTTGTTTATTTTACGATAAGTTGTGAACGAAGACACTAATCTTTATCCTTATTCACCCCCGAGATATTGCATTATATCTCCCTTATCTCAAGAACTGTAACACCCCGTGTTAATATATATATATATATATATATATATATATATATATATATATATATATATATATATATATAGGGGTCGGTTCGGGTGAGAACCAACCTTGGGGTGAGAACCTAAGGGCCTATCCCAGCCATTCATCTGTGTAATCTTAACGGTCAAGATTTTTTAAAATTAAACAATAAGATTAATTAATTTTTGCATTAAGATGTCAATCCCTTCAATTAAGGGATGGGGACCGCGTAATAAAAAGAATAATTGTAAATTGCCTTTTTTTGTGTGCGACGGTTAAGGCAAATTTGGTCAAACTGGAGAGAGAAATAATTTATTCCCGTAAAATATTGGAGAAGATTTTGTTTCCCAAATTAATAGCAACTGCAGAATCATTCACCATTTCGTTCCTTACAGTTACTGTTTATTACAGTTGCTATTTATAATTATTACAGTTGCTGTTTAAGTGGTCAGGTATTGCTGTATAATTATTTCAGTTGCTATTTATAATTATTACAGTTGCTATTTATAATTATTACAGTTGCTATTCGAGAAGATTTTGTATCCCAAATTAATAGCAACTGCAGAATCATCACCAATTCGTTCCTTCACCAATTCGTTCACTATATAGCAACTGACTGTATTGTAAGTAGATACAACTAGTGCATATTTTAGCAGGAATATATATATATATATATTGTTTGTTTATCAATTTGCAAACTTATGTTGTACATGCTGTCAGTTTCCATATAGCAACTGAATATTTTTTGAATAGTAACTAACTGCATTGTATGTGGCAACAAAAAATTCATATTTAGCAACATTGTACGTAGCAACAAATGTTGTTCATCCTGATGAAGATTGTGGTTCGGCTGAAAATAAAATAAAAAAGGCAATATATGTTGCCTAATAATCTGTGATCTACATTCCTTTTAAATAAAATAAAAAAGGCAATATATGTTGCCTAATAATCTATGATATTTCATTCCTTTTATTACGCGGTCCCCATCCCTTAATTAAAGGGATTGACATCTTAATGCAAAAATTAATTAATCTTATTGTTTAATTTTAAAAAATCTTGACCGTTAAGATTACACAGATGAATGGCTGGGATAGGCCCTTAGGTTCTCACCCCAGGACATGGTTCTCACCCGAACCTTCTCCTATATATATATATATATATATATATATATATATATATATATATATATATATATATATATATATATATAAAGTTGGTTAGTTTGGTAAAAACATGGTAAAATGAATGAAATGAAATGGCATTAATGTGGGGGTCCCACGGGTATTATACAGCAGGAGTTGATGTTTGGTCAGGTGCTGATGATGTCAGCAGACCTTTGGGGCCCACCCGGGTGTAAATAATTTGTTGCTTTCGGCTGTGCATTCTTGAGGAAAGTGGTAAGTGTATGAGAAATTGTCTCATATCGGTAAGGTTCATCAATAAAATAATATATAAATAATATAGCCTATGATCAAGAGTTACCAATCTGCTTAACCACCTTTTGAGAAACGGCCTGTGGTGAGCAGTCGTACTATACTATAAATAATTTGTCTTCTAAATTGTATAAAGTGTCTGAGCTAGGGGCAGGGGCGTTACAAGAACAAAGCAACGAATCTCTTCAATTCCATCACTATCCGTAAACTCAGCAAACTCCACACAAAAATAGAACCACCAAACGGGGGTGGCATTTGGTTCGGGCTGCAGTCCACGGGGCCCAACCCTGTAATTGTAGGTCCCGGGCGGGGCTGCCATTAGGATCGGTCCATACCGGGCCAATCCCAATGGAAGGAAACTCCAACCCAACCCGCATGTCCCGGTCCCGAGTTGAGTCGGGCTGGGCCTAGCCTAAATTTGTTTGTTTTTTAAAATTTTTGTTTACTTGTTTTTTTCCCCCGCTCCAAGTATCAGTTTAGAACACAATCAATATATAAAAATTAAATAATACTGTTAGAAAATACCTATGTACAAGAAATCAATAATTATAAATTTTAGAAAGATGTACGATTTTTCTCAATTGTTTAAGTTTGAAATCATTACTTACAACTAAAAAAAGAAGAAGTAATAAACTAATAATGCATACAAAGTTACATAATTACATGGTAATGGGGTGATATAGAGTCATAGACTTCAAGATAAGTCTATAGTTAGATTGAAGAGAGGACATTGGACTAATGATGTATACTTCAACTTAATCTAAACTAAGGGTGGCAATTGGCCCGAACCCGACCCGAGTCCGCCTAGGTACGACTCGATAATTAGCAGGCTTGGGCTAAAATTTCTCATTTCAGGCTGGGCTCGGGCTCAAATTTTTAGGCCCGAGGTAAATTCGGGCTGGGATCGGGCCCAAGTGTTTAGACTCGATGGGCCCGAATCAAATTTTTATAAATGCAAGTGTATGTTTATGTATACATCATGTATATTTATGTATAAGTTTTTTTTATAAAGATAATATTCATGTAAGAAAGTTGAAATAAATGTTAAAATTTATAGATAGAGAAATTATGTATTGTATATAAAATTAAATGAAAATAGACAAATTTGGTGTGAAGTACTCAAAATTTTGTAGAATTCGTATTATTGTTACTTTTTATCGCATATTATAATTTTATTTTATAGAAAGGTTATATATTAAAAATTGTATAAGTAGTTCGGGCCTTAGGCCGAACCTATTTTCGGACCTAATTCGGGCCTAGATTCGAGCCTAAAATTTTAAGTCTGAAGAAAATTCGGGTCGGGTTCGAGCCTATGTTTTAAATTTCCGCCTCGGGCCCGGGCCTATATGGGTCCGGCCCAAATCCGGCCCGTTGCCAGCCTTAATATAAACCTATAATCTCATTGCCTTACATTCCCTAGTGAGCTTCGGCTTGGTCTTCTGGAGTGTTACTTCCACTGGTTGAGGTGTCTTGTAGTATTCCTTGAGTCATGCCATCTACTTTCATCCAATATTCACTGCACACGAGCATCTCCAAGGTCTCTAGCTTCAAGCGATTCTTTGACGCTACGAGTGTAAATAGATAATTTAGAATAAAACAAGAAAAAAAAGGGGGGGAAATCCTCAAACCAACAACCAGCTCGGGCGAGCCGACTACTAAGCCACTGGGCTAAACATGACCAGGTCGTCGGATTCAGGATCGAGCAGGCCCGGTCCCTATATGGTCCAGCCATACCGGGCCAAGATGGAGATTTTGTGACTCGGACTGACCCCCTATTTTTTTTGATGGGCTAGCCCGGGCCCAAACTACATAATGGCAGTCCGGTTTGGGCTAAAGCCAGTTATGGGCTGGTCCATGCGGGCCGCGGGCCAGACCAGCCCAGTTGCCATCCGACTCCGACTCTCGAACCGCCCCGGTCAAAATGGACCACGCCCCTTGACCCGACCCAAGCCCACGGTCTGGTCCCCAAAAAGAGAACTTTCGAGAACCGTCATCACGAAAAATTAAAAAAATAGTATTAAAAAATTCCCCAAACCCAAAATTTCCATCGAGTACTTTGCCGGTTCGCTGCCGCTTTAATTCTCCACAAAGTTTGCGTTTCTCCAAAAAGAAAGGAACCTTTCAAGAAGAAGACAAAGAAGAAGCTTCCGTCGAGATCCGCTCAATTTCGACGATCGGTAAGTTTCTCGAATCCAGATCCGAATGATTCCGTACGGTTATTGATCTGAACTTTGGTTTTGGTGCAGGAAATGGCGGCAGCGGCGGCGGCAGCGGCAGCGGGGGAGGATCTGGCGAAGCTGGTGGCGGTGGATCGGGAGGTAGGAGGAGGATCGGTTGACATGGCGGTTCCGCCGGTGAGGACGAAGAGGAAGAAGGAGAAGAAGGGAGTGATATCGAGGATATGGAGAGGAGTGTTCGGATCGAGGAAGGAAGATTACGAGAAGAAGCTAAAGTATTTGTCGAGGGAAGAGGCGTCGGTTCACGCGAGGATGAAGCGGAGGGCGGTGAGGTCGAGGAAGATGGCCAGGAATATAGTCCTTGTCTCCGTAATGGTCGAGGTGAGAACTAAGAATATTTTTGCTATTTTTTGCCATGAGTTTGCTTAGGGGCGTATCTGAGTTTCAAGGGGCTGCTGAGCAAGTTCTCCAATGTGGCCTTTTTCAAGTTGACGAAATAAAAATTACAATTATTTAAATACAAACAAATTTGGAGTCTTGAGGGACAAACTATTTAAATGAAAACAAATTTATATATATGCTTTAAATTTTTTTTGATAACGTACGCATTTTACATGAAAATAAAATGCCTCGTGACAAAAAAAACTCGGATAAACTAAGGAAGAAGCGACATTGATTCTATTCTGAATTGTATGTTATTTGAGAGGGTGGAAATGATGAATGAAAGAATTAAAGAAGAATAGACCAAAAAAAATTATGTTCAAAACATACAAGCAAACACACGTTGAGTTTGTGTGCATTAAGAGAAAATATTGAGTTGACATGATTGAAGTATATATATATTGCTATTTTGAATGCTTTTATGGATACATTTTGGTTTTATCAAACGCCTCTTATATTTTTTTTCCTTTTTGAAGACAACCCTAGTAAACCTTTCGTCAACATATACAAAATTTAGAAGAAAGAAAAAAGAAGCAAACAAAGCAAATATATATATATATGCACTTGAAGATTACATTATTGCAAAGAGGTAAATATGATATATTAGATAACACGGTCAGAATTAAGTGATGATGAATATATGCATATAAGAATACTAGTTGGAAGTTTAAAATGTAGAATAATCATATGCACATGAAGATTTGGTTAGAAATTTATCATAAATAGATAAATATAATATACCATAGAATATTGAAAAAATATCATAGGGTGGCTGCATTGGCTAAGCGAAAAATAATTAGTTTAAAAAATAAAAAAAATGATTGAAATATTAATTAGCCGACACATGGTTCGAACCTGCGACCTTCGCATTATTAGCATGACACCCTAACTAGATGAGCTTATAGGCTTGTTGTTTCAAATTTTAAATAATGCAGTGTAACCGTATCTAAAAATAATTATATTTCTTTGGAAACATTGTAAATACTTAGAAAATATGGGGCTCTTGGGGGCTCAAAGCAGTTGCTTGTGCTGCTTGGGTCCAAATATGCCCCCTGTGTTTGCTGAGTGATGAATGATGGTGGTACGCATGAAGATTTTTCGCTTAGCCACATGAAGATTTGGTTAGAAATTTATCATAAATAGATAAATATAATATACCATAGAATATTGAAAAAATATCATAGGGTGGCTGCATTGGCTAAGCGAAAAATAATTAGTTTAAAAAATAAAAAAAATGATTGAAATATTAATTAGCCGACACATGGTTCGAACCTGCGACCTTCGCATTATTAGCATGACACCCTAACTAGATGAGCTTATAGGCTTGTTGTTTCAAATTTTAAATAATGCAGTGTAACCGTATCTAAAAATAATTACATTTCTTTGGAAACATTGTAAATACTTAGAAAATATGGGGCTCTTGGGGGCTCAAAGCAGTTGCTTGTGCTGCTTGGGCCCAAATATGCCCCCTGTGTTTGCTGAGTGATGAATGATGGTGGTACGTGCGGAAAATGAGTGTAGAGGAAATGAGGATGTTAAGGTGGATAAGTGGGAAAACATTGAAAGAAAAAATAAGAAATGATTATGGAAGAAAGTAGAGGTTGCTCATTGAAGATAAAATGTGGGAGAGACGAGATATAACAAAGACCGATAACTGCTCCAGTTAGAAAAAATTATATTACATTTTTTTGGAAACATTGCAAATACTTAAAAGTTATGGGGCCCTTGGGGGCTCAAAGCAGTTGCTTGTGCTGCTTGGGCCCAGATCTGCCACCTGTGTTTGCTGAGTGATGAATGATGGTGGTACGTGCGGAAAATGAGTATAAAGGAAATGAGGATGTTAAGGTGGATAAGTGGGAAAACATTGAAAGAAAAAATAAGAAATGATTATGGAAGAAAGTAGAGGTTGCTCATTGAAGATAAAATGTGGGAGAGACGAGATATAACAAAGACCGATAACTGCTCCAGTTAGAAAAAATGATAGGATGGTCGTGTGGGGAGCAAAAGTAATAGGAGTAGTCCACGAACTTGGGTTCAAGCTGTCAATAGGGATTTGAAAGCCGTTAATTTGATGATGTAGCTGGCCCTAAATAGAGTTGAGGAGGGGAAAATGATTCATGTTGTTGGCCATAAAATTTTGGGATAAAGGCTTAGTGTTGTTTGGGTTAGATATTTATTTGACATGTGTGCATGATATTCATGTAGACCTTTTGCATGAAGCTGTGCTGAAATCTGACACAATATTTCTCAATTCTTTATAGATACCTTGAGAAACACTTCTCTTTGTCATTGACATATAAGCTCACTATACATATCTGCTGCTAAAAGTGGTTCATTTAATTCAACCAATGTGCTTGGCGTAGTTGATTTAGTAATTAGATAATTAAATGATGTCAAATTTTGACCAGATGTATATATGTGATATTTATGGAGTTTTTTTGGCATGAAGCTGTAACTATATCCAGACAGAAGTGTTAGACAGTCTATGGATGCATAGGGACAATTCTCATATTAATGAAAAGCTTTAGTGCTTATGTTTAGCATATAAGCTAGTATGCTTAAATTTCTGAATTAAAGAAAAGATTATAATCACCATTATACTTATTGACGTGATCACATGATTTTATTTACAGGGCTCTTAGCTGCTTTGTTGTTCTCTATAGTTTTTTTTTAATACCAATATGGGTATTAAGTATCTTTCAATTTACATTGAAGGGAAGCCACCTTATAAGTGACTTAAGTCATGGTATAGAACTATTGCTTTACTTGGAATTAGTGGTGAAATATAATTGTCATTTCCATGCTTAATATAGTTGAGAAGTCTCTTCCGTTGCTGTAGCTATAGTCAGTGTGAAAATCTCAGGGCCGGCCCTGGGGCCTGTGCGACCGCACAGGGCCCATTAATCAGGAGGCCCACATGGAGTTAATCAGATATAAATAATAAAGTTTATATTCTATACAGAACTCCATTAGGCAGAGTGGTTGTGGAGTTTATTTGGAAATCTGTTGGTATGCGTTACAGGTTCGAACCATGATATTGACTATTTAATTTTTCAGTATATATATATTGAAAAATTTATATGTAAGCTTTTTTTAATTGTGTATTATACTATTTCTTCTTAATTTAACGAGACAAATAATTTAAGATATCGATTAAGTCGTCAGATATTGGAACCTCCAATAATATAAAACTAGTAATCTGCACATGCGATGCACGTTCTAATTTTTTTTTAAAAGTAAATAATAAGACGTAATCTGGCCTCGAACGTGAGATCTCCCTACTCTTTACAAATTATTGTCTACAAATGACAACCCCAACTCTCTCATTATAATATTAGAGATGAAAGGTATTTTTAAATGAATTCATATAAATTTTTAAGATGTAGAATGTATACTCGTTTTTCAATTGAATACGTATAATATATATAAATATATATAGATGATATCAAAATTAAAATAAAGTAAAATTAGTATTAAAATATTTAAAGAAGGCCATGTTTTTTCTTTCCACACAAGGCCCTATAAATCTCAGGACCGGCCCTCGATAATCCTGCATCATCCCAGTGGAAAAAAGTGTGACAGCTTTAGTCTGAGGTAGTATCAGCAAGACTATACGATCTTAGTGATGAAAGGGGATAAAATGGTTAGTTGATATTATGAGAGAGAGGTACAAAATGGTTGGATATAAATATTGAGAAAGGGAGGGAACAATTTTGGTTCATGTAAAGTCTAATGTGAATTGGTGGTGCATTGTGTATCGTCTTGGAGCCAGTGAGCCAGATTATATGCGAAGAGGCACAGACACAAGATAAATGGCACAATGACAACAATTTACTAAAAAGTAGGTCAGGGGAGTATGGCAGCATGACACATGTTATATACATTTTTTGAGTAATGCTACATGTTTTTTGAGGAATGTATGCATATGCACGTGCATGTAATCTATATGCAAATCTGCATATACATATGCTTACACATTATGTAGTAACATATAATGCTTACAGGACTTTAATATTAAAATTTGATTGTAAAGTGGCTAGAGCACACGGCACTATTATGATGCCTCATTCACTAACTCATAAATATTAGAGTATTGCATGACAATCATAGAATGTGCCCTGAAGGTCTAAGATATGTAGGAAGATATTCAATTATGAACAGTTTACTAGAATCATCCCAATGAAAAAGGCTCTGTTGATCGCTTACATCACTTTGGTGAACAGTGTTACGTTATAACAGCTGTGCAAAACGTGACTGCATTCTCATACTGCTGATCGGCTTTCACTCCACATTCCAAAAGATCGATCTTTTAATTCCAAAATGTGAGGCAATTAGTGTTTTTTGCCCCTGGCCCAAATGCTTTTGATAATTTATTCAGTTATGAACAGCATAGCAAATTATAAAAGATGAACAGTTACCAAACTAGTTTAAAACTATCCAAGGCCAGTAGAGCTGCCTATCTTAAATTTCGAATGAATTTTAACCAATGTCTTGCTGAACTTGATAAAACACTTAGGACAACACATTCTTTTGCATAGGGTGCGGGAATCTATGAAGCACGGGTACTTGTTTTTGCCCTTCACACCCGCACTGGGTGCAAATCGGGTCCAAATGCGGTTCGAATGTGAGTCGGATACGCACCCACTTATTTTAATCATTTAAAAAATTATAAAATAATCGGGTGCATTTTGGGTGTGCTGAGGGTGTGTTTTGGGTGCATTCTTAGTTTAATAAAACAGAAAATACTTTTTAAAAAAAGTTAAGTTTAGGGTTATTTGGTTAGATATCCAATAACCCACAAAAATACTAATAGCTTTATGCATACTTAGTTATAATTAGTGGGTTATTAGATTTTTAACCCAACAGATAGTTATACCCAATGGCCCATTCACATCCAGAAACCCAATTGTTTGCAGTATTATCTGTTTTAAGGACTTTGTGATGTGTTTGCTTTTGTTAATGGTACTTGTTTTGTTAAAATTTTAAATTGCTAGTTAGTGCCTTGATAGTAATTTGATATTCTTAATTTATTTTCAAGCATTTATGGAAAAAATAATTTATTTTTTTTAACATAATATTTATTAAAATATATTATATATTAATATTACACACTCCCAAAAACACACATGTATCCTAGTTTTTTGGGAAATTATGAAACCCCGCACCCGTATCATGTCGTACCCGTACCTGTGCTACATAGGCTTGAATCATCATGTTTTCCAACATAGGAACACATGAGTAGGTTATTACTGTTGAGTTTAATCTTGGAGCTGTATTCTCCTTTGGGCTGTAAGCATTGAACTGGCTCCCTACCTCATACTCTTGTAAGCTGAGAGTACAAGGTGATGAAGCCATCACATATATTGCCAATATCATTCAAACATGATTTAACTATTAGATGAAGAATTTGATCCGGGGCTACATTATTTTGTGAGCTGAAGCTTTCTACTAACTCATTATTGATGCCTTGTCTTGGACTGTCTTCGTGGGCTGAAGCTAACTGGCTCATTATCAAGACCTTGCCATGGTCTCCATTTTGAGTTAGATATGGTGGTTTGCCTGTTATGGCTGCTTGTAGGTTTAGCAACTGTAGAAACATCTTCATAAATTATGGCTGCACACTTATCTTTTAATGTCTCCATAGAGGATTGCTGAATAACTTAAACTGTAAATGATGAAGCTTATGTTTCTTGCTATTAGCATTACCTTGTACCTTCCTTTCAAATCATGCATGTGTCGATTGTTTACATTTGCTAGTCAATTTTTATTGGTATTGACATAACTGGAGAGTTAAAGATTCTGTGGCACTGTATCGCAAGTTGTGGGCTCTCTAGGGAAAAAATGTTGCTTTTACTAGCAATTTCCTTTGGGGTTTCTCCACAGCTGGAATTCCTGCTTGTTTTTGCCTATTGCAACATGGGTTCAAGAATCTGACTTTGATTTATTAGATGATGCCATGCATAACTTCAAAGCTACCTTCTAGCAGTCCCACCTGTTTGCCAAACAAATACATGTAAGCTGTTGATTGAATGGAGAATGTGAGCTTTATTGAGGAGAACATTCCTTATCCACCTCTCTCCACTGATTTCTGCACCTAGTGTACTTTATTTTAGTTTTTGTTATTCAGAATTCTTCTCTATATGTTTAACGTGGTTTTAACTTTTAACAAATTGCTGTATGTAGAGGCAGGGAAATCCTGTAAACTGTGATAGTGTGTTGATACAAGTTATAAACAGTCTTGTCTTCATTGTCATTTAAGAAGATATGGTTTTGTTCTGTGGGAAGAATTATCCGAACAATGCTTTATTTAAACTTATTTTTTAACAGGTCACTGCTTTAGCCTTTGCCGTTATGGCAGTAAGATTATTAGAATTGGACTGGACGATGAAGATTGTTCGATCTTTGCCCGCAATTCTTTTACCTGGTTTCTCTTTTGTAATCTATACAACAGTTGCTCGCTTCACCAGAATGCGTAAATATCTTCAACTCTGAACTTAATTATTCTTTTTTAAAAAGTGGTTTTCATTATAATATGTTCTGTAACCAGTAGATTTAATCTTCACGGTGTCTTCACTTCTCAATTGTCAATTGTCTCTTTGAACTGAGTTGGAACTAGGTTAATGAAACAATAATGGTTATTGGAAACAAGAATTGTTATTGGACAATAACTTCATCAAATAAATGTTCGAATGCTTGCCTACGGAATAGGATTAAATTAAAATTGGTGCTGGTAACAATATATGTATATGATTAGCGTGTGAATTCATCCATATGATGAATAACTTAGATTTCATAACGTGTCTTAGAGCCTAATTGCTTGGCCTGTGTTTATGTGGGCAATTGTCAAATGAGTTGATGTATTCAATGGATGTTGATGATAGTGCTGTAGTTTATACATGCAGGTTTAAGGTCATCATGTGGATTTAATTTAACAAATTTTAATATTCAATATGTATTTTAGAAGCAGTATGTTTTTCCGTGTTGTGGCACTGACACTTCACTAGATAAAGCCTAGTCTTTATATGTTCAAAAATATGTCAATAAATGATCAATGATTGACTTAGATTTGTATCCTTTGTTCTTTTGGTGATTGTTGGTTCTCTCTTTTTTTAATGACAGACACCAGAAGATTCAATCATGGTGTTTGTTGGTTCTATCTTTTTTTAGTGATACCAGAAGATTCAATCATTTTTACTAGCTCAAATCTACTGTTTTTTTTCTTTCTGTACTCAATCATAAAGGAGGTACTGACTTATAAACAACAGAATCATAATTTGTTTCTCTCATAAATTAAGTAATTCATTTAAAAAGACTGTTCCTTCTTTGATTTTTGTCACATAACTGATATGAATCCTGGATTTTGTTTCTGTCCGTTTAGTCTCTTCAAAACACTCTTGGGGCAAGTGCAATTACAATTTTGAAGAACTCATTTGGGCTAGTTTGTTTGTGATGCTTCCTTTCCTTCATAATGTTGAGATACAGATGCCTTTGATAACCCTTAGCATCATTAACCTTCTTAGAAGTTATATGTGCACAAAATCTAGTGAAGATTTGTTTATGTTCCAGCTGAGTTCTATGGACATGGTATTCTTGTTCGAATACATATCTTTGTAGGAATTTTTCTCCAGTTATGAGACAGTTGACAATCAGGTTTAGTGTTATTTATAATGATGGGTTTTCTTTTTCTTTTTCTTTTTCTTTTTCTTTATTTGGTTCTTGCCCTCTACACTGTTGTGATTAGTTGATGACAATGGACCCTTCTGCCGTGTGTTACACTGCTGGCTTTTGATTAAATAGTTGAGGAGGTAGCTTTGTAGCAACAACAGTAGTCATTTTCAGTCCTTTGGTGTCGGTTAAATCCTTTTTATCTAGCTTTGTTAAATACCATCTCCAGCTTGTTAAGTGCTCAACCAATTTGTTGTAGTTGATTCCATAATTAACCATCATCGTGCACTTTTCCAAATTAGCATCATTAGTTTGTTGCACTTGCCTTAACATTGCAGTTCAATCATTGCTTTTGCCCATTTCAGGATGCTGATGCTACCTCTAATTTCTCAAATGTCTATTTATGTCTTACTATTTAGGCCGGTTGGATCCCCAACTCGTTGGGAAAAAGGTTTTGTTGTTGTTGTTGTTGGTTAGGCCGGTTGGATATTGAGGTAGGTGGTGGTAGTTTTATTTTCTACCTTTAAACATCTCCATACATCTCAATATCTAAATGGAGTGGTCTTCTGCTAGTTATCCATCTCAGGATCCTCATTTGAACTACACTTGTTTCGGATATGTCGTCTCTGACGGTGCTATTGTGGGTAAGGAAGTACAGGGAGGTGGAAATATATCCACCCACTAGTTCATTTTCTAATTGTGCATACCTCTGTCTAACCCCATATCCAAATCAGACCTATTTGATTAATGTTTAGACAAATTTACCAACTTTACGGTTAGCGCAAAACCTCTTTAAACATTTCTCTTCCATTTTCTGAGTTTACCCTACTTTTATATTTCTGTAGTAATTCTCTGCTTTAGGCATCCCGAGCCTAATGATAAACAACCTTCCTTTGAATCTCATATTCATAGCTAACTACCATATATGGCATCTTTATAATGAAGTATTGATCCTGAGTAGCATACTGATCAGTCCTAGGTATTTCTATGACAAACTTGGAATGCGCGAGTGTCTAATCTTAAAGTTTGTATTTCATATATTTCGGTTTAGCTCTGGTTTTAAAGAATGCCTCCATCTTCTTGTTTCGGAAGTTATTCTGAAGCAGCACTAAACCAGTAAATAGCTTTACTAGTTTATCCACATACTAGCCCTGAAAGTAGTAATAAAATATGTATTTTCTCATTGGAACTGCGTTCACTTTTTGGGAATAAAAGAGAAACTCTTAAAAATAATGGTTTATAAGATAGAATGATATATCACAAAAATTAAAGGTGGATTGTACTTGAGCCATTGGCTCATTGGGATGACCAAAGTCGAGAAGTAATAGCGGAGGTATGAGGGGCTTTTGTATGAATCATAGAAGCTTGTGTATAAATTATAAATATTCTAGGTATATTTGGGGATTTCCTTGACCAGTTCTTCGATTGACATGGTTACTGCATATAATAAATCAGTCCATCTCAATGTTCTCCAGTTTTTGAATAGAAGAAACTGAAACGAAAGCACATATATTTTGGATAAATTTTTTGAACTGAAGACATGCAACCTTTTGATGTATATATGATCCAATTTGAAATATAACACAAGCTGTGAGTTTTCTAGTAATTGACATCAATAGGCAGATTATATAGTTTGCAGATGGTTGAGTTATCCTAGATTTTGGTTTTGAATAATCTTTTGTGTACATCACTATTAGGGCATTGCAGATGCGAATGATGTATTCAGCTGCTTGAATTAAATTATGCTTGAAATAAATTATGATCCACACATTTCTCAGTTGACCGCAAGGACCAGAAAATGCTTGAAAGACTACGTGCTGAAAGGAAAGAAAAACTTGATGAGCTTAAAGAGAGAACAAACTATTACACTACACAACAGCTTATTCAGGTGATTAATTCCTGGAAACTTTTACATGATAACTTCAATTTCCAAATAACTACAAAGGCAACTTACTTGAAGTTTCTTAAATCCAGAGATATGACCTTGATCCTACCGCAAAAGCAGCTGCAGCGAGTATTCTGGCTTCTAAAATGGGTTCAGATTCTGGTCTTAATGTCTATTTAGGAGATGACACAAATGCAAACACATCATCTGTTAAAAATAATGATGCGGAGTTGATGCAGTCCAGTGGTTTGAGAAATAGGTATCATTCTCGCAGTGATAGCAATGGAAGCAGAGGCGGCACGCCTCCGTCGCTAAGTGAAGTGCATACTGGATCAGGGGCAGAGAGTCCTACTGTTGGTGGTCAAAGCCAGATGGTTGTGGAGCATCACCATGGTCCAAGCCCCAGTGATGGGGGATGGATTGGTCGGATTGCTGCACTTCTTGTCGGGGAGGATCCTTCACAGAGCTATGCCCTCATATGTGGCAACTGCCTTAGGCACAATGGTGAGCTGCTATATTTGCAAGCATTTGTGATGCCAGAAGAAAAGCTATTTTTATTTATTTTCTATTTTTGACAAATGCTAGGAAAATATATATTTATAATATAATAAAATTTTAGTTACCAGATTACTGGAAAACACATTCCATTAGAAGAGTAAATATATTCTGGCCTATTTATATTTTTATTGAAGGCATCAGAAGTGAGATACGTTCGGACAAAGTAGTAAACATGGATGAAGGAGTGAACATAATACATTAATAGTGAGCAGTTTTTTTCTCTCAAAACTTGTTATTAATAGACAAATAAAAGACAGGAGGCCAACTGCACTTAAATACTCGTATGTTGAATTGTGCTATACAAGAGAATAGAATGTTTATCTAGCCCCACAAAAGTAACTGAAAACTGCAACAAAATAAAAAAGATATCAAAGAACTCTAATATTTTGTATCAAGGATTATGAGGAACCCTTCTGTTTTTCCATATATGCCGAATTTTTGAAAATTTATTAAGTATTATCAACTTTGATCCAACAGTGTTATTCCGTAAATAACAAATTAAAAAGACGACTAGTTTATATCTGATCTGATGCTGTTGTAATAAATTATCCAGGACTGGCAAGGAAAGAAGATTTTCCGCACATAACATACTACTGCCCACATTGTAATACATTGAACATGTCACGGAGTGAGAACGAATCAAATTTGAGCTCAGAGAGATCAACTCCTCAAGCTTCAGTTGATGATGGCATTAGCCCTCAAGCTTCAGTTGATGGTATTAGCCCTCTTGCTCGCAATCTAAGTAATGCAAGCTCTGCTGCCGGGAGTGAAGTCATGTCCAGCACGCCACCAGCAACTATTCATGAGGAAGCTTCTGAGTAGAGTAATCCGAACTGAATGAGACTTCGGAATGACCGGACTAGTTCTTTTTGTCAACCCTTTTTTTGTTTCATATTAGTCATTACTATATTTCTTTTGAATAGTGATTGTGCTTACTGTACATGGTGAAGCGAAGAGTGCTTGGAGTAGATTTGTTGCTGTAAATTGTCAGCCAATATTTGTCAAAAGAACCATTACCCTTTCATAAGGTATAAGGTAATGGTTCCAAATAGGGCTTATTTGGTTGGAGGGGAATGGAGGGGAGGGAAGGTTTTTTTTTAAACATTTCTTGTTTGGTTCATTTTTTAGGAGGGGAGGGGAGGGAAATGGAGAGGTGCAAATTTCCTCTTGAGCCAGTTTTGGCTGTCCTCCAACATTTGGGGATTTGGAGGGAAGAAAAAGTTGGTCTACTTTTTTTTCAATGATTGGACTAAATTGCCCTTTCTAGATCTAAATCTCTAATCTTTAGAGCAGTATTAATAGGTTGGAGGGGAATGGAAGGAGGGTTTTTTTGAAATATTTTTTGTTTGGTTCATTTTTTAGGAGGGGAGGGGAGGGAAATGAAGAGGTGCAAAATCCCTCCTGAGCCAATTTTGACTTCCCTCCAATATTGAAGGGGATTTGGAGTGAATGAAAAGTTGGTCTAATTTTTTTGAAGTGAGTGGACTAAATTGTTCTTTTTAGATCTAAATAAATCTCTAATCTTTAGCAATACAATGTCAAGCTAGACTTGGATTTTCGATGTCAAGCTAGACTTGGATTTTGAAACAACACTTCTATTTTGCCCTACCATGTAAAAAGGCGTCCAAGGTCTTGAAAATATCAGGCTGGTAAGATGTCACATACAATGGCCGCTGATTTGAACCTTGCAAATCAAGTTACAAACAAACATGCTTAGCTACAACTGCAAACCAAACAATATATGCAAAGTCTGAACCATCCTAAAGATTGAATTCATTATTAATGGCACAGTTTCAGCAAAAGCAAACATATTGCAAAAGCATATTTATCATTCAATCTAGTACGACAAACATTCAAGTAATAGAACATGGAACACAGACACGAGGTTTCCTCATTATTCCATATATAGCACATGGAAATAAGAATTTAACGCATCAGTTGCAGACTTCTCAAAAGCTAAAACTAACTACATGGGAAACACTGCAGTTTCGTTTTAAGTAAAAGAATATGTGAGCGAGTCAAGACAGGCCGGGAAAACTACCAGACATTTTACAATACACCGTTGCATCAAGTTGTATGGAAAGATCAGGTCAAAGAATAATCAATCATATAAAATGTAAAATGGTATAAAGATAATTTAATTATAAAATCTCTTCCCTCCTTTTGTGAACCAAACAAAAAGATAATTATTTTTCCTTCCCTCCCTTTCTTTTCTCGACCCAAACAGAAAATATGATTAAAATCCCTCCCCTCCTTTGAACCAAACAAGTCCGTACTGTTGCCATGGCAAACTTTCATGTTATGCTGTCCTGTTACTAAGCTGTGTGCAGTTGTCTTTCCACATACGTATGATAAGTGATAACAGGTCTCCTTTATCTGTCATAACTTCTGGGGAAGGTGTAGAATTTTTTTCCTATAAGATTGCCCATTATTGATGCATACATCTTAATACGACCCGAGCAATTGACCATTGTCGGATAATACGAATGCAGGAAAAGATGATTTTTAATTTTATTTTTTGAGGGGTGAAAAGAAGCCTAGTAAAGATTGCGAAACAGAGACTCCCTCACCCCAAGTGTCTCTGTAATGGGTTGTGGGACAGAGAAATGAGAAGTTATTCCAGACATCAAATAAACTGAAACCTATGTTATCCCAGATACAGTATCAAATAAATTAAGACCAATACAAGTTTTGTCCTGCAGCCATACTGTGACTTCTAGGTTAAAAAACAAGCTTGATGTTATTCGAAAAACTGACCAAGGCTCTGCCCCAGAATACTAATTCCCTTGGTCGTTATCACCAGGGGGATGGTTGCTGGTCCCAATATACACCTTGAAACACATCGTAGGTGCCATTCCCCTTCGTAGCATTATCTCCAAGATGTGGAAGTGCAATGTCTGGATGCAAAAGCTAACAAAAATATTCTGTCTGCATAATAAGGTAGGGGCATGATCAAAGATCACCCGGTATCATTGTTTCCACAAATTCCAAAGGAAAATATGATATTCATAAGATAAATTTGCAGAGTTTGACACCTGAAAACAATTTCAAGAAAGTATGAATACTAATCTATAAACGAAAGGAAATTGGAGAAGGAAGTAGACATCCAACAAAAAGAGGAAAACAGATGCAGAGAATTAAGGTATGATATTGTTTTTATTTGTATGCATAATTAGATTTTGAACTCTAGATTAATAGGGGAAATTCTCTTGTATAGAAACCCTAAATTGATAGATAATGATTACGATAGTATTATAATAATAAGTGAGAGAGACAAACAGATTTACCATGGACTTGCCCCCGACAACCTCTGCCCAGCGAGTTACCGCAAGTAAGTTCAGGTTCTTGACACCAAGGAGCATCATGATTCTTAGCACCCTTACAATCCTCCTCATGGCTTTGAGATCAGCGACTTATTACTGTAAGAGGTTTCAGGGGATGAAATTTGGCCATTGGTTTGTAGTATGTTAAATCTTTTTTGGCTTTTATTTTCCAAAACGAAAAAAAAAATAAATGTTGTGGAAGAGCAGAATGGCACTGAAGTTGGGCAGTGCCACTTTAGGCCAAACGAGTACTATATGAGTATGTAGGCTTTGAAATATTAGTTTACTATAGTGGTCCTCACTCTGATAGGCTTTGAAATAGTCGCCTGTCCGCTGCATATGTAAGCTCCTAGTGAGCAAGAGGTCGGGTGTTTGAATAGTTAATATATAAAGTGAATGTGAGTGAGAGCTGTCCATAATCAATATGTTGGGTTGAAGATGGAAAGGCTTAACAAATAACAATAATATTGATATTTAGGGTCTCATTTCAGTTGGATCCACACCATCTTCATGGTAGACTTGCGGGCTTTGTTTCCTACATTCTTGTTATCTTATTTTTGTCTTTAATTGTGGACTATTTACTACTATTTAGGCTGGTTGTTACCTCCTTTCAATGATGGCTATGGTTCTCTTCTCTCTCCACCTTTGACATCAATTTTCATTCTTTTATTTTTCTTCTTAATTTTTCTTCATTTTTATCCTTTTATTTTATTTTTCTTGTATTAGGAATTAAATTTTTTTACTAGATAACTGGTAGTTTAAAATTTCGAGTTTGTTCAAGTTATAATAACTTGGTTCAATGCATTTTCTTTAGTACCTGACGTGAATCATAGATGTTATGTGTGATGTGGTATAAATGACATGGCCCAATTAGGGCCTTCGGATCTTCTCAGATTTCGCTCAATCCAGATCATCAAGTCAACAGGTCCAACAAGCCTTCTACCATTTCAGGCCCACAGACAAACGGGTCTGATCTGGCCCTAATGGGCCAGATACCCATTTGCCTCCAGACCCCTCTCATTTTAAAAGGTAATCAATATTTCTCCACCTAAACCCCAGCTGCTCAGTCTCTTTTCCAGTGATAGACTAGATCGTCGGAGGGCCTGTCGCCGGAATTTATCCCGGTGTTTCTAGGCCTTTTGCAAGTACCCCGGCCGTCCAAGCTCCGGCAGCTCTTCCGAGCCGACCTCCAACAACCGATCCAAGCCAAGGTCAAGATCCGTCCCTTCCACTTCACAAATTACAAGAACTCACACATGTTGCTCCCGCACCGAAAATAAGCAACATCAGGTTGGCGCTGTCTGTGGGAACCCGACTGACTGGATCCTAAACTCGGATATCTCTTGAAACCGAACCCTCCCATGGCTCCCAAAGCCAGAAGAGCCTTCACCGCTAGAAGTCATCCAGACCCCCATCCCACTCACAGTCATGTGAACACTCAGGGATCTAACCGACCACCATTTAATGGTACAGCGGGACCGGGTCTGAGCGCTTCATGCTCGGTCGCCAAGGACTTACGGCATACCATTAATCACCGGCAGCCCGTAAATGACCTTTGGCTCAAGCTCAGCCGATCAAGGAGCCGGGCAGTTCCTTCCGACCCAGCTCCTGTCACGAAATTTGGCTTGATGCCTTTCTACTTTGTTATTTCTTCTATATATAAGGATTACAACATTTACAGGTAATTACTTACCATTAAGGAGAACTAATCAATTCTTGATTTGTCTAGCCTATTCTAGGAAAATAATTACAATTAAGGCAACAAATTAAGTCCTGATTTGATTCCTCATTCAAAGGAAAGCAAATTAGATGCATTTCCTGATTTGATTGCTAATTCAAAGGAAAGCAAATTAGATGTCTTTCCTGATTTGATTGCTAATTCAAAGGAAAGCAAATTAAGGAATTCCTTATTCACATCCTGAGCAAATCAGGAAAGCAAATTAGATGTCTTTCCTGATTTGATTGCTAATTCAAAGGAAAGCAAATTAAGGAATTCCTGATTCACATCCTGATTTAATTCCTGATTCACATCCCCCCTCAAATTGATGCGGTTGGTCAAGGAGCATCAATTTGCTAACAAGAAACTGATGGCGCGGACGAGGAACAGCTTTGGTCAAAATATCTGCAACCTGAAACCGAGTATTGATGTGAGGGATGGATATAATATGGTCATCATAGGCTTCACGAATAGAATGGCAATCGACTTCAATATGCTTAGTACGCTCATGGAAAACCGGATTTGCAACAATCTGAATGGCACTTGTATTGTCAGCATAGAGAGACGTTGGCTTTGTTTGAGGAAATCCAAGTTCAGCCAAAAGACCACGAAGCCAAATTATTTCCGAACATGCATTAGACATAGCACGATACTCCGATTCAGTAGAGGATTTAGAGACTCTTGCTTGCTTCTTACTTTTCCATGAGATTAACGAAGAACCAAGAAACATGCACCATCCGGTGACAGATCGCCGAGTATCAGGGCACCTGGCCCAATCAGCATCACTATATGCAATCAATTGAGGAGATGTCCCAATGGGAAAGAAGAGACCCCGTTGAGAAGTGCCTTTCAAGTAGCGAATTATACGACGAACCGCTGCCAAATGAAGATGACGAGGAGAGTGCATGAACTGACTTACTTGCTGAACAGCAAATGATATATCAGGCCGGGTAATGGTCAAATAATTAAGACTACCCACGAGCTGCCGATACAATAAAGGATCTGTCAACAGGTCACCCTCATCCCGGTGGTATTTAACATTAACCTCAAGAGGAGTATCCACCGGATTAGCTGATTGCAGGCCAGCCATAGAAATAAGGTCTGTGGCATACTTATGCTGATGGAGAAATATACCCTTGGAGGTAGACTGAACCTCAAGGCCAAGGAAATAATGCAAGTTACCAAGGTCTTTCATATGAAACGAGGCTTGTAATTGCTGTTTAAGTTCCTGGATGGATGCCTGATCTGATCCAGTAATGACCATATCATCAACATAAAGAAGAAGCAGAACAATGCCTGTAGATGTGTAGTGAATGAACAAGGAGGAATCATATTGACTCTGAGTAAAGGAGAACCCAAGTAGAGTGGAACGAAATTTATCATACCATGCCCTAGGCGCCTGTTTCAAACCATATAAGGAGCGTTTGAGCTGGCACACACCCTTAGATGAAGAGAATAGGCCCTGCGGAGGAGTCATATATATATCTTCAGTCAGTTCACCATGAAGAAATGCATTCTTCACGTCCATTTGATAAAGAGACCACCCATTAGAAGCAGCTAAAGAGAGAACAGTTCTGACAGTTGTCATTTTGGCAACGGGTGCAAATGTCTCATCATAATCAATGTCATATTCCTGCTTGTTTCCTAAGGCAACCAATCTAGCCTTGTAACGATTGAGGGACCCATCAGAATTCAGTTTCACAGAATATACCCATTTGCAGCCTATGGGTTTGATATCAAGAGGGCAAGAGACAATGTCCCAAGTGAAATTCTCTTGAAGAGCCTGAAGTTCCTCATTCATTGCTTTTATCCAGCGTACATCCTTAACAGCCTGTGAGTAACAAGTGGGAATACATGTGCTAGAGAGAGAGGCAGTCAGAGAAGTATGTGAGGAATCATACCGGTCTGGTGAATATCTATCAGGTGCTCGAGACGTTCTACTAGAACGTCGTGGTGCAACCGGTAAAGGATCAGGTGGTGGATCAGCGTCGGAAGGGGCAGTGGGAACATGCCTGCTACGTTGTCTGACATATGTGATGCCTGGTTTGAAACGTTCTATGGATTGAGAGAGGCTAGAAAATTTAGGAAGAATAGCAATATCATTCAAAGTAGGAGAAATGCAAGGGAACATAAATTGATTATCAAAAAATGTCACATTCCTAGAAATGCGGAAGCGATGGTTAGAAACATCATAACACACAAAACCCTTATGAGAATGACTGTACCCCATAAAAGCACATTGAACCGACTGTGCTCCAAGCTTATGCCTTTCAAGCGGAGGTAGATGAACAAAACATACACAACCAAAAGTATGTAAAGCACTATAATCAGGCTGAGTTTTAAAAAGACGAAAGAAAGGGGAATCAAGATCAATAACCGTAGAAGGAATGCGATTGATCAAGAAGACAGCTGTGGATAGAGCCTCCACCCAAAATCTGGATGGGACTGAAGCTTGGAGAAGTAAGGTGCGCGTCACATCAAGCAAGTGACGATTCTTGCGTTCGGCCATCCCATTTTGTTGTGGGGTATTGGGACAAGATCGTTGAGACAAGATACCTTTTTGTTGTAGGTACTCCTGAAACTCACGAGACATGTATTCACCACCAGAATCAGAGCGAAGGATTTTAACAATGGCTTGGAACTGAGTTTCAACATATGTCAGAAATTTTTTAAACATAGAAAACACTTCAGATTTAGAGCGAAGAAAGTATATCCAAGTAAAACGACTGTAATCATCGATAAATGTGACAAAATATTTATAATGAGCATGAGAAGCTACAGGAGACATTCCCCAAACATCACTATGAATCATTTCAAAACAAGTGGAAGCACGATGAGCACCTGACGGAAAAGGAAGTGTTTTACTTTTAGCCAATTTGCAAACAGAACATGAAACAGGAGCAGTAGAAATAACATGTTTATTACCCAACAAACCAGTTTTAAATAAATGAGACAAAACAGCAGAGTTTGGATGGCCCAATTTTCTATGCCAAACCTCATAGGAATTTAAAGCATTATTGCAAGCAAGAGATAAATGACTGGAAACAAACTGGAGTGGAAACATTCTTCCCACTTTAGGCCCCTTCGCGATCACCTTCCCCGACACCTGCTCCTGTACAAGACAACCAGCCCGAGAAAAATTAACATTACAATTGTTTTCCACCAATTGTCCAACAGACAGTAAATTGGAAGCAAGTCCAGGAGATACAAGCACATTCCGAAAATCAGAGTTTATGTCACCAATATTAGTGATAGATAGGGTATTACCATCAGCAATTTGAATTTTCTGATTACCATGATAAGAATGTAGATTGTGCAAATATTCAGAGGAACCCGTCATGTGATTGGATGCACCAGAATCAAGAAACCATGGACGAGTAACATTAAAGGACTTACCTCGAATCCCCAAGGCTGAAAGGACTGAAAGTACCATTTGTTGAATCATTTCAGGCTGTAGAGCACCACCATCAGATGCACCAGTGGTAGAAGGACCAGTTGCGGAGCTGGTTGTGGCATGGAATGCATGTACCGGACGTTGTGTTGGTCGTGGGGGACGCGTGGGACAGTCGGAGATGATATGACCCTGCTGCTTGCAGTAATTGCAAAACTTCTTTGTACAATTACGAGCAATATGTCCAAATTGTTTGCAAGAAAAGCATTGGACCTGTCCCATATCACGACCTTTACCCCTATTTTGAGCAGCATATGCAACCGTCACAGGTTCGGAAAGGGCAGCATCATGAGACATGGTTCCTTGGGTAAGTAAGCGTTGCTCTTCCCGGAGAAGTTCACCAACACAAGTATCCAAAGAAGGAACAGGACTCCTATTCAGCAAAGCACCTCTGACAGCCTCAAACTCTGGGCGAAGTTTCATGAGAAATTGATCTCGCCTACTGGTGTTGTAAACCTCTTGGACAGCCAAGCGTGAAGATTCGGGAACAGCAGCACATAAAATGGCAGAGTGTTCTGTCCACAGATTCAGAAAACCAGAATAATACTCCTGAATAGACAAATTACCTTGTTTGTAATTGGCTATCTCAAGCTCCAACTGAAAACGCTTAGCCGTATTATCCTGATTGTAAATACGCTTCAAATATTCCCACATTTCTTTGGCAGTTGTGAAAGAGCGCAAATTATTGATCATCTGAGGATCAATAGAACTGAGAATCCAAGAAATAATCTGAGCATCTTTCACTTCCCACGCATCTAAGGCAAATTTCTCTCCCGGCGCTTTAGAGAGCCCATCCAAGTGACCTGATAATCCCTTCCCTTTGACATACATCTTGAACTGGAATTCCCAAGCAGCATAATTCTTACCGGTGAAACGGACACAGAAATTGTCCTTCTCTGGAGTTGTCATGATGGCAGAAGGAACAACAAGCAACACAGACCAGAAACGAAGGGCCCAGAATACGTGAACCAGGAGCAGCGAAGAGTACCAAGGCAAGAGCGACCAAGGAAGGTGCTGAAGGATTCACAGGTGTGAACGAAAACTTGAAGGAATCACAGCTCTGATACCATGTCACGAAATTTGGCTTGATGCCTTTCTACTTTGTTATTTCTTCTATATATAAGGATTACAACATTTACAGGTAATTACTTACCATTAAGGAGAACTAATCAATTCTTGATTTGTCTAGCCTATTCTAGGAAAATAATTACAATTAAGGCAACAAATTAAGTCCTGATTTGATTCCTCATTCAAAGGAAAGCAAATTAGATGCATTTCCTGATTTGATTGCTAATTCAAAGGAAAGCAAATTAGATGTCTTTCCTGATTTGATTGCTAATTCAAAGGAAAGCAAATTAAGGAATTCCTTATTCACATCCTGAGCAAATCAGGAAAGCAAATTAGATGTCTTTCCTGATTTGATTGCTAATTCAAAGGAAAGCAAATTAAGGAATTCCTGATTCACAGCTCCGACACATAGCATTCTTCCATCCCGAGGTAGGGAGCACAACCGCAGCCGCTCCCCGACGGGTGGTTCACCTCCGCCCGTTCAGGACAAATAAGCTCCGGTCACGAGAGCCGAGTTCCGAGATTTCGGGAACGAGATCCTCCGAGCCCTCGGAGGCAGCCCCGGTTTCAAACAGCAAACTGCCGGCCCAAGGCTCAAAGAGAGTCGGGATCCCAAGTCTCACGGTTTGTCCCAGCCACCACGGCAGAACGAAATCGTCCTCCACTGCCTCCAGGATATGGAGAATCGCCTCACCCGCATTAACAAAGGAGTGCCACAAACCGGCCGGACGCATCAGCCGAGTCGACCTCCGTCCAAATCCTAGACGCTGAGATTCCCAGGAAATTCAGGCCACCTCAGTTCGAGAACTACAATGGCGGGAGTGATCCAGCTGATCACATGGAAGGGTTCAAAACCCTCATGATGATTCACAGCGCATCAGATCCTCTCTTATGCCGCACCTTCCCTGCCACCCTGCGTGGCCCGGCCCGAGAATGGTTCTCGAAGCTCACACCAGCTTTGGTTTTCTCGTTCGACCAGCTCGAGACAAACTTCCTCGCCCACTTCGTGGCCAGTCGGAAGGTCGAGAAGTCGAGCGTGTCCCTCCTGGACCTCAAGCAGAAGGAGAGCCCCTCCGCGAATTTGTGCGGAGGTTCACAACCGAAGCAAGGGCGGTCTCGTCCCTTGATGCCAGTGTCGCCTCGGTGGCCTTTGGCACAATGTTCGCCACGACCAGTTGAAGGCCTCCTTGGCCAAGAAACCGCCCTTAGACTTTCCCGACCTCCTCACCAGGGTCCAAAAGTACATCCAGACCGAGGAAGCCCTGCACCCCGAAGGCCTAAAAGAAACCCCAGCCAAGGGGAAGAGGAAGACCGAAGAATCCGACCCTATGAAGAAGGCCCAGAAAGATGTGTCTACCCAGAAACGCTCCCCTCCGATCCCCAGTTTCGAGAGATACACTCCGCTGATGCAGAACATGTCGGCCAACCTCCTGGAGATTGAGGACAAGGGGATCATCTGCCTTCCTCTCCGACCTAACAGCAACAAGAAGAGGGACCGGAGATTCTATTGTCGCTTCCATCGGGACGACGGGCATGAGACCAATAATTGCCGCGCCCTCAAAGACGAAATCAAAGCCCTCATCCAGAGGGGGTACTTGAGAGAGTTCACTCGAACCAACCCCAAAGACCAGAGAGATCCGCAGCCATCACCTCCTCTTCGGACGATCAGCAGGCGACCCGAGCCCGAGCTCGAGGATGCCGGTGGCCCGACCATCCTTCACTGTGTCCACGGTGGACCTATGGGGGGAGAATCGAACACTTCCCACAAAACTTTTGTTCGGGAAGTAAACTCGGTCCATAACTATCCGCTCCTCGGGAACCAGAGGCTGGCAGTCTCATTCTCTAACAAAGATCTCGAAGGCGTCCGACTGCCCCATTGTGATGCTTTGGTGGTCAGCCTCGGCATGGTAAACCATGAGTTCCGACGTATCCTTGTTGACAGCGGAAGTTCGGTCAATATCCTATTTCTGGCCGCCTTCGAAAGCTCTCATGCAAAATGATGAAGCCGACGGGGTACACGCTTCATGGGTTCTCTGGTGTGCATGTCCAAATCGAGGGAATTGTCACACTTGACGTGACTGCCGGTACGGTCCCGACCCTTCGGACCGAAGCAATGGACTTTATGGTAGTCAATATCAAGGCCGCCTATAATGCTATTCTCGGCAGACCTAGTCTTTGCACACTCCAGGCGGTTCCCTCCGCCTATTACATGAAGCTCAAGTTTTCCATCGATCACGGGGTAGGTGTAATACGGGGTAATCAAGAATCAGCACGTTCGTGCTACATGACCGCAATGGGGGGCTGAGTTTTTCCCCTTGACACGGTAGAAGTCAGTTCCGAGCAAGGCTTGGAGCTCGTAGACGTGCTTGAGAAGGTCCCCTTCTGTGAAGGAGACATGTCCAAATGGTTCCGAGTAAGCCAATCGCTGGCCGCGGACCTAAAGCTGGCAATCATCGAATGCATCCGTCGGAATTCCGACCTCTTCGCCTTGGTGCCGTCTGACATGCCTGGGATTTCCGAAGACATCATAATGCACAGGCTAAGCGTCCGCTCGAACTCGAGGCCGGTCCAGTAGTAGCGACGTAAGTTCGCCCTCGACAGGCAGCAGGCGGTGAGAGAAGTAGGCGGCATGGTTCATATAAGAGGTCAGCTATCCGGAGTGGTTGGCCAATGTTGTGATGGTGAAGAAGACAAGCGAAAAATGAATCTGCATAGATTTCACAGACCTCAATAAGGCCTGTCCTAAAGATCAATTCTCTCTCCCGAACATCGATGCCCTGATCGATGCAACCTCGGGGCACGAGCTGCTGAGCTTCATAGATACCTTTTCAGGTTACAACCAGATAAGAATGTTCCCTCCAGATATACCGAAGACCGTCTTCGTGACCGACCAAGGCCTCTCCTGTTACTGGATCATGCCCTTCGGGCTGAAGAACGACGACGCCACATGTCAAAGGTTTGTCAACCGGTTCTTCAAAGACCTGAATGGCCGGTACATGAAAGTGTATGTTGATGATATGATTGTTAAAAGTCGCAGAGGGCTGGATCATGTCAGCGACCTCGAGGAGGCTTTCGGGGTCCTGCGATCTCACAACATGAGACTCTAACCCCTTAAAGAGGCTTGAGAGATAGTTCTTGGTGAGTGAGATTAATTCCTTGTATTGAATGAATTTGTATCTAATCTCTTCTAGTTGAATATTACTTCTCCCTATATTTCTTTCCGGATTTAGCGAAAGCTAACCGGAATAAATCCTCGTATGTTTGTGTTGGATTGGTGGATCTCCTTGTTTGGTTGTTCAATTGATTTGCCTCGTCTACCTCGCCATCCTCATTGCCCTAATTAGTTCTGATGTACTACCGGTGTTCGTCGACATCCCCTTGCACTCCAGACTCCATGATTAAATTAGCATTCAACAAGAGACACGACACCACTCACATAGCATATGACCGATCACAAGTAGAGGCTATTTCAGACATCACAGGTAGCTAGGAGGGCCCTCACCCTATTGCTAGTTGTCATACCACCAACTGGAAAATAGATTGCAGCATCAGTTCAATATTCCACAACACTTCAATATTCCAAGCTCGAGCATCAGTTACAGTGAACCCAAAAGGTAAAGCACAAGCTGTATTGAAACGTGAGCTCTTCCACGAAATTCATCCGATGCGGCAAAGATTATTGCAAGTTTGCAACTAGCAAGTAGGTGAATCCTAAATACTAACCAAAAACTGCATCGTAATCAAACAACAAGAGCGAATACACAATCAATGATTGATTTCTCAATACAAAGAAAGAGGTAACTTAACAGGTGCAGAACTATGGAAATGGAACATCATTCAGAAGGTACCCGAAGAAAATAAGGAAAATAGGGCTGAAATTTAAAATAAAAAAAAAAATTATAAATCATCATTACATCTACATTGAGCAACAACATTGGGTTCCTTAGCGATGCATGATCAAAGAAGACCACCTTCTCCACTTCAACAGCTTATTGCGCAAAGTGTGAGACAAGCTTGGACACACATACATGAATACATTGACATGAAATTATATGAAACAAACACAACCACCATTAGAAAGGCGATGACGCAAGGTGCATGGAAATTATTAAACATGCTAGATATATTATTTATCTATGTGATTCAATATAAAAGGTAACAGAAATCCAACACATCTTTGAAAAAAATATAGAATTACCGAACTTCCCAACTATACCAAGAAAAAATTACAAGAAAAAATGAGAGGAAAATAGAAAGTTAAAAAGACAGTTGACAGAGAGAAAGCCACTGCCATTGGAAGATTAAGTTAAAAAGACAGAGTTGACCAAGAGAAAGCCTCAGAGGCATTGGAAGAGACAAGTGAGGGAACTCATAGCAGTTATTATTTATCATCGTAGACAATACGAGTGGTAAGGCACAGATGGATGTTCCCTATGGTTGAATCTTTAACTTAAATTATAAATTTGAGCCTAAACCCATTATGGTTTCAAGCTCCATTCAAACTGAATTTATGGACGAATCAATAAGTGTGGATTCAAGTTAAAAACCAGTTTCTGCTCAAACAATAATGCTTTTCACCCATTGTTGTGCTCATTATTTACTGTTCAGCGAACAAACCTACAAAGGTGTCCAGAGCTGGCCTTGAGTTCCTGGGGGCCCGAAGCGAAAGGGACAAATAATTATTTTTGGGGGCCCCTAATAATAATATAATTTTTTACGCGCAAAATACGTGCCTATATTTATAAGGAAAATACAAATTTGGGGGCCTCTGAAATTGCAAAAAATCCGGGGGCCTGAGGCGGTCGCCTCACCGGCCTCAAGGTGAGGGCCGGCCGTGAAGGTGTCTCCATATATACCTGTATATGGTGAATCTGATGATGGCTATGGAGAGACTATTTTACACATCTCGCTGTAAAACCATGTCGCATTCATGTTTCATGGCGCACAAGCGTGAATACACAGCAGTGGCACTGTACTATATTCAAAGATGGGCATAAACCTTACAATGATTTCCAGAGGGTCACTCGGCATTAAAAATGTATAACATTCTCAGAGTGACGAAATGGACAAGCATGGCTGTTGTATATCTGCCCAGTTATCTGTGAGTGGGAAATATTCACAATCAGGTTGGGACCCCAACCAGACTTGGTTTGGAGTACAAATTGGACCTATACCCAAACTAAAGTACACCCTCAAACAGGTGATACCTAATAAAAAAATTGGAGGTGAAGGCAATTAGGCCATAATAGTCAAGTCTTCCCCCTTCTTGGTGTGTTTGGTTACTGCAAGTGCAAGGGAAAATTCCCTCTGAATGTTTTTATTCAACTACCAAATTTACCTCTATATTTTGGTGGAAAACGGTGGGTTGTAACATACAAATAGAGGTTATGTTGGTACTAATCGAAAAGGTTTTGGATTGAATAAATTTCACTTGCACTTGCATCCAAGCCAAATCCTAAGTTAATGATTTGTGGTTAATCGCAATCCCTTGTGTTGCATACAGTAAGCTAGCAACTATCAATGAGTTATCTAAATCTAAGAAGTGCTCAATTAAAAAGTAAAACAATCCATCAAGGAATGACATAACCAGATCACTTAGTGTACTGATCAGCTTGTTTGGTCTAAAGACAATCAACCAGGTAAAACCATAAGACTAACAGAAAAATATGACAGTAATAGCCGAGAGCAGGTACACGTATAAAATCAATTTATCGAACCTTTGAAATGTGCACTCCAAGATTCCTGTGAACGCCAGAGCACTCAATGCATAGGAGAATCCCAAGATTAAGTGACGCCCAATCTGGTTCAGGTGCACCACACTCGGCACATACATCATTTCCAGGAATACTCCTGAGAAACCTGGAAAGACTACCTTGTGCTGAGTCCTCTGATGAAGATTCAGCACCTCTAGAATCAGCATAGTTTTTACCCTCCAACTATTTCTTTCCAGAAGAACCCTGAACATAAATAATGAATGATTGTTGAAATTAAGGTTCATGGTTTCATTCTGAATTTTTTTGTCTAGATTGGATATGAAAGCATGAATTCAGTACGATGCTAAATTTAAGACCATGAACCTTGCCTATTGGAAAGGGATACTGCTAATCAGGAAATAACAAGAAAACATAATAAATAATAACTAAAATTAAATAAGCTTAGAGCATTGAACAATGAAAACGAACAAGGGTGGACGGACGACCTCATTCACAAAAGGAGCATTCAAAAGTGATGCAATAACTCCTGTAATCTTATTGATCCAGTCTATGCGCTCCGCAGCATTTTCAGCGTGACAAATATGAAGAATGGGCTATCATAATGAGCATTGAGGATAAAATATAATTAAAATATACAATAAATCCCCATAAATAAAGGAGAAAAAGTCAATATTTCTTGTTACCAAATGAATTATATACAATATAACTCACCACCAGATATGTCTAAGGTACCTGCGGCGTGAAGGTCTTCATTGGTGATATTATTCTAAAGCAAAACCTTAGATCTGTCTGCTCTGCATCAATCTTTATTGCTGAAGTTCGAAGATTCAACAGTATACATCCAGATTATCGTCATCCTCAGATAATGTTCTTTGGTTTGAGACCTAAATGTTCCAGAACAATAGCAACTAGATGGAGGATAATTTTTCATATTTCGATCAAATATTGCTGTATCTAAAATGAAAGTTACAAAAAAAAATAAGTTACTGAAACTTATTGTGAACAAGTACACTTGGATTCCTTTTTTTCTTTTTTTTCTAATGGTGCTCTAGATATTTGACATTTGATAGCATTAACATAAAAATATCACAGCTGATTGCACAGGAGATGCACTTGAAATTCTTTGAAAATTGATTTGAAGTGAGTTTTAATCCAACTATTTCTGTAGCCAACTCCCAGCTCAAAACAGCAATAAATACCTAAGAAAGCAGGAGTCAGTCAGCTGGGATGCTCCTGAGTCCAGATGGTTATTTAGAAGATGATACACAAAATAGAGAAAAACGAAGAAAATAACAAAAAAGTGCAGACTTTGCATTAAAGCTAATAACAACACCAGTACACCTAGCTTATGTCTAATATAAAGTTCAATAACAAAATTATCTGGAAGCAACATCCTCTCATCAGGTCAGAAAGGGAATATGTATTCCTAAAGGCAAAAATTATACCATTTGTTTGCTTGGCTGTTTGCTCCGTTCAGGTCGGTAGTTCAGGTCGGTAATAGAATAGAGTTCCATGGCTATCAAGTACAAAGAACCTTCTCTTCCAGTCTCCTCTAAGGTTTGAAGAGCGCTTGAGAAGATAACCTTGCGTGATAATTATAACCTGAAAGATAAATAGAGAGGATTAGATATAAAGTAGTTGACCACCGAGCAATGTCTTGGATGGTACAAGGGTGGAGTAAAAAATTGTGGCTAGATTGAGACCTAGGGTTCAAGGGGCCAAGACATCTCCAAAACTCCACACACACACACACACACACACACATACACACACACACAAAAGATATGAAGTAGTTGAGGATAAGAATTTACAATGATCAACTAAGTTCCAAAAGATGAGTGTAGCTGCAATAAGGATGCTAAGGGGGATGAGCGGAAACACGCTAATACACAAAATAAGAAATGATTGTAAACGGAGGAAAGTAGAGGTTGCCTCGGTTGAAGATTAAATGTGAGAGAACCGTTGGAGGTGGTTTCTGGACACATACAGCAAGACCAATATCCGCCGCAATTAGAAAAATTAACAAGGTGGAAGTTCGGAGAGCAAAAAAGGGTAGGGAAGGACCCAAATGAACTTAGGTTGAAGCTATTAATAAGGATTTTAAAAGTGTTAATTTGACGAAAGAGGTCGCCCTCACTAGAGTTTAGTGGAGGAGACGGATTCATGTAGTTGACCTCAAAAGTTTGGGATAAAGGCATTATTATTGTTGTTGTTGTAGGCAACAACTAAGTTATTTGAAAGCAATGTTGGGAAAGAAGGATTAACTTCAAAAGAAAATATGATATTGGGCCAGTATGGTGGATCCAGGTAAATTAAATCTGAAACCCTAATTGTTTTAGTATATAAACCGTCTGCTGTCATCAATAAAGTTGAGCAACTATTCACAAAGTTAACATAAGCAATACTAAATCCCATTACAGGCCGAATACTGTTAACAATTTGCAAATTTAACATTACGAAACAGATAACGAAAAGTAAACTGAACCACGCAGTATAAGCAGATTAGCTACATTTTAGAAGAAAAAAAGTTAAAGCCCCTAGTCTGATGCTCATTCCGAGTAATTAACTGAGGAAAATATCACCCCCAAGCCTAGATACCTCTCCATTTGCAGTAGAGTGCAAAAGTGCGTCTATGTTTTTGTATGAGTTGATACCAGCACCATAAATACCATCACGACTGGTTGAAGTCTCCACACTAGTCATAGATCTTAAACTAGCTATTTTGCATTCAATTCCCCATGTTAAAAAACTCAAAATCCTAATACATCAAATTCAATTTTGCATTCAACAGAATCTCCAATGGCTCTTGCTTGGATTAGACTTCTCAAATCATCCATTACGTCTTGAAGCTCTCCATGATGTATTAGAAAATCTAGAAACGGAAGGTCTACTTTTTGAGAATTATGATATCTAATGAACCTCTTAATGATTACATCATAAAACAAATAGTGCAAGCATTAACTTTACTAATCAACTACTGTAATAGGCAGTGACGAAAGGGGTGAGACGAGACTTACATTGATTTGATAAGAAGCATATAATGAAAAATCCCGCAACACCTCTCAGTCACAAGTATTGCATACACTTTGAACAAACATTCTACAAAGAAATAGCAGTAGAAACAACATGTTCTGACCATAATCAATTTGAATATATCTGATACAAGGAATTTCATTGACATTTAAACATAGCATCATATCTTTAGAAGAAAAAAGGCACAGCTAGCATAAATTCCAAAAAAGAACTAGAGAAAATTGCAGGATTAACCTACAGTACTGAAATAATGATAACACAAAAATTGTAACAACAAATTCCTCAAGGGAAGGGACTTCCTTTTCACAAGTTCAGACATACTTAGCTTGTGCAAATAGAAAGAACAACATATGTATAGCTGAACAGCTCAAACTATTCTCCAGCTACATCTGAAGGATAGCAAGAAAAAATTATTGATTCGCGGATCCTACCCCGATAGCCTCTGACAAGATTCTAAGCTGTAACGCTAGCAATTTCTGCTGGCATTTCCTCCTCTTCTAGTTCCTTGACTGCTGTTATCAGACTACGGGTTACCCCCTTAAGGTGCAAACCACTCTCTTTCATCTCCTCCAAGAGCTTCTCTGCTGTTCGCCAATCCAGAGCTTTGAGGCACAGAGACTCGATCAACTTATTGTACTCATCTACATTAGGCTTCACCCCATGTTCCTTCATCTCTTGCATGCATTCAAGTGCCTTCCCATACTGCTCCATTTTGCAATACCCACGAGTAAGCACATGGTAAGTTGCAGGGCTGAACTTATCATGCCTTTTCTTAGCTTCACAAAATATGCTGTAAGCCTCATCCATCAAACCACCCTTTGCATAACCACTCATGACTACCGTGTAAGTGTAGACGTCTGGCCTAAGTCCTCTTTCCTCCATCACCTTCAGCAAAGCTACTGCATCATCCATTTCTCCACCTCCTGACAGTGCAGTTATGACATAATTGAATGTCGCATTCCCTGGTGGTGGGCCTGACTCAACCATTCTCAGTAACAACTTCTTCGCCTCTTGGGGATTTTTTATCCTACATAAACCTTTAACAACTGAACTAAAGGTCTTATTTGCATACTTATACCGCTCCTTTGGGTAGTCATCAAGTAACTGCAAAGCTAGAGGAACAGTTTCATCATCTCTGGTAAGCCCACAAATTAAGAAATCCAAGCTAGACCGTTGGGGAATCACGTTCTTCTCCTTTGCCATCGAATACACAAAATGTGCTTGTTTCACCTTCTTCCCTTTACAACAGAAAGTGATAATCTCTCCAATCTTCTCCTTATCACCCAAGCTTCCCGAACTAAGCATCTTCTCACAAACAGACCACGCAGTATCAAACATCGATCTCTTACCAAGCGCCTGAATCGTGTAATAATAACTATCCACATCAGGAACACATCCAAACTCCTCAAACTTATTAAAAACCTCTAAACCAGCCTTAGCCTTACCCAACGTCCAAAACATTGAAATCACCTCGTTAAGAATCGCGGTATTCAAAACCCATTTCTCCTTCCCCAACTCCTTAATCAAATCCCACAACACATAAGCCTCCTTCTTGCTAAGCTCCGGGATACCTTTCACCGTCTTCACAAGAAGACCAACCGCAGCAGACGTTTTCACTTTCTCATCACTCTCAACAGCCCACTTGAAGAACTCAACCAAATTCTCACCCCTCACATTCTCAGCACTTTCAATCACCTTCACCACAAACTCCTCACTCAAACTCAGCTCCAACTTGTCCAAGTTTACCTCGCTTCCCTTCAAAATCGACACCACATTCTCGACTTGCCCGGGATCAATCTCGGGAACCAAAAGCTTGACCTCAACTCCATTTCCTTCAAGTTCCACTTCACCTCCCAATAAAGAAGAATCGCCCGATTCTAAATCTCCGTCCACAAACTCACTAAATATTCCACCTTTATCGTTGGAAACCTCAGAGTCTTCGAAAGTGAAAGGTGGGGGCTGAGTGGAACCGGCGATTTCGTCGTCGAAGAGGACAGGGGAGGCATCGTCGGGTTCGTCGAAGCTCCAAGGTTGGGATGGATTGGGATCGACGTTGTTATCGGGTCGGGTATCGTTAGGATCCGAAATGGATCCGAAGAATCTGGGGTTTGGGGCGAAGCGAGAGGAGAGGGGTGGGGTTAGGGTTAGGGTTTTGAGAGGGGGGTGGCGGTTGATTGAGGAGCGAGAGTGCCGGTAGGTGAGGAGGAGAAAGTCGCGAGCTTTGGATCTCCACATTTTTGCTTTGAGATTCGGGACGAGGAGGAAGAAGGGAGAGGGAGAGAATGAGGAGGAAGACGGCGATGGCTGGGTTTTAGAGATTTAGAGCAAAAATTGCAGGAATTTTAATCGGGTCGGGTTCTACCTGAGGCGAGATCCGCATTCAGGAATAAACTAATAAAGAAATTATGGAACTACAAAACATTTATATTTATATTTATATATATCTTAAGCAAATAGGGCTACCCCTCTCTCCTTTCTCCATTTTGAAATAGAGAAAGGAGAGCAAAAGTATTAATTGACACGTGCAACTCACACTAATTGACACGTGCAACACAAAAAAAAAAAAATCTTTCATCTTCCACATCTTTCCAAAACACACAAACCCTAATCAGTTCTTCCTGCCCCCAAAACCCACCCACCTATCCTCACCCATTTGTACCGGCCGTCGCCCACGCCGTCCCGATCCCAGCCGTCGCCCACCCCGGCCGTCTAAAACAAAAAACCTACTCTTCTTTTCCGGAGAAAGTAACCTGAAACCTGCTCTCTCAGAAACCCCCAAAAAAACCCCCAAATCGGAAAACATTTTCCAGGCTTGCTCCGTTTCCTCCTCCTCAATGTAAGTGCGATTCCCACCCATTCTCTTCACAAACCCTAATTTTCTAATTTTCCTACCTTTTCAATCTGCGATTATTTGCTCTAAGATTTGTAGTTATTGATTCCATGTTCGAAAACCAAGAGTCCAATCGATTTCCTTTTCAATGACTTTGTTATTATTATTATTATTATTATTATTATTATTATTATTATTATTTTAGTACAAGTTATCTTAACAGAGTTACTGAACAAATGTTGTTATATTCCACCAAATTTTATTATATTGAAGCAATATCGTCGATGACATCGGATATGCTATGTAGTGTGGTTTTAGTTTTTTCAACGATGTGCAAGATTTACACATTGTGTGGGTCTTTGTGTTCGAACTTGTGGGTCAACGTTTGACTCAGGAAGGGTGGGTTTTAGTGGTGCTACTATTAATGGAGAATGGAGAGTGGTGAGTCAAGTAGTCTTTACGGAGATCAGAAGAAATGAATGCGTTATTCGATTGACTTTTTGCATTGCTGTGTTGTTATGATTAAGAGACCATGTATGTGTAGTCATGTACGTGGACTTTTTGTTATTTTTTTTTGGAGTACAAAGTAGACTTGGTATATTTAATGTAATTAGGGTTAATCATGGATAATTTGATGTACCCTGGGTTTGTCATAAGATCTATGCAATAGTGTATTAGCCTTCATAGTGTGTTCAAATTTTTACAGTACATATTGGAATTGCTGTTTGATTATTACTTTCAATATAGTAAGGTGGATGTACCCTGTATTAAAGATTGACACCGAGTAATAGTTTGTTCAGCTAGCTGAATAATGTCTCACAAATACCCTATATTAATAAGTTGTGTTCAGTGTTCTAAAAGTCACCAAGCGATAGTAGGGCTGCCGATGAGGGCCTACCGCCTAGATAATTTCAGAACTCAAAAAAGCCAGAGCTGTTCACAACATGTCCTCCCTCTCTTATTTTGATTTCTTTATTTTTTATTACCATTATTATTTTTTATTTCTTTAATTTGCATGTTCTTTTTTTTTCAATTTTGGTGATGAGTTTTATGTTTTTTATGAAGCTGAACAACGAGAAGGACTCGACCGAACTCAAGAATGTCACTGTTGTTCACGACAGGTACCACCATCTTCTTTCGATTTTTAATTTTTGATTAGCATTATTATGTTTTATTTCTTTTGATTTTTTATTTCTTTTTTCAGTTTTGGGGTGAGTTTTAGAGTTTTGATGAAGTTGAACGAGACAGTCTCGATCGAACTCAAGAACGTCACTGCTGTTCACGGAAGGTATCTTTCTCTTCTTTAGATTTTTTTGATTTTTTATTAGCATTATTATGTTTTATTTCTTTATTTTTCGTGTTCTTTTTCCAGTTTTGAGTTGAGCTTTAGGGTTTTGATGAAGTTGAACAACGATACGGTCTTGATCGAACTCAACAACGCCACTGTTGTTCACTGCAAGTACCTCCCTATCTTATTTGATTTCTTGATTTTGAATAGTATTATTATGTTTTATTTTTTTATTTTTTGTGTTTTTTTTTCAATTTTAGGGATGGGCTTGAGGTTTTTGATGAAGCTGAACGATAAGATGGTTTTGGTAACACTCAAGGTATCTCTCTCTCTTCTTTAGATTTTTTTGATTTTTAATTAGCATTATTATGTTTTATTTCCTTAATTTTCGTGTTCTTTTTTACATTTTTGGGATGAGTTTTAGGACAGCGAGACGATCTCGATCGAACTCAACAATGCCACTGCTGTTCACGGAAGGTATCTCTCTCTTCTTTAGATTTTTTTGATTTTTTATTAGCATTATTATGTTTTATTTCTTTATTTTTCGTGTTCTTTTTCCAGTTTTGAGTTGAGCTTTAGGGTTTTGATGAAGTTGAACAACGAGACGGTCTTGATCGAACTCAACAACGCCACTGTTGTTCACTGCAAGTACCTCCCTATCTTATTTGATTTCTTGATTTTTAATAGTATTATTATGTTTTATTTTTTTAATTTTCATGTTTCTTTTTTTTCAATTTTAGGGATGGGCTTGAGGTTTTTGATGAAGCTGAACGATAAGATGGTTTCGGTAACACTCAAGGTATCTCTCTCTTCTTTAGATTTTTTGATTTTTAATTAGCATTATTATGTTTTATTTCTTTAATTTTCGTGTTCTTTTTTATATTTTTGGGATGAATTTTAGGGTTTTGATGAAGTTGAACAGCGAGACGGTCTCGATCGAACTCAACAACGCCACTGTTATGTATTGTTGTTCTTGAATTTTAATATTATTATTATGTTTTATTTATTTAATTTTAGTGTTCCTTTTTCAGTTTTGGGGATGGGCTTGAGGTTTTTGATGAAGCTGAATGATAAGATGGTTTCGGTCGAACTCAGAGAACGTCACTAGAACTCACAACACCATCATAGGTACCTTATCACCCTTTTTTTCTCTATAATTTAAGATTTTATAGTTAATATTTTTTGTTAGAATTTATAGATAGTCAATAACTTATGAGTCTGTCAAATTTATTTTAGTTTGTGCAATTTGCACAGGGTAATACTAGTATTTCTTGAGCAACCAATATGTATTTATTATTCAACGGTGGGGATCCACACGTAAGCATACGATTATTTTTTTTTAAAAATAAAGTCATCTTTTATCACAAAAAAAAAAATTAAATAATGCCGAATTGCTCAAGTTTTATTTAACTCCTTAAACTTTGTTCAGATAAGAAAATACTGACAAAAATACTTTTTTTTTTTTTGATGAACCGGATAGAGTCTTGCGACTCCAGCCAAACAATCAATAATAATTAATAAGCCGTATAAAAAGTTTAACAAGGCATAAAACATGCCTGGAAGTAGAACAACAATAACGGCTGTTAACATCAGGAAAAAATACAAAAGCAACTCACTCCCAACCGCTATGAAAACAAAATGCAAAATAGAGCAACAACCAAAAGTCGGAGAGAAGCGGAGCAGGCGGTTGGTGCGTCAGCACTCCCTCGCCCCTCCTATAGTGGGGAGCCCTTTGACAGCCAAGGGAAGCCCGGACGATACCGGGATCCTCGATCCGGACTTCAGGAAAATTAATGACTACTTCCGACATGGATCGAGTATAGCATCAAGACTACCACAACTCAGGCGATGACCCCTACGGGACAAAGGAGGGCAGTCGCAACCGGAGAAAAACAAATACATGTTTTTTAAATTATATATTCTACTATGATTAAACGCTTAGTCAATCTTGGTTCATCAATGAGCCTAGATTAGTTTTTAAAAAGTTGATGTAATCTTGGTTCATTAATGAGCCTAGATTAGTTTTTAAAAAGTATTTTTTTTTAAAGAAAATGTGGAATATGATCACCATGTTTCATTAATAAGAACTTAATGAAACAAACCCAGAGTACTGGGCCAGATTACAAACTACAGACAGAAAATAAAACATACATGAAGCAACATGACCCGTACATACAATAAATCCCTCCAACAACCCTGGAGGATGGGCCGACCAACAAGCTGGATCCAGCAAAATTGTATGTACGTCAGTTTAGCTTCGTACACTACCTCCACGGCACATGCACACCCACCTGAAACAAGTCTGGCAGGATTTTATCACCCACTGAGCCCTACCTTCTCCTCGTTGGGGGGACCCCATCTTTGGGCCCAAGCCCCGCATGCAGAGTTTTGACAACCACCAAGCTTTGTCTACACCTCGTATTCTCCCACAATCTTGTAATAATCACTCCCTCACAAAAAATCGTAGTCAAGGAGAGAGCCGTGAAGAGGATACCTTCACCTCTCTCACGCCCTTGCTATCTCCAGTGATTTCTCACAAATACAGACCAACACCAACATAGAGTATTGAGGAGCAAAATCTTCACTCACCCACTTTCTCACTCTCTCTCAATCAGAAAACCAATACAAGACCCAGTTGATTGAAGTATCACCTTCTCCTCTCGCCACAACGGGCGATGGCGTTGGGCGTCAGCTTCCATTATGAGGGCGTAGTGGTGGTGGTGCCCCGTCGACTGTGGTCATCGTGTGAAGCAGCCCGGATGCAGCCTCCCACGATCTCCTCCACACATCCTACAAATGCGCCAACAGCTCCTACAGCCGCTACCAAAGAGAGCCGTGCAGAGGATACCTTCACCTCTCTCACGTTTGTGCTTTCATAGGCGATTTCTCACCAAAAAAATATCTCGCTCCCCCCCCCCCCCCCAAAACCCCGCTCCAAGAGAGAGCCGTGGAGAGGATACCTTCACATCTATCATGCTCTTGCCCTCTCAGGCAATTTCTCACCACACAGACACACACGCTGTAAGAGGCAGTGGCCTAAGCTGGAGTAAGCTCAATAGCATGATAGTAGATGCTGTGAAGACTGCACCGACGACATTGTTGGACACCCCGAAAGCTGAGACAAGTGAGCGCACATCATGGAGGGACCCCATCTTCGGGCCCAAGCTCCACAATCGTGCAATAGAACATACTACACCCTCCACACCACCCACACAAATACAAACACAATGTATTTCCACTGAGCTATCGGTGTTGAAGACACCCGAAGTCAGCCATCGTCGACACTCGTCGTCGCTTAGAATCGAGTTCCCTGGGCGTGGACACGGCGTCCACACGAGCTCCCCACCGTGGGATCTCGCCATCTTCGGCGTCCCCGTCTGGGAGAGCGACATGAGGGGGAGGGGGTAGGGGGCACCCCTCTCGCCGTCGCCCAGGTCTGAGGAGATCAGATCTGGGTCGGCGACTTTGAGACCAGATCTGGATCTCGCCATCTTCGGTGACCAGATCTGAGGAGATCAGATCGAAAGTGGACGTAGCGTCGGTGCCAGCTCCCCACTGCCATCTATGGTGTCCCCGACTTTGGAGCCTTGTGAGGAGAGGGGAGCACGACGGCAGGATAGCCCGCTGAAGGCGTTGGGGACGACGACAGGGGCCTTAGGCTTGGTCGTGGCGAACGGGGGTCGCGGTTGGGGATCGAACCTTCAAGGAAGGGGAGGAGAGGTAAGGGGGTAGGGGACGAAGGTGGGGGGTACTCACGTCGGGGCGGCGATGAAGAGGGTAGCCGTCGCCACCCCCAGGAATTTCAGATCTATGGTTTGTTTGGGTTTTTGGAGGGGGGGTTTAGTTTCTCTCTCTAGGGTTTTCTAGAGAGAGAAACTGTAGTGGGATTAGTTTTTAAAAGCTGATATGGTAAAGCTTCGACTTCGATCTGAAGGTTATAAATAACCATACGGATACATACAATATGTGTGTATATTATATGTGCTCATTATTTTCGTTTGCCAAATACTTATTGTTATTGTTTTTTTTAGGCAAAAGGTAGAATATGGTCACTCTGTTTCATTAATCAGAAATTAACCAAACATACAGACTACAAACAGAAAATAAAATATGAAGCAACGTGACCCGTACAAACATCAGACCCCTCCAACAACCCTGAAGGTGGGCTAAGAAACCGATAGTCAACATACTATCGAAGAGGACACACCTACTCCTCAAATATTGTAATGGACCCCATCTTGGGCTCAAATACACAGCTCGGCCCAGCAAAATTGTATGTACGTCCCTTTAGCTTCGTACACTGCCTCCACGGCACGTGCACACCCACCTGAAGCTAGTCAGGCGGTATTTTATCAACCGCCGAACTCTGTCGTCTCATCAATGGGGGGGGCTTCTTCGGACCCAAGCCCCGCATGCTCACACCCTCAGTGTAGCACCCCGAATTTCCAATATGATCTCAGAAATACGTGACACAATTTCCAGCATCAACTTCAAATGTAATATTAAACACAGCCCAGAATACCAATAAAAAATTTCTCAAAATTTTATTACAATAATATTTTCATAGCACAGAGGAATACATACACCTTGAATTACAAAATTTCTTTCTTTACAACACTTTCTTTTACAAAATCACACAATCCATTACATCACTTTAACTCAAGCATCCAAATCCCAAGCTATAGGTAATCACCTGTAAAATATGAGGCTAGAAATAACTCTAACCCCCAAAACTAAAGGGGTCAGCCATAACGGTGTGACTGACATAAAAACAAACAACATAATTAGAGCATAGATTCATTAACAACAAGAAATAAACAAGAGTAAATGAATTAGGGAATAACCATGAAACGCGAAAACATTAAGTAAAGCTAGACTAAGTATCAAATGTAGACTACTGAAAACACATGCATAATACCAAGTCAAGAAAACATCAATGATATATGCTGACTCTCTAATGCGTACTTGTCAGAGTCTATACATCCCACTCTACAGAGGTTCGGTGCAAGCCCTTAACGTTCTCCACTTTATAGGGTTTAATCCCCCGCTATGCAACTGATCCTACTTCTATGATTACTACGAGATATAGATACACTGTGAGTATTAGCCCATGCCCCGATAATTCTGAAGTTCAGTCTCTATCCACAGGTAATTTCGGAGACTATTTCACTCACACCTGGATAATTCCAGGGATTATCTCACACCGCGAGCCATACTGAGGTCCATGACCCATATTCTCATTCATCATATCACCACTAGTGCCTGTCCTTATCATTTAGGTTATTTAATTACTTTACGAATCTCCTAGAGTTGGTGTACCCTACCGGACTTAACTCAACAACTGATCAACTAAAATGCTTCAACAGGCCAAAAACACAAATATCTCAACCGCCGGTATACTAGGGTCACACACACCCTCTAGAGACTCATACCCGAATATCCAAACCAATCTGCCATCATAAATTGCTCAGTTAAAACAACTTGAAAACATATGTTAAGTAGAAGATAAGGTATAGAATAGTAAGTTATAGATTAAAATATTAAGAGAATAAATCATTTAATAGAACATTCAAATATATCAAGATACATCAGTATCAGTCGACTATGGACTGCTTCAGAAGATAGAAAACAAGTATTTTCGATATTTACAAATTCGAGGTATTACAATACCTTCGCCTCTCTCACGCTTTTACTCTCTCAAACGAATTCTCACAAACCCAAACAAACACCTACAAAAAGTAGTAAAAAACAACATCTTCACTCTCTCACTCTCTCTCCCACGCAAAAAACTCGCAACAAATCACAACTAATCAAAGTATCACTTTCACCTCTCACCCCCTGCAGGCAGTGGACGTTGTAGATTCCAGGTTCAGTGATGAGGGCGTGGTGGCGGTGTTGTCGCGAATACTGTAACTGTTGGTTGAAGGAGGTCGAAGTCAAGGTCTGTGACAACCGAAATTCCCAAGCAACTCCAACTCAATAACCCCCTCCAGTTTCCAAACCCCAACATACCCACCCCCATCTCCAATTCCCACAACCAGTCACCCACATACAGATATGATCCCACGCACTCCACCCTTCGCTTATCCGGTCATTAATCTGCCAGTCAGACGCGTGGGTATCCAATTGTCAGTAAGGGGTGATGCTGAGGGTGTATTTGGGTGGTGGGAGGTTGGATCCGAAACTGATCCCACGTTTCCAGTGGTAGTGAATCCGCAATGTAAGCAACGAGAATGGGAGAGAGGGGATGCAGCCGCAAGAGGGACGACACCGGGGTACTGATCCTTGACCATCGGCGTTGGGAGACAGGGGTGCGGTTGTAAGAGTGAGCGACTGTCGGAACTCCAACGAAGCTAGTCGGCAATCGCGAGGCTGAAGAGGGTAAAGCGTGAATGTAGAGGGTGACGACGACGAAGATGGGGGGGGGGGGGGGGGGGGGGCGAGCCCTAACCGCCGCCCCACTCAGATCTAGGGTTTTGAAACTTTTGGGTTTTTTTGAGAGGGATGGGGGGGAGTTTCTCTCTCTAGATTTCTAGAGAGAGAAACTCTGCTCTACTTATTGTTATTGTTAAACTACACAGTGATGAAATATAAAGAGATGAATATATCTCTAATCTCTATTCTCTAATATTATAATAGGAGAAGATCTTAGTGTCATTTGTAAATCTATCAATGCGTGCATTGGACGCGAATAACTAATATGAAAGAGGTCTTAGGTTCAAGTCGTCACTAGAGCTGCTATCTAGTCCTATCGGGTCGGGTCCTCCACCACCCGGACCCGGTACCTCACGGGTCCAAAAATTGTCCGGACCCGGACTTGTGAGAATCAGGTCCGGGTCCTAATTAAAAAAATCTACCCGTCAGGTTTGGTAGCGGAGAATAAATATTTGCGCTTAACTATTTTTACACCCGACACCCTACGGTTTCAACATTTTTTTGCACTTAAGTACGTGAATAAATATTATATTTAGACATATATCTTCAACAATTACTATTTACATGTATATCCATAGAACTCTATTATTCAAATTTCATATTTTTGGGTGGGTATTTTTAACGAGTCCGGGTCCGGGTCGGTTCTATTTTGAGTGGACCCGGATCCGGAAGTGCATCAGGTCTAATTTTAGGACCCGGACCCTGGACTCGTATAGATCGGGTTGGGTCCGGTCTAATGCCGGGTCCGGGTCGGTTCCGAGTATCAGGTAAATGTAAAAGTGCTAGTCCTCACTACGTCAAATTTTTCTGCTTTAACTTTTTTAAAAATACATTAAATGTGCATCACGCGTGTAAATTACTATTTATATCTATCTATCTATAATATAATATATAATCTAACATATATAATGGGAAAGTTGGCATGAACAGTGTTCTGTCACTCTGTCATTATACAAACACGTGCTCAACATGTAGTATTGTAACAACACTGTAGCAGCTACGGCTGCACTGTAGCGTACTCTAAAAGAACTGTAGTAACACTGTTTATCAACTCACACATGAACTGTACATGCAAATCAAAGTTTTACGTTCAATTTTTATTTAATTACGCGTCGCCCGCTCAACTCCAATTATTTATTTAAAGAAAATTCACCACACGTAATAATTAATACCGACTTACGTGTATCACACGTTCAACTCCAACCATCCATTAAAACGTGCATCGCACGTGAAAAATACTAGTAACTATTATAATGGAAGAGTTGGAGTTGTAAATCTACCTACTTTACGTGCAACTCCAACTCTCCCATTATAGTCTTCACATTGACTTTTTAAAATATATAATCTTATTTATTAAGACATGTATCGCACATGTAAATCAGAGTTTTATTTTAAAATTAATATGTGCATCGCACGTGTATATTAATAGTTTATATAGAGAGAGAGAATCTAATATAATATTTTAATGGGAGAGTTGAGGTTGTGTAACCAAACAAACATGAGCAATGCACATGCATAACTAATATAAATGAGGTTTTAGGTTCGACTCCAGACAATGTGGGAATTTTTACTTTTAAAAATATATATTTATTAAGATGTGTATCGCACATGTAAATTATTAGTATGTTATAATGAGAAAGTTGGAGTTGTAATCTGTTAACAAACAAATCCGTGTGTTGCACGCGCAACTCCAACTCTCCCATTTTTACTTAATTTTTTTAATTAACACGTGCAACGCAGGTAAAGCATATATATTTTTTACTTAAAATTTTTAAATTAATATGTACACCGCACATTTACATCAGAGTTTTTACTTTAATTTTTTCTATTAGTACATGCTTTGCACGTTACGTCCAACTCTCCCATTATACTATTTGTATGCATATTACTAACACGTGCCTCGCATGTGCTATATTATATTACTAGATTTGCCCGTGGACACATGCCTACGGCACGTCTTTGGAACGATACAGCATATGAAAATCTTGTAAACAATAAAACAACAATTATGTAGCTCATGTTTGAATAGTAAAACAATAATTAGTTGTAAATAAAAGTCCATGTTTTCATTAGTATATGTTGAAAAATAATTTTAAATGGGGGTGTAATATCCAACTTCTTAGAATTTTGAGTGTGAAAAATGATAAAATTTAACTGTTTATGAGATATTTGCTATTTTGAATGTAACATGAGTAATAAAAAAATGCATAAAAAATCTAAAAATTTACAAACCTAAAATCTGAAAATATAAATTTCTGAGTAAACATAGAGAGAATGAGAGAGAGAGAGAGAGAGAGATAAATAAATAAATAAAGGAGTTGTTTTGGGGATTTGAATTTGAGTTTTGGGAGGAATTTTTGGGCGGAAAAATATGTTTTTTGAGGTTAGATTTGGACCGTTGATTTCAACCTTATTGAATGAGAGCTACTTGATAGCTTTCTTTGTGGTTTTTTTTTTTTTTGATTAAAAGATGACTGAGTCATCGCTTCATTAAAGAGTTATAACGAAACAGGAATATAAAAGTACATAGAATGCCCATAGGCAGATACAAGAAGACATAATCCAAAAGCAGAGGTCATAACCTCTCCGCCCTACATTCGGCCTTAAACTAGTTACAAGCAACACATAATCCAAAAGCTCTCATATAACGATCTGAGCATGAGAGTCGCCCAAATTGACTAGCTCCTACTCATCCCCCTCCTCCAAGTGAATCTTCTTCCTGGATCCGAGATGCCCTGTCCATTCTTTAAAAGAGAAATGAATTTTGTGTAACAAAACTGGAAGTCTATGATTAATGTTACTAAAACAATGGTCGTTTCGGTCTAGCCACAGAATCCAAAAGCTTTCTTTGTGTTTTATTATATAGATTTTTAAAAATATATTTACTTAAAAAATTTACATTTAATGTAACCCCTATTTTCATTAATACGTATTTTCAAAGTATTTTTCCGTATTTAAATTTCCAGTATCTTATAATTATTTTTTTTCCTAATTGATTTTTATTATTTAAACTATTTTTTTAGCCCAATTGTTTAATTATTTATTCTAAGCCCAAGTTTACATTATTGATTTTATTAATTATTAATGTGAGCCCAAATTGTATTTTGATTTTATTATTATTATTCTGAACCCAAATTGTTTATCCTAAAGCCCAATTTCGTATTTGATTTTATTAAATTAAATCTGAGCCTAAAAATCTAGCCCAACAACCCAAATGTTTTATTTAAATATTTTGAGCCCAAATTATTTTAGCTCAATGTCCTAATTGTTTAATTAAATATTTAGAGCCCATTTATTGAAGCCCAAACCCAGTACCCATATTTGTACAGATTATTATTCCACACTACCCATATACAATTTATTTATCTTCCCCCCCACTTTTGTCCCGTACTTCTCCCCCACTTTGCCTGCACTTTCCCCCATGTCTCGTAACCACCCCCATCTCTTTCATCCCCACTACTCCATTACTTTATTTATATTAATAATCTCTATTCCGTTCTCTATCTCTCCCACTTTATCTCTCTTCCGCTTACTCCTCTCTGTTTCGAAAACCCAAAAACCAAACCAAACAAAACAGAACCCAAAAACAAATCGACCTGTCGTCTTCTTCCTCCCTCTCCCTTTCCGTTCGTCTCTCAAACCCATTGCCGAGCTCGACGCGCCTCCACTGTCCATCGTCTTCCTCCCCCTGTGCAGACCTCCCGCTCCTCTCCTCCGTTGACAGCCACAAACCCTGAAGTCCTCCATCAACCTCCCGAAGCGCCCCCACTCCTGCCGTCGCCATTCCCATCCATCTCCCGCTCGTCTCCTCCACCTGTGTTCGCCCAACTCCTCCTCCCGCTCGAACTCCCACTCAAGCCCGAAGCTTCGCCAGCCTCTTCTTCTCCGCTCGACTGTACCTCAGTCGCTCATCTCCCAGTCACGCGCCGCCGCCTGAGCTGCTCCCCCTCTGCCGTTGCCCCAGTCGTGCCTACGCTCCTTCCACCGTCGCTGTTCCCCATTCTCCTGCTTGCGCTCTCTCTCTCCCCCCCTCTGTGTGTGTCGAAGAGAAGTGAAGAAGAAGAAAATAGGGTGTTTTGGGGATTGTTGCTGTGTGGATAGTTGCTGTTTTGGTGTTGTGGGGATTAGATAGTTGTATTGGAGTTGTATTGGTGTTTGGTGTTGTGGAGTAGGAGATTGGAGTAGAGTGGTTACTGTTTGTGTTAGTGTATTGGTGTGTTGGTGTTAGTGAGTTTCTATTTGTAGTGGGGTTGGATTGGAGTTATTAGTTGTTGTTGGGAAGTTACTGTTTGGAGTGTTTGCTGCCTTAGAATTTGTGAAGGAGTTGACTGCTATTTGGAGTTGCTAAAGTGAAGTTGGGAGCTTGCTATTCTAGGAGTTGCTGACTTTGGCGTGGCTGCCACAAATATTTTGCACATATTCTACTGCCCGGGATACTGATACCGTTATTCTTGTTTCAATTTCATCGTCGTCAACTAACAGGCAAGTATTCTCTTGTACAATCTGTTTGTTCTAGTACAAGCCCTTTGTAAAATACTGCAAGTATATTTTTGACTCTCTTCGTATTATATATATCTATTGATCCCGTATTCGTATAAGATCACGAATACTTCTTATCATATATATTGCATGAACACGATACATATAAATACTCTTAGAGCTATACATGATGTTGTGCATGAATTGCTTGTTATTAGGTTGCATGTTGTTATAATATATTATATTCTTGATTAAGTGTTATGCATGCCATTGGTCGCATCAACATGTTTTATAAGCCCTGAAATATGTTTCCTGCCTCGTATAAGTCTTGATACTTGATCTTGTCATGTTACCCTTGTCATGTTGCCCTTCCCTGTTGTTGCATGTAGTTATTGTTCATGTTTAATTGTAATTAAAAAGATAACAAGCCGGGGTATAAAGGGAAAAGATTTAGTAGTGGGCAATATAAAAGAGCGTACTCGGACGGGGGCTCGTGGTTCCCCGACGCAAATTTGCAAGTTGCAAATTGTAAATTTGCAAATCTTATGTTCTTTGTTTCACGCTACGTTACACTATGTCCACATTGCACGTATCTTGATACAAGATATACTTGACTTGACTCGACTGGATATGTTTCCCGAGTACGTGACCTATAGAATCCACCACTAGTCTAAACGTTCACTTGATTGCAGATAGCAACCATGTGGTATGGGACGCATGAAGTGCTACCTAGTTAGGTTAATAAAAGACATGACATTGACACGTACACTTGCATGATCCGTTTACATGTTACATGGTTATGATGACTTGTTTACTTGTCTACATGTTACTCGTTTATGTTGATACGTTTACTTGCTTACTCGTCTACATGTTACATGTTACTATAGATTATTTAATTGTTTACATGCATGCTATTTGTTTCATGAGGTCTTGTTCTTGATTCTGTTGCATGTCGTATTTGCTCTATCATATGATTCTTGATTCTCTGTTCTTTCCTGCTTTTGTTTCATTCTATTATTGTCCCGTTAGCTTGTCCACTTGCGGCCCGTGACTTGCATTAACGGGTACCTCTTTGTCTTTTCCTTTGTAATAATATACTTGCAGGCCCAGATGGAGAACTACCAGAAGGTGTTGCCGAGCAGAGATTCTAGTCTTGTTTAATTTCATGTTATTTTAATTCTTGTTTTATTCATGTAATCCTTGTTGTAATCCGGGCGTGTTTGACCCGTAACTATGTTTCTTTCCAGTTATTGGTTATGTTCATGTAATATGTCATATACTTTGTTATCTTATTGTGATTTAACATGCTTGCGTGGTTAATATTGTCATCTTGTTGTTGAGTTAAAATTTACAGCTTATGAATGATGTATCTGCATCATTCGCTGGGCCTCAGTTACGTGCCTGTGTTTCCTGTATTCTGGGAAGCGGGGCGTGACATTTAATAAGACATGCTTTGCACGTTCAAATCACAGCTTTTTTACTTTAATTTTTTAAATATACACGTGCATCGCACCTGTATATTATAGAGTGAGAGAGAATACTATTCAAAATAAATACCCTACGGGGGCATTTTGTACAAGATTTTTTTTTTTGTTTTCTGAGAATCTTAACTTGAGAATTTAGTTTTCCATGTTTGGTATGCTAATTTTTAATTTCAAATTCTCAGGAAACTAAGATTCCTAGGATTTTTTTTTGCCACAATTTCCACAATTTTTTTCCATGGGGGTTGGGATTCTTAGATTCCCAAGGGCTTGGAAAAATATTACTTCTTTAAAATTACAATTTTGCCCAAAAAAATCCCTCTCTCTGTCTATTCATATTTCTTCCCCTCTTTCTCCCCCCAAAACCCATCCCCTCTTTCTCCCCCAAAATCCAAGCACCCAAATGGCCGTCGTTGATCAACTTTTTTGCCGCCTTCGACCAACTCATCGCCGTCGATCCTCTCGTCGCTCCGTCGATCTACTCGTCGCACCGTCGATCCACTCGCGCCGTCGATCCCCGAGCACCCCGACCCTCTCTCTGTGCCTGATGAATCTCGTCCCTCTGCTGGGAACTCTCATCTTGAATCCTCTTCTTGGTCGTCGTCTTCTTCACCTGGATTCAGCACCAGCGGATTTGGTGACAGGGTTAAGCCGTGCAGATTGCGTACTTATGTCATGTCCTTCATACAGAAACACTTTAGAGATATGCATCAATAAGGTCCAAAGAAGCCATTAGCATCATCGAAAAGCATACTGAGGCATTGTTCGGAAGGTAGGAGATCATTATCACTCCTGAGGGTACCGTTGATTCCTTAAAGGATGAGCTTGTTAAAATCAGCTTTGGTGGGCTAAAGAGACTTATATTGGAGGTTGTGATAGTCGGGTCTTTCTTATGGGATGTCGAGAGCTATGTTGATTCGAGATATCATTTCGTTGCTAATTAAGTTACAGAAGGTAACTGAAACGCTTGTATGTTAAGTGCGTCACCACTGAATGCGATCTTGCTATGTAATAATCGGAATCTTGATATTATTAGTGCGTTTCAATGTGCATATGGGAATCTTGACTCTTTTCCGTCAATTGTGATATCGAAGGTTATCTTGTGAAGGATTTGATATGCACTGTATAATATGCTATGTCCGATTTTAGATTAGCCTCATGTTTGAATCTAGCATATTTTGATGGAAACAATGTTATGTACAGAAGGGCTACGCAACCATGTCATACGTAGTAATCGTATAATTTTCAAGTGTAAAATAATTATTACTTAACTTTTAAAGGTAAAATAGTCATTTTTTGATCAACCGAGTAAATGGGATAACAATGAAGCCTTAAGAACCCATTTTCAAGATGCTGCCTCTTCTCCAACCCTCCTTGAACCTTCTTGCCTAAAATCTCCGACCACTTCCGTCGACTGACCACTAAACCACTACCAAACTTCGGACCTCTGGCTCCATTCCCACATGCGGTCGGAGTTGGAACTGAGTGGGTGCGGACCCAACGAGAGGGTCCGCCACACTCCTACCACCTCTACACCTCCCCCCAACCTCCGATGCTCCTCCTCCACCCTCTCAAACATCTGACCCTCCGACACCCACACCTCAACTTCCTTTCCCAAACCCATACCCTAATCTACGACCCAACCATATTGAGGTTGAACCCTCTAGGGTCAGAAATGCACCCCCCCCCCCCCCCCCCGCACGGGCACATCGAAATGCACTTCATCACCAGGAAGGGAGAGGCTCAGATCATCATCGCCCTATGGAAGAGTTGTAGCTGAGAGGACGGACCCATAGAGGAAGTCCTCCTACCAGCCATTATCGGCGTAAAAGAACCCCCTCGTGGTCCAGCGTCACGCTTAGCGACAGCTATACGACCGGCGGTACAGCACAGAAGTGCAACACAGGGATAACCACAAGGACGGTTATGCAAGAGAAAGGAGCTACCATAGTGTAACTCACAACCACCACCATCACAGAGAGGCAAGACAACACCGTAGTGCAACTCACCATCATCCCTACCATCACAGAGAGCAATTTCAACCGGCAAGACAACACCCCCGGTCAGTCACCCCACCAAAACCAACATCTCCCATGCGCCACCACCTCCCTCCAAATGCTACCACACCCCCAACGGAACCCAACAAGTAGCACCAATACCACCCTCTTGCATCCTCCCCCTCTCACAACCCCCACCAATCACTGCCAAAGGAGGAGGTCCACGACCCTCTAAAGTCCATCGTTGTATGGACCCAACAGAGGGGTCCAAATGATGGGTCTAAAGAGGGTGAGGAACTAGCTCCGATTGGGGAATCGTCGAAGAGATGGCAAGAAGTTATTCGTAAAGGAAAAAGAAAGTCCAACTCTCCACCTCCAACCCTACTGGATAACAAGAAAAACCAGAGAAAAGGAAAGCGCAAACCAGTGCCGTGCTTCAACTGCAGAGAGCTGGGACACTACCGAACGGAGTGTACCAAAGAAGAGCGATGCCTGCGGTATATGATGTGGGGTCACATGTCATACAACTGCACAAATGTCGTCACCTCCAACAACGATGACGAGCGGCAGGTATGCAGGGGCAGATCGCCTGATAACCCAGCGACGATCAAGCTTGCAAACAGCCTCGCCACAACAAAAAACGAGGAAAAATGGCTAAGCCAATGGTGCGCAGTAGCACGGGTGAGATCAGGATGACCATCGGAGGCCCATCTTCTCCAAGCTTTGAACGCGAGATGGCCAATGAAGGCACACCGTGACTGGGTTGTCAAGAAAATGTGTCACCTACAGTTTTTGATATCATTCCCTTCACCACAAAAGATGATAGAGGTCACCGGAATGGCAACGGTGGACTTTGGGCATTTCAAGATGGAGTTCAAAGCTTGGTCACCGAGCTTTGGTGCAGATTGACCTCAGGGGGAGAGAACGTACCCTTACATTTTTGGAAGAAGGAGGCTTTGCAAGAGATAGTCTCCGACTTCGGCTCAGTGGAAGACATCGACGAGAAGACCGTTCGCCGCTAGGAGATAGTATCGGCTAGGATACTGATCAGGAGCGGTGACATCTCCTTAATGCCATGATTCACAAAAGTTTTCTCCTATGAAGAATCCTATCTCATCCACTTTGTACTCGACAAGCGCGCAGAAATGGAGATTGAACTCACCCCCATCACGTCCCCTATGCCTCCATCCTCTCTCAGAGATGGACGTACCTACATGCAAGTTGCTTCACCAACATGGGATCTCACAATAGACGGGACCCATGAAGTGGAGCGGGCCCATCGAGAGTTGATCAAGGCGGTGAGAGGGATGGAAGCTCACCGGGAGCCTGCAGCGGAGGGATCAGAGCGGCATGCATCAGGGCGAGACGCCGGTGGTTGAGTACGAAGCTTGACCAAGGGATCCAACGGCCAAGATGACCCATTTCCAGAGTTGGCCAATTTCACAGAGTTAGAGGTAAGCCAGAAAAAGGGGGAGCAGCAGATAGCTCAAAACGGCATTCAACTGCTACAAGTTGGTGAGGAGAAGCGAAGAGTGGGACAGAGAGGGAAGCCTGAGCTTGCAGGCCCTAGAAAAGGAAACAACCAACTCCATTACGACATGCAGAGCTCCCCCCCAAAAGGGAAAAAGGTACAACCTTTGGAGCAGGAGTTGGTAGAGGGCAGTAGCTTTAAGGGGAAGACGACGAAAGAAGCGTCGCTTCTGACCGAGGAGTGGGTACAAAAGCAAGCTGAATCTCCAAAAAAGAAAGTGTGGTATACTTTGGGTTGAGAGCATGGAAGGGCAGAGCCTATTTTGGGGAAGAAGACGAGCAAGCAGGTGCTCGTAGGTAGGGAGGACGCCCCAAAAGAGAGCGAAACCAAAAAAGAACTTCATGCTCAGGAAAAGAGGAAGAACAAAAGGGGTAAGGAGCTCTCAGAAGAAGACATTGGAGCTAAGGAGCTCACAGAAGAAGACAGGGGAGGTAAAGAGACGCATGCATCGGTAGAAGATTTCAACAGCTCGATAGCTGCCCCAACAGCTTCGACAAATGCAAACGCAGCACAATGTGTGTGCCAGCTGGCGGAGGGCTCAGAAGCTTCGATAAGTTGCAACAGAGGCACAACTTAAGCTATTATAAGCCACAGAGTGAAAAAACAATTGAAGTGGGTTTAGACGGGGAAGTGGGGAATTTATATGGGCCCAAAGAGGGGCCCAACCAAGAAGGAGTTGATGTAGTAATGAATCCAAACAATTTTGAGGGCACAAACGAGTGTGTCCCAGTCTCACCTCTTTATGTAGATGGCCTAGAGGATAGGCTTAACCTTGAGGATGACTGTGTCTACTCAGAGGGAGAGTTATTGGATTCAGAAGAAGAGGCGGAAGAGCTCCTGAGTTCATCGCCAGATTTGGTACCATGCACTTTTCCCCCAACGCAAGCAACGGGTACAAGCTCGTCTCAAAGTGATACAGGTCTCAGGGTTCACAAGAGGGCCATGGAGGAGTCCTTGGATGACTATTTGGAGATTGCGGCAGCCGCTAAAGTGGCTAAAACAAGCGTCGGAGGTACATGCTCTTTCCTAGCTTCAGTTTTTAATTTCATGACCGACACTAAAATTTTTTATCTAGCCGAGACCTGTGGTCTTGCGATTAACGATATTGACAGAAACGCTCGGTTCCTTAATCAAATTTGAGGGTGGGAGACTGATAGGGCTAGTCTTATTTTGGATTCGAACATAAATACGAGTCACGCACCACCCCCCAATAGTAATTAATGGAGGCCCTATTCTGGAATGTTAGAGGCCTTGGTGGGCGGGGTAAACGATAAATGGTTAAGAAAATCGTCACCAGATCTAAGTCTAACATCGTAGGTCTCCAAGAGACCAAACTGTCTCACATGTCTAGACTTAGGAGAGTGGGGGGTAGCCGAATCTCAGAATGGAGGATGCTACCATCAGTTGGGGCAGCTGGAGGCATCACTGTAGGGTTTAACCCCAACATCTTCTGCTGTGTTGATGAACTACATGGGCAATTTTCCTTATCGGTATTGCTACAACGGAAGTCTGACCGGTGGGTTCAATCGGTCACAGTGGTGTACGGGCCACACACGTCTGCCACTAGAATGACTTTCTGGACAGAACTTCGAGCTATCCAAACACACCGGCCACACCCTTGGGTGGTGGGGAGAGATTTTAACATCATAAGATTTGCCTCAAGACACAGAGGCAGAGGTTCCAGTGATCTAGACAAAGAAGCATTTAATGAGGTCATCACAGACCTGGAGCTGATTGACATCCCCATCTCGGATAGGCTCTTCACCTGGTCAAACATGCAGGCGACGCCCATTCTAGCTAAGTTAGATAGGATCTTGGTCTCCACGGACTGGGAGACCAAATTTCCCCTATCATCAGCTAAGTCACTCCCTAGACCTACCTCGGATCACGTGCCCATTTTCTTATCTTTGGGGGAAGACCAACCTAGAAAACCATCAAAATTTTGATTCGAGAAGGCTTGGTTAGAAATACAAGGTTTCCACCATATGGTCAATGAGAGTTGGTCCCGCCCGACCAAGGGCACTGAGACGTCCGCTATATGGTGTGAGAAAGTTAGCAGACTCAGGGGCAAGCTGAGAAAGTGGAACCAAACCAGATTTGCACTAATATGAAGAGCGAAGGAGTCCCTTCTTGAAGGAATTGAGGAACTTGAGAAGACGGAAGAGGCTAAGGATCTTCTACAGGAAGAACGGAACCGATTGCTCCAACTCAGACAGGAAATTGACCAACTCTACAGGATGGAGGAAATCAGATGGCAACAACGATCAAGAATTACATGGCTCAAAGAGGGAGATGTGAATACAATATTTTTTCACCGAATTGCTAGTGCCCGACGTAGAACTAACCTCATCCACTCAATCAACTCGGAGTCTGGAGTAATACAAGGTGAGGACGCTATTAAGCTGGCTTTCCAATCCCACTACAAGCGCCTCTTTGGGCACAAAGCGGAATTCAGAACCCCTCTCCAACATGACTTCTGGCAAGACCAAACAGGCACTTCAGGACCTGGACTGCAAGCCACCGAAACACCCTTCACCGAAAAGGAGGTCCGAAAGGCAGTCAAACAACTGGGTAAGGATAAAGCCCCAGGCCCAGACGGCTTTCCGATCTTGTTTTATCAGATATTTTGGGAGGAAATAAAAGATAACCTGCTGAAGCTGTTCGAAGACTTCTATGAGCATAAATTCAAATTGGGGAGATTCAACTATGCAGAGGTGGTGCTGATCCCCAAACAAGAAGAATCACGATGTGTCGATGATTTCCGTCCCATAAGCCTCTTTAACTGCTTGGTTAAGATCATTACCAAGACTCTCGCAAACATATTGGGGAAGGTAATGGACGGCCTGATTAGTTAGGATCAGACGGGCTTCATTAAGGGAAGATGTATTCAGGACAGCATCGCTACAGCTGAAGAGACTATCCATCAGTGCCACGCTTCCAATGCTAAGAGCTACCTCCTAAAGCTGGACTTTGAGAAAGCCCATGATTCTGTGGAATGGGATTATTTACTGGAAGCGCTTGCTAGGGTTCCAGGACAGATGGATCAGATGGATCCACACATGTCTTACCACTTGTAGTTCAAAGTCAAATTTTCTTTATGGAAAATCATTATTTAATGTTTGGAATTTATTTATTATTTTTTCAGATTTTTCTGAAATTAATTGGATCTATTTGTAAATTTTGAGAAAAGAAGGACTTTTTTGCAAATTTGTCTTCTAAAAATATTAAAATTGTCTGAGTATTGGGGCGGGGCGTTACAAATGGTATCAGAGCCGACTTTCGACACCGGGTGTATCTGCACAATTCGTGGGGTACACGGCAGGGAGGTAATTCTTCGGATAGGCAGGGAGATGATTCTCCGGATAGGCAGGGTGCTAGAAAGGCGGATTCTACACTAGATGTGTGTCCCGATCCGCCTTTTTGAGTTTTTTGGGTCTTAGCAGCAATCCAAGGTACTGAATGGGGAACCTTTCGATGGAGCAATTGAGGATTATGGCATGATCTAGCATCTCTGGGTCAGAGCAATGGGAATTAGGGCACTTTTGTGGAAATTAACTCTGAGTCCCGACCACGCTTCAAAGCAATATAGAATTCCTTTGAAGACGGTAGTTTCCCCTGGGTTTCCATTGCCGAATAGGAGGGTGTCGTCTGCGTATTGTAGTATAGAGCAATCTTGATGTTGTACCCCTTTTGCCACTGGTACAATCTAGTCTTCTCTACTGCATTTGGTCATCATGGATCTTAGCACGTCGGTCACGATGGTAAAGAGTAGGGGTGATAGCGGATCTCCTTGTCTAAGCCCCTGTTTGCAGGCGAATGGGTGACCTGCAGTCCCATTGACCAAAATAGCCATCTGGCTAGTGGTGTAACGCCCCGCCCCAATACTCAGACAATTTCTAATATTTTTAGAAGACAAATTAGATACTATGTAGTACAACTGCCCACCACAGACTGCCTCTCAAAAGGTGGTTAACCAATTAGGTGACTTTTGATCATTGGCTAATTATATTTATACTCAAATTAGTTTTTGTGTACTTCCCATGTGGGACTAAATTTCTCAAATCCTTCTCAAATCCCGTGTAAACAGTGTTACCAGTCGACTGAACAATCGATCAGTCGACTGTTCGCTGCAAATCTGGGGTATTACATACACCCCACCTTTAGAAATCAGCGTCCTCGCTGAGGATTGGCTACCTATCATTGATAGGATCGAGAAACGGCTAGCAGGATGGAAAGGAAAAGCCCTATCCTTTGGCGGGAGAGTCACGCTCATTAATGCAGTCTTCTTAAACCTTCCTACCTATTACCTCTCCTTCTTCGAGATGCCACGATGGATAATACAAAGAATTGACCGGACTAGGAAGCATTTCTTATGGAAAGGGGCAGACCCAGACCGAGGAGGATATCATCTCATTAGATGGGAGAAGGCATGTATGAAAAAGATTCATGGAGGTCTGGGTATAATTGATCTTCGAGACATGAATCTAGCGCTACTGGGGAAATGGTGGTGCAAAGTTTTCCACCCTAATGGAGAAGTTTGGCAGCAGTTTGTTCAGGGATACATGCATGGGAATGGAACTAGAAAACTAGGCTTCAGGATAGGCCCTAGAGTATCCTACTTCTGGAAAGGTATCACCAAGGCATACGAACCCTTCAACAGCTGTGTTAAATCAACCATTGGTAACAGCAGACTTACTAGATTTTGGTGGGATAAGTGGTGTGCTGACCACACACTCAGGTCCATGTTCCCTGACTTATACGAGCAAGCGTCACAACCACACTGCACGGTGGCAGCAACCTGGAAAAGGGGCGCATGGAACCCAGCTTTCAAACAACTGCTTGATGTAGGTTCCCAGCGTAGATTGCCGGAACTTCAGACCTCCATCACCAATGCTGGAATTGGCTGTTCTCAGGGGCCTGACAAGAAAACCTGGGGTTTGGAGAAGAACGGTAGATTCACGGTTCGATTGATGTACAACCGCATCTATTTTAGGGGATGCACACCAAAGTGGTCGACCATTGTCTGGAAAACGAAATCACCTCTAAAAACCAATGTTTTCCTATGGTTGGTGCTAAACGATGCGATCCTGTCTAGATAAAACCTGGCCAAGCCACCATGGAGACTAGAGACCATATTTTCCTTTCCTATCCTAGGAGCAAAGCGATTTTTGTTGAAGTTCTCCGTGCACTAGGAACATCTCAATACCCTAATACGTACGAGGACCTATGGTTAGGAACCAAGTTTGCAACGGAGAGAGATGCTATGAGAGAGGCGTAGTATATCGCAATTGCCGCAATAACCTGGGTTCTCTGGCTAGACAGAAATAATCTATACTTTCGTGGAACTTGCAATAGTATTTCTGGAAATCTTACTCATATAATGTATCTAATTTTATTTTGGGCTAATGTGGCAGCAGCAGGTCCCAGGGGCAGGATTGCGACTGTGTTCCAGATACAGAAGTTTGATGATGAGGAGATTGAGATCGGCCCGACAATTGACTGAGAGCCAGCACGAACTATGATGGACAGTGATACCCACCACCCCAGGGTTTTGTTGGGGGGAAGGATGTATTTAGGTGTGGCTACCGTATGTTCTGTCTTTTCTCCCACCCCCAGTGTTAGAGGTGGAGTATGTTTTTATATTTTATTTCTAGGATTTTGTTGGAAGCTCAGTACCCTGAGTTTCATTTTATTAATCACTTATTAATGAAACAGGGTGGCCAGACTCCACCTTTTCCTCAAAAAAAAAACAATGTTATGTACAGAGAACTAATGTACTTGTTTATTCACAGAAACAATGTTCATTGCATGTCATTTTATTGTGTGTTAAGATTGTTTGATTGTTGTGGTTTAGCTCTTCACTGTAAAGTGTCGATGCTGGAGTCAGGAGCTGCTGGCACTTTGGTTGCACCTTCAATTACAACATTGCACTTTTGCTAATCGAACAACTACTGCACTGAATACTAACTACATCATCCTTGACATTTTACAATTAAAAAAAAAATTAGTTAGTAGATTATATGACACAATTTAATCATGGTGTTGGAATGTCAAGCAAAAGTTTTGATATCCTGCAAATATTTTGTCCTGTTTCAATTTTGTGTTTCTAAGTAAAATTGTTTGCATTTTTTGGCCCAGATTTGCATCAGTTATTTTACTCAGGCATTTTATCAAACAGTTTGTTTTGTTATTTGAGAATGAGAGGGGTATTTTGGATAATAAGATTAACATTCTCAGGAAATATGTAGCTCAACCAAACATAGAAAATTAAGTTTCCAATTAACATTCCCAAAGATGTTTAAGACCTACGAAACATGTTTTATGATTCCTAGGAATCATAAATTTCAGGATTTATAATTCTTGGGAACAAAAAAAAAATACTTGTCCCAAATGCCCCTACAAATCTTAACACTCGATATTTATTTTCTGATTGTTTTACTTTCATTGTTCCGACATTCCCACGAATGCGAAAGTTGACCTATCCAACAAACTTTCTTTCTCATCACCACCATCCCCCTATCCTCTCTTGAATTTTTTTCCCAAAATGACCCTCTTTTTGAAAGTTTTTCCCAAACTGCCCTACTTTTTTTTATTCCCTAAATGCCCCACTCGCTTTTTGAAAAAGCGAGTCTGGGATAAATCCCCTCGCTTTTTCAAAAAGCGAGTCTTAGGTTGCAGATTTTCAACCTCTCAACACTCGCTTTCTGAAAAAGCGAGGGGATTTATCCCACACTCGCTTTTTCAAAAAGCGAGTCTGGACTTTTTTGCCTAGCAACACTCGCTTTCTTAAAAAGCGAGGGGATTTATCCCAAACTCGCTTTTTGAAAAAACGAGTGTCAATTTGGGGATTAATGACCCCCACGCCCGATATTAGATCTCATATTCTTTTTACTTCTCTATCTTCCTCCTCCTCTTCTAACCCCGAAACCCTAACCCATCTCTCATCTCAGATTCGTCAAAGTACCACCGAAATTTATGGATTAACCCATAAAATTGCTTTGAAAACCTTAAACCCATCTTCCGAGACATCAAAATTTTGGATTTTTGATATACTTGAAGAGGAAAGCAACTTCAACTATTTGACCCAAATATCTACGGCAAATTTCTTTTCAAATAATCTTGTGAAGGTATGATGTTTATTGCCCTATTATTTTGTTAATTTCCATAGGTTTTGTTTATGGGTAGATAATAACTCGTATTTCGGTATAAATTAACATAGGTATGGATTTGGAGATTCCTATTTGGTTATACTTTGGTGGTGAAATTATTCGTGATCCAAAGATTGGTTGTTGTTATAGTGTGTTGGATTTGGAAATAGTTTGGGTGCCTCGTACCATTACATTTGCAGAAGTAGTTGATAAAATTTATGAAGTTACTAATTGGGATAGGAATCAATGGAATGTGAAAATTTTAGCTCGATACGCAGCAGGTAGAGGAGATGGTCAGTATTTTATGACAGTACCCATAACTACTGATAATGCTATGAAATCAATGATTGCTAGGACATTTGATCCCAATTGTTCTTGGTCTGCATTAGAGTTATATATTTAGCAAATTCAAATTTTGAATGCTCAGCTACATGATATTCCTAGTTCAAGCTTCGAAAGGGTGGTACCTACACAGCAGATGAGGTCTAACCCCACTCAATCTTCACAACCAAATCCACTGTCCTCACAAGAAAATACCTTCGCAAATATAACAAACCCGGATTCTACATATGTTGAGTTGCCACGCCAACCTAGTCCGGTTCCTGACTATGTTCCAAATGACAGTGTATTTGAACTCTTTCAAAATGCAGTCATTAACAACAGCTTATTAAACGATGATGAAGAAAAGGAAGAAACAGACGATGAAGTTGATGATAGTGTAGAAAATGATGACGGAGACGAAGATGATGATGTAGCAAATGTAAATCCTACGAACAACAGTTCTAATGAAGTCAGAGCTACTGATAGCTATGCCAATGTTGACACTCATGTTACTGAGGAGATGACACAAGGTGCTAGAGTACATCATGTTTCACAAGAGTCGTCTGATTCATCCAATGTAGACGAATTGTACATTGGACAGGAGTTTGTAAGTAAAGAATCGATTCAACAAGCAATGAAGTTGTATTCTATCAAAAAACATCGTGAATTTGTCACCTTGAAATCTACACCATCACTGTACACTGTTAAATGCAAAATGGCACCTAGAAAACGTACCATTGAGGAGATCGTGCAAGGTCCCCCAGGAGTAAGTGATGGTGGCTGCCCTTGGAGATTACGAGCAATTGTTTCAAAAGGCGGGACGAATTTTGTGGTGAAGAAGATAGTTGGGCCTCACACTTGTACGAATCCCACGTTGAATCAGGACCACCGTAAAATTGATTCCAACATTGTTTGTAATTTGATTGTGGGTGTGGTGAAGAAGGATACCGGTTTAACGCCGCGGGCAATTATTGAAATAGTGAAATTACAATATAATTATCAGATTTCATATAAGAAAGCTTGGATAGCAAAACAAAAGGCATTTGAGAGGTTGTATGGTCCCTTCGAAGAAGCATAAACGAAGTTACCTTTTCTACTGACAGCAATTCAAGCAGCAAATACAGGAACCGTTGTTCACTGGGATAAATATGAGTCTAGTCCTAGCGAGGAAACATTCAAGGGAGTATTTTGGGCATTTGGTCCTTCGATTGAAGGTTTCAAGTCTTGTAGACCAGTTATTAGTGTCGACGGAACTCACTTGTACGGTAAGTACAATGGTTGTTTGCTAATTGCTATTTCCCCAGATACGAATGATTGCTTATTTCCTTTTGCATTTGCATTGGTTGATGGAGAGAGTATAAATACGTGGACAAGGTTCATGAGTTGCATTCAGTATTATGTCACCGATCGCACTGAGTTGTGTGTTATCTCGGATCGTCATGCTGGTATAATGTCTGCTATGGATTTGCAAAATGGAGCTTGGAACGAACCAAATGCATATCATCGTTATTGTATGCGTCATTTTGCTACAAATTTCTTTAAAGGCCAAAATTATAGCGTGTCAAAACCAACACAAAAAGTTCATGGCCGAACTCGCTGAACTTGAAACCGTCGATGTCGAGGCGGCTAATTAGTTGAAAGAGAAGCCGGTTGAGAAATGGGTACTTTACACAGATGAAGGTCGAAGATACGGCATAATGACTACGAACCTGTCAGAAGTCTTCAGATCAGTCTTGAAAGGAGTCCGTAGTTTGCCAGTAACTGCGATTGTTGAGACGATCTTCTTACGTCTGAACTCTTACTTTACTACTCGTCGACAGGAAATCAGTAAGCTGTTATCTGAAGGGACGCTTTTTGCTCGAAGTGTACATGAACTGATCGATAGTCGCCGTCAGAGAGCAAACAGACATGAGGTTACAATGTTCCATCATCAACCTGGAGTTTTTTCGTGAGAACGGGTATACGCATGGTAAGTGGAGAAAGGAAGGGTGGGAACTTGCACACTGTCAATTTGGGTACGGAAACATGCACATGTATGAAATTTCATCTATATCATATTCCATGTTCTCATGTATTGGCAGCTTGTGCATTTCGTGCAATCTATCACAAGCCTTTTGTTGATAAATTTTACCTTCTAACTTCATTAGCACAAACATACGCTCCCTTGTTTCATCCTATTCTAGATCCAGCATATTGGCCTATTATTGATGGACCAAGACTCGTACCTGATGCTAGTTTGCGACGTAAAAGGAAAGGCAGGCCTAGATCTACGAGAATTCGCAATGACATGGATGTGAGAGATAGGTCAAGAAGGGGTACGAGGATGAAATGTTCAAAATGTGGTTTGCATGGACACAATAAGTGCCAATGAATTAATAGCGGAACTTAAAACAATTAACCATTGTATGCTTGTAACTGTACTTTTTAATTTGGACTTTGTAATTGTACTAAGTGGTATGAGTTTAGTTATGAAGAATGTAACGCCCCGAATCTCAAATACACTGAATTCGAGATGTTCTACAGGATCTTTCCGCTTTCTTTAGTACAATTTTACAAGGAAATTTAAACTTTTCACTTTACATCAGAGTTTACATCAATATTACATTTACATTGCACAGCGGAAGTAAAATTTTACAACAATGAAAACAAATATACTGTAATACCCCGACTTTTTCCTAAATACTTAAAGATTATTTCTCTTTTATAGTATGCTTGTGTAGCATGTGGCTATTACTCCATGATGAATAAATTATATTTTTCCCTATAAAATACTTGCTTTAAAGCCCAATATTAATTTGTTTATTTTCTTTTAATAAATTTATTTTGGCCCAAATTGATTTTAAGCCCATGAATTTAAACCCTCTTATTATCTTCTATAACTTGTAATGTAACATTTCTTTCTCCATTAAATTCCGGGTATATTTGTAGTGTGACTTGTGCTTACACGTGCACTCAGTGTACACGTGTATTAGGCACAAATTCTTGGCCGGTTTTGGGAAGAGAAGTGGATGAAATCATGGGTAGTTATCCTGAGTTGTGGGTAGTTTTTACAACCCCCAAATCAATCTCAGCCCTTAATCCTCCAACTCCCTAATAGAACTCAACCCTTCATCCTATTTATCTTCTAATATAAATACCCCCTCCTATTCCCTATCTCTTTTACACTAAAATTTCCTGAGATTATAGAGAGTATCTGTGAGTTGTGTGGGAGTTTCCTGTGGAGGCAAGCAGCATTGCTGAGGAGTCGGAGTGGAACAAAGGAACAAGAAGTGCTGCGCTATATTGAAGGACTTGCGGGATTTCGTTATTTTTCTTCATAAAAGGTGGGTGTTTCTTAGGACTTCTAACGTAGGAATAATACTATAATTGTCATGATTGATACCATGTTACAAAAGTGAATTGAATGCGGTAGAAATTGCTTGAACATGCTATTAAATTTGAGACAAGACTGACGGTACAGTCGACTGCCACATGAGCCAGCCGACTGGTACGAGACACTGCTTTTGAAATGTGCTGATAAAATGTGGGCAATAGACATGATGGCGTGATTATTAAATGTATATTTCTCCCTATGACACATATGATGGAGGGAAGGTAAATAAATGAAAAGAACCAATAACGATAAATATCTGAAGTTGTCAGCGCAGTCGACTGACTTGGTGTTAAGTCGACTGGTGCTTCATTCTGAATATGACTGTTGAAAGTCCCCTGAATAAAGACATTCTATTTACGTAGACCCATATTGATGACTTGAGATTTGTACCTTCATTACTGTAAGAAAGTTTGAGCAATGCGAATACATGTTTAGAGTAGCTTTCCCTAAAGAGCATGTTAATAACTGGAAAGATTATGCTGTGAATGTTACGGAATATGAATTGATGTATATGGTTAATTAATATCATGATGCAAGTACGCGTAAGAACTGTAAATAAATTCCCTAATTGAAAATGGATCTGCCCAGTCGACCGAATGCGTGTAGCAAGTCGACTGATCTGGACTTAGAAATTATGCTGTTTGAAATCTCCAGGACAGACGACTGATTACTGAACAGTCGACTGTTATGTGGATAATATTGTGAATATGAACGGTTGCGGGACAGGCGACTGGTTGAGTGCAACAGTCGACTATCCCGAGCTTTTATGAGGAATTTGTATGTGACTGTATAAGTCGACTGGTACTTTTCCAAGTCGACTGTACAGAGTGGACTTTCGATAATTTGATTCATGTTATTTTACTGTTGGTAATGGTGAACTTTATGCTTTTATCGATGGATTCTGATTATGGCTGTATAAATTATGTGAAAGGAATCAAAGATGAGAATTGAGAATTTTATGAATAATTATGAAAGGCTAAATCATGGTAAGAAAGTCTGTGAGACTCTAAAATGAATTATGAGCTGATGATGCTCCATTGGATATTGTGAATTTGAAATTGAACAAGAGTAGCTAAGTCTCCCCGGCAGTGAATGAAATGATATTGAGAATTAGACCAGGTTGGTCAAGTGAAATGAAATGATAAGTCCGGTTGATGGAGAGGCTAACTCTAAAGCTTGATTTTTATTCATGATTCCAATGTAACTTAAATACATAGTGTGGAGGTGATGAAGGTGAGAGAAAAACATGAGTATGAGAGCTAGGGTACGGTGCGGGTGTGTGAGCCGCAGAATGCATGCTTGATGCGTCAAGACATGGCGCGGGCACAACTCAGTAATGATCGGACTCTAGTCACGCTTGTGGGATGTTTTGGTGACTGCAAGAGGAGTGTGTTCAGGGAGGAGGCTGAATTGTCGCAGAATGCATGCTTGACGAGTCAAGACATGGCGCGAAATTCTACTCCAGGGGCCAGGATACATGCTTGTACTCATAGAATCATCTAAGATACTCACTGAAATTACAGAAGTAGAATAAGTCATGTCGAGGGATTGAACCCTATAAACTGGAGAACGATTAAGAGGCTTGCCCTCGAACCTATGTAGTATGGGATGCATAGAATTCGAACAAGTGCGCATTAGTGTCATGTTAATAAATTGCATTAAGGATTTAAGTGCACAATCACGACACGACATCATTAAAAGTTCCCTCTTATTTGCATGCTTATGTTGAACAAGTTTGTGATTTGTAAGAAATGAGATTCATTATACTATTTCTGGCGTAGAGAGGATGGCCATGTATAATTATCGTCGGTTGAATAAACTGACGTACCCACAGTGTTGTATGCAGGATAAATTACATGTAAGGAGGAATGGATGCATAAAGAGTTTATCCTGTTGTTGTTCATTTATGTAAATATTATATATTTTGCTTCCGCTGTGTAAATTCAAATGTAATGTGTTGTAAACTCTGATGTAAAAGAAAAGTTTTAAAATTCCTTGTAAAATTGTATGTGAAGGAAGCGAAAAGATCCTGTAGAACATCTCGAATTCAGTAATTTGGGATTCGGGGCGTTACATATACAACCACATGGAGTAATCTTTAAGCATTTGTTTCTCTTTAACCTTTATCAACCCATTTACCTGCATATAAGACTGTGGGTACGTCAGTTTATTCAACCGACGATCATTATACACGGCCATCCTCTCTATGCCGGAAATAGTATAACTTAATTTTCCATATTTAGCAAACACAAACTTGTCACATTTCAACTAAAGGGACTACCCTATTGATGTCGTGTTGTGTTTGTGCACTTAGTCCTTAATGCATTTATTTATATTACATGACACTAATGCGCACTTGTTCGGATTCTACGCATCACATACTACATAGGTCCGAGGGCAAGCCCTTAATCGTTCTTCATCTTTATAGGGTTCAATCCCTCGTTATGACTTAGTCTACTACTGTAATTACGGTAGGTATCTTAGATGATCTATGAGTACAAGCTCGTGTACAGAAAATTCTGGAGGGGAATCCCACGCACTGACACGACGCATCGAGCAGGCAACCTATGGACAATTCAGCCTCACTTCATGGCACACGATCCTCTTGCAGTCACCAAACATCCCACAAGCGTCGCCACCAGGACGATAATTCTGGAGTAGTGCCCACGCCATGTCTTGACGCATCAAGCAGGCAGCCTGTGGATCACTCTCACACCGCCACTCCGATGGCCCTCGTACTCATGTTTTTCTCCTACTTTCATCACGTCTCCACTATGTACTAATCCTTAGTTTCTTTTATCAAAATCATGAACAAAAATCGAAGCTCTAGAGTTAGCCTCTCCACTAAGCCGGACTTATTCATTCATTTCAACATGACCAACCTTGGTCTTTCTTTTCAAATTTCATTTCATTTCATTTCCAAATGTCGGGGGAGACTTAGCTACTCTTTTATTTCAATTTTCAATTCACAATTTTCAAGATGAGCATTTCCAACTCATAAATTCCCATGTTGAGTTATCATACTCAAATGTATATTCTCTTTTCAAATCATGATTTCTAATTTGTTCAAATAGTCCATAACTATACATGAATCTCATATGCTTTATCAATTATCACTTCATATCAAAATTTCACATCACTAACAAATATTCACAATTCATATTTTCCACATTATCCTCAAGTGAGAATAAATTGCATTATGTCACAAAATAAAATTTCCTTTTGCCAAATAATCTTCTAATCCTTCATTTCAATTTCTTCTTGTAAGTTATAATTTTTCACAAAGTATATATCTAGAACCATAGTTCTATTTATGCCTTTTATTTTCAAAGCATGGTGTATTTCATGCAAATAATCCCCAAATCATTTTTATAAAGTCCCTTATATTTTTAGGAGAATAACCATATTTTTTTCATAATTTTTGGACAATTAAAACTCCAAAAAAATAATTTTTCATTCTTGCCGAGAGCAAGAATCGAACTCAGCACCACTGAGAACACAACCCAGAGCACAGACCACTAGGCCGGTTTGTGCCAGCGGTATAGAAGAGAAGCGAATGGCAGTTAATGCCTTCGGTTCGGAACTGATCGGTTTTAAAAAATAAACACTCATAAAGATGGTATTCTCAAGAGTCGAACCCGTGACCATAGAGAACCCAACCGCACGCTCTAACCACGTGAGCTATGTGCTCGGATTGTCTAAGTGCAACTCAGAATCTTTTTGAACCGATTCTCACTGTTGTTTAAAAATTGCGATGTTCAACTAGCTTTCGTTTCATTTTGCTTTCATAAAAAAATACTGTATAACTCCAGATTATTACTACTTCACATAATTTGTATATCAGTAAGAGCAAAATAATTTTTGTAATAATTAAAACGTATTTTCATACACTAATTCAAATTATACATTATAACACTACATTTCTTATCTTTTCGACATTTCTTCGCATTGTAGCATTCTAATCTTTTTTTCAATAAATTTCACATTAATTCTCTGACTTTAATCATTTTCCTAACATACAACTCATATTTTAATTTATTCATGTCCATATCATCACAAAGGATCTATTTAACACATGAAAAGGGTATAATTAAGCTACTAACTTTTGTGTGTAATTCTTGATGGTAAAAGAATGTGTTTTCATTAATCAATCCATGCTTCTAATCAATTCACATACAACTCAAATAATAGAACCACATATAAATTTGTATGTCCACATTTCAATCATTCAAGAAGTCATTTTTTCCAATTAGAGTGTGCTCTTCTTAATCATTTTCATGCTTCAATTTTTCTAATTAAACTAGCATGCAATCCTACTTTAGAAATAGGAAAAATTTTACCCACCTTGTATGGAGAGAAAAACACAATTAGCAACAAAAGTCCTTTGCAACACGAGTGCACCTCCTCCTAGACACGCGCACACAAGCTCCAAAAGCACCAACACCGAAAGCTCCTATTGATGAATGCCGGCCCTTCTCTTTCTTCTTGGTGTTGCAAGAACATGCCCACACACTCAATCTTTTAACTCACAAAAATATAATACTAGATAATGCAACTTAGACTATAGGTTTGGAAAGATTAATAGGCACAGGGATAACTAGCCAGGGGGGGGGGGGGGGGGGGTATTTATACTAAAAATCAAGGGAAATAGATGGCTAGGATCAATTGGTTGGTTGTAGGAGGAGGGCTAGGATGAAAGTAGGAGTTGCAATAACTACCCACATCTAAGTAACCACCATACCAGGATCACCACTCAAAATTTGAGTTTCCCTCCAAGAATGCAACCGGCCATGAAGAAAAGTGCATATTGCACATGTACGTGTAGTGCACGTGCATGCAACCAGGCCCAAAAATTGTGCATTTAATTTTTGTATAAAAATAAAATAGCATTTAAATTGTATTCTACATGACAAGTTGTATAAAAAAATAGATTAATCCATGGGCTTTAGTTTATGGGCCAAAATAGTTATTTTAAAATAAAATAAATAAATTACATTTTGGGCTTTAAGAAAAAAGGGCTTTTTATCTAATTAAAATAAGGCTTTTGCATAAAATAATTAAAAGCACAAATTGAAATATCTTTACTCATCTTGATGAAAATCTTAACCAAAAATATTGCACGTGCACACTACGTGCAAAATAAATAATTTTTCATTAAATGAAAAAATCAGGGCATTACAAAGAATGAGATTACAAAGTTTAATTTTGAAAATCGTTTGTATCCATTTCTTACGTAAGAGTGTGCTTGTTGCGTGATGAGTATTGTAAGCAAATATGAAGATTTCATTTTCCTAGCCTACACTCGCTTTTCCGAAAAGCGAGTCTAGTAAGTATCTCCTCGCTTTCTCAGCGAGTCTTCAGCCTGGAGGTTTTTGCCAGCAGGCCCAAGAAAGCGAGTCTTGTACAAAATAACTCGCTTTCTGAGAAAGCGAGTCTGGTACAAAATAACTCGGTGTTTCAAAAAGCGAGTCTGGAGTTCAGTATTATCCAGAGATCAAGCCGTTCTCTGGTTTTCACCTGGCCTACACAGTCGCTTTCCGAGAAAGCGTGGAAGTATTAACTAGGCTCGCTTTCTCCGAAAGCGAGTCTTGAGTCTTCTTGTAAAAAAATATACAAGCTCAAGACTCGCTTTCTGAAAAAGCGAGTTTAGAAAAAACAACCTCGCTTTTTCAAAAAGCGACTGTTGAGTGGTATATTTTCCAGGGAAACAATCACCCCTGGACCGAAGACTCGCTTTCTGAAAAAGTGAGTAAAGTGAAAACAACCTCGCTTTTTCGAAAAATGACTATTGAGTGGTGTGTTTTCCAGAGAATACCACACCCCTCGAAGACGAAAAGCACAACACTCGCTTTTTGAAAAAGCGAGGTGTTTACACCTAGACTGGGTCTGTACACACAAAACACCACTAGATTATCTGTAGGTGGGACATAAACCCTACACATTTCAACAACATCAGCTTCAACCCAACTCTTACATCAATTTCAACTTCACCAACCTTTCAAGTGAACCCATTTCAACAACATCAGCTTGAACCCAACTCTCACATCAATTTCAACTTCACCAACATTTCAACTGAACCCATTTCAAAAACAATTTCATACGAACAAATCCACCACATCTCAACTGAACCCAACTCACACAAAACCACAAAATTAAAACATCACACTCACACACCCCATACCCAAATTTCATACTTCATATATTCCATATTTCATATCGTGAGTACATGGTTGATACAAACAACAAATAACATTAATACATCAATAATACAAACATTTCAACAAAATACAAAGAAGCTTCACGGATCAGGGGTGAAGAATGTGGGAGGTCTCCGTTGCCGTTTACCTCGTGGTGATGGAGTGGCCTGTGTCAAACCGGACATAATTATCGGATCCTCTTCCTCTTGTTGTTCTGCCCCCTCAACTTGAATCTCAGCCTCTTGAACTTCATCCTCTTCTTCTTGCTCGTTTTTAGGATGACGTGGTGGTTTGCGGGCGACTTTCTTCATACGTGGAGCACGTGCACTGGTTCGATGAGCGGGAGTGTTTAGAATAGCATCCAAGGTCTCCCCCTCTCCAACAGCATCAGCTTGTGCACGACAAGACGTCAACATCTCGCGTGCGAAGTCCTTAACCGCATCGGCGACGTTGCTACTCAACACAGCAGCACATTTTTTATCCATACTCTAAGTCTGGCTCATCTACAAACATAATAAGTTGAAATATTAATTGCAGTAAATGTATATGTAAACCAAAATACTATAATAAATTTGATGAATACAACAGTACTTAAAAACTTATAATCGTACGAATAGCCGATGCCTTCGGTTGAAACATAGGCAAGTTCATTGAATGTAGATCTACTGGTTCATCTGCTGGTCGACGTATCGGGACCACCACACCTGTAGGAGTCTGTCTTGTCGGAGATATATATCGCCTTATCATCCTTCCGTACCAGCCCATATAATTCTCATGCACGGTTCGATCAAATGGAGGAATGTTCTCAATAATTTCCTCGAACCGGTGTAGATTCCATCTTTAAACAAATGTCGAGAAGCTGGCGGCCCAATTATGTCCTGATTGACGACCCATTCCAGTGATTGCATGCAAGTCCGCATTAAATGGTTCGGCAACAGGAATCATCTGCTGTAGACCAAACTGTCGAAGCACTCTATTGACATAATAGAACTCAACTATGCTGAAGTTGATCAATGGTGCTTTCGTCAGCCACAGATCACGCCTATACAAGGAAATAGGCGGTAGTCGAGCAAGACGTGCCTCCGTGTAGGGCATCCACACTACGCAATTATCTGCCAACCTGTCCAACTCATCACGGAAGTAGGTCGGACACCTGTTGGGGCTGGCAGTCCATGTAAGATTACCGGACTAGTACACACCAAGAGGAGGTAACATGTGCTGGTCCTCGGGGAGATGGATCCAGTGGGGTGATTGCTTCCGCACTACAGGACGACCCACATAAATATGCTTCCAACTCCACACTTGAAGCAATATCATCGGTCCATTCATCTGTGCGGAACCGAGACTGCACAAGCACAAACTCCTGTAGAGGGATTCTAAGACGGCACTACCCCAATTGTACTGAATGACTCGTCCTAGATCTGCAATCAGTGGGAGGTACATCAAGGGAACAAAGTGTCTGCTGGAATTTGGGAACAACACCCCTCCAAACAGTGTCAGAATGTAGGCCCTGCAGTAGCAATGGACCTCCTCATCAGTGGAATCATCTCTCAGTCGGTTCTTGAATCTATCCTTTAACCACTTCAACCGAATTTTTTTTCCATTCACTGCTCCGGCCTCCACTTCGACACCGAGATATTGTTCCACTAAATATATCGGGTCGAAGTCTATTGAGCCTATCACTGCCTGCCCATCTACTGGAAGGCCGGTGAGTACTGAAACATCCTGCAACGACACTGTCATCTCCCCAACTGTAAGGTGAAAGCTGTGTGTTTCAGGGCGCCATCTCTCAAGCAGTGCTGTAAGAAGAGGCCGATCGCACTTGATGAAGCTCATCAGTGCAATACCGTACAGTCTACAATCCCTTAAGATCTGGTGAATCCGTGGGTGCATAAGTAGTGGATGACCCCCACGGAATGTACATTCCTTCGAATCGCCTTCCCATACATCTTTCGAACGATGCTGCGACTGAAGAGTAAGAAGTGCGGGGTCGAGGGGACCTGGACCTCCAAGGGGAATGTAAGATGAAGAAGGGGACGGAGAAGAAGTACCTACCACATTTGGGTTACTTGGGACCTGTAAAACAACAATATTTACATCAACAGAGAAATATAACATTTAATTGTATGATAATGAAACAAATCGATTATAGAAAATTATAAGCTTACATTAGTACGTGTGGTACCACCACAATGACCACCACGTCCACCGTGAGAAGGTGGGCCGAAAGATGTACGTGGTCCATCGACACGAATAGGTCTACTACTAGGTCCTGCCTCCACATTTCCCATCGTCCGTGCCATTTTTAAAAAAATAGAGTATCCTACAACTAAAAACAATCATTATTAACATTACCAAAATATATAACCAACAAATATAGAACACATACGAACATACAATCATTATTAACTATATCCAAATTTTACCCACAAATTCTACAATTATCCACTTTTTAAAACTAATACACCTCCACCTCCAACGACACTATCCAAATTTGACACCCAAATTACTCCCACATTTTAACCCGATTTTTCCACAATATCAACACTATCCATATTGTACCTCCAATAATATCAAGCAATTTCTAACAAATAATTCTAAATATATATACAACATTATAAAATATAGAGTTTGAGAAATATACCACAATCTTTAGGCAAGATGCGAACCACTACACCTCCACCAAAATGCTCACCCCCAAATTTAAACAACAACACGGCAATCCACCCCTAAAATCGTGGCAGTCCCCATTAACGAAGTGGCCAATTGAACGGAGATGAGATAGTGAAGTATTTCGGAGTGAATCGACGAAATTTGATGGGTTAATCGCTTGGATCAGAGGAGGAAGAGGTTGGGTTAGGGCTTGGTGACGAAAGGGGAGAAGGAAATGGGAGAAAGTGAGATCTGTTTGCTAGAGGGTGGGGTTTAAGATCCAAACTACACTCGCTTGTTGAAAAAGCGAGTGTGGGATAAATTCCCTCGCTTTTTTAGAAAGCAAATCTGCAACCTAAGACTCGCTTTTGAAAAAGCAAGGGGATTTATCTTATACTCGCTTTTTCAAAAAGCGAGTGGGGCGTTTAGAAAATTAAAAAAAAGTAGGGCACTTTGGGAAAAACTTTCAAAAAGAGGGTCATTTTGGGAAAAAATTCTCCTCTCTCTTTCTCCTCCGATTCTTCATCCCCCAAAAAAATGAAACCCTCAACTTTCTCTCTTCTCCTCATCATCGTCATCTCCTTCTCTCTCCTCCCCCTCCTCACCTCCGCTGCTCGCCCGTGCAAATCCATCTTCATCACCTCCTACACCGTCACCACCCCCTGTTCCAGCTCGGCCTCTCGCAATGACTGGAATCGCAGCGTGCCGTCTTCTCTCCATTCGATTACCTGCAAACCCTAGCTGGAAATCAAGAAGAGAGAAGGAAGGAGATGATGAACAATAATTCTCAATTTGGAAATCTATTCATGATCAGCTCTATTACAGAGGTTGGGTATTTATACTTATTTACATGGATTGCACGTGCTGAATTAAGAAAGGTGGAGACGGTTACAGTGCGGCCCATCTTCAACCACTCCTGCTTTTACAACTAATTCTCGTGCTTAGCATGTACATCTACCACAAGGACCTAAATGAAAGATTACAAGCTTATTTACATATAGACCCAACAAGGACAAATTATTACTCTTGGACTGATATATCAAATATTTTCCCCAACTGCATCTTACACTCTGAGCATGGTTGCAGCTGAGCTAGATCCAATTGAGGATTGGATCGATACTCCCCCCTTTAATATGAGCATCCATGATGCTCCGAAAATAAGGAAACCGCCAGCACACATCCCAATAATGCTCCTATGTAGCTTCACTCACATTTCCTTGCTACCACTGAGTTAAAATTATCGTAATGGCAATATCTCTTTTGGGAACTATCATCATGTCCAGTAACTTCTCTGGCAGAGGTGTAGCTTCAACCAAGTAGGAAGGCATGCCATTAAAAGAAGCAATTGCATCAGAGGATTTTCCAACATGAGATTTGAGCTTCTGGAAAAGGTATCCCCTACTTCTAAGAAACTGACATGCTACTTGACTATCAGAAAAGAGCACTGGCTTCATTTCAGAATTAGTTAGAGAGTGATATATTGCTCCATGCTTCATGTGCATTAAAAATACCTTGGAGGACAACAAAAATTCTAGTTCCACTGTCGTAGTACCCAAAGGACCATTCTTCATTTCCATATACATGCCTTGACTCTTTCCACTGATCCAACTTAAACACCCAACCGTAGATAGTTTGTTCTGATCCAACCAACGATCGGATCTACATTCCCAATCAGTGACATAATTTCTGTCCCGTAATATATTGTAACATAATTTCTGAATCATAAGTCCATATCCTCGCAATACCACCCACTGAAGCACTTGCTATGTTAGAACAAGAAGCAGAAAGACGAAACCTGCTAATTGGATTTGTTTGACTCGGGAGTATCTCATATCAGTGAACAACTGAAGACTTCAGTGAGGATGTAGTAATGCTCCTCAAGTGCCATATCTTAACTTCCTTCGCCTCCCACAAGGCTTGCACACTGGATGGGAATCTATCTTCAAGAAATTCAAACCCATAAGAACAACCAAGTGAGAGGCAGCCAAAGCTAGTCCTTGTCTCACTTGCCCGTAAGCCTTCCCATTCCAGTTCTAATGCATCAGGGTACCCTAACAGGTTGATTGATCTTCTTCTCACAATTTCAGGGAACATATAACCAGCCTGTTGATGTTGATATTGTTTTTCTTGTTGCCTCATTGGAAGTATGAATGGAGTTGAAGATATGGGAATGGGAGGACCCTTATGAGATGAATAATCTCGTAAACCACGAACAAAATAGACTCTAAGCTCATCCTTTTCGTTGGATTTTAGTGGTAAAAATTATCGCAGCAGTTTTCTACAAGGAATCTTTGTAGAAACTTTATGTGTACTATAGAATAGGAAAGATAGCTTGTGAATCCCTTGTCCACTAATAGAGACTTGTCTACAAGATTGCCAATTAAGATAAACCCCATCCTCCACTGCAAACTCTATTCTAGCTCTGTGAAAGTCCAATTTGACTTCCAATTTTCCCTGCGCTCTCCACAAACTGACTAGATTTTCCTTATTAACAACAGTTTGGTCACCATCAGCCATGCCAGAATTGTTAATCTTTTGTTTCTCCTCAGGATCAGGGTTGTCACAGATTTCACCTTTGACATTAGCAACTGTTCTCACTTCTTCTACCTTCATTAAATGAGTAGGCGCATGTAATGCCCCGCCCCAATACTCAGACAATTTTAATATTTCTAGAAGACAAATTAGATACTATGTAGTACAACTGCCCACCACAGGCTGCCTCTCAAAAGGTGGTTAACCAATTAGGTGACTCTTGATCATAGGCAATTATATTTATACTCAAACTATTTTTTGTATATTTCCCATGTGGGACTATATTTCTCAAATCCCCTTTACAAATCCCGTTTTTTATTAATCCCGAGTTGGCTCTGATACCATTTGTAACACCCCGCCCTAATACTCAGACAATTTTAATATTTCTAGAGGACAAATTAGATACTATGTAGTACAACTGCACCACAGGCTGCCTCTCAAAAGGTGGTTAACCAATTAGGTGACTCTTGATCATAGGCAATTATATTTATACGCAAACTATTTTTTATATATTTTCCATGTGGGACTATATTTCTCAAATTCCCTTTACAAATCTCGTTTTTTATTAATCCCGAATCAATCCCAAACCGGAGCATTTTCAAATGCCAAATTCCAAATCATATATTTTAACAAATCTCAATACATCCATAGCATACAATACCAAATCAAATCACCAATCAATCTTCTCTGGATGACATCAGCATCCATATACAAATATCAAACCAACAGCCTATCAAATCGTAGAATAATTCTATAGGACAACCCCCAAATTCATTTATTATATATATTTATATTTCACAAATTACGGGGACCTTACAAGTTGTTATTAAGAGAAATGGGCTTAAATTGATGGGCCAAAATATTAGTTTTTTTACAAAAAATTAGATTTTTGGGCTTGTGTTTATTTGAGACAAAAAATAATTTAAAGAACACATATACATATATATATGCATATACTCATCATCCATAAGGAAAATAATTATAAGATTTCATATTACGAAAATTGCACGTGCACACTACGTGCAAAATAAATAATTTCCATAAAATGAAAAATCGGGGCATTTCAACACTCCCTCCTTAGAATAGTTCCGTCCCCGGAACTACAATCAAGAGCGAGGAACAAGAACAAGCATAGGAAAAACAAAAATACAAATCAAACAAAAAGCTTAGGATGAATTTAATGAGATGATGGCGTCATCCAGCCGACTCCAGATCATGAGATGATGACGTCATCGTCATTCACCTCCACAAATTTTTCCAACAGCACGTCATGTGCTCTTCTCATCCAAACCGGTGGGCCCCCACCTTAACACATATTTTTCCATACAATCCTTCCCATAGAATAATCTATAGGACAAATTCCCAAATTCTTTATACTTTCAAACCATATATATATATATATATTTATTTATTCTGAAATTACGGGGTATTACAGCGCAAGATTTAGGAGCACCAAGTCCTTTTCCATATGATCATCAGAACTAGCATCCCTTACATTATGCTTACAGTTTGGCTTCCAGGGGAATTTGAACAAATCAGCTGTAATTATTTGGTAAGCACACTTCGGATCATTCAATGAAGAAATGAAATTAGTTCCCTTTGCTACACGAAGCTCCTCTTCAGCATCAAGTGCACGTTCAAACAACTCCTAAATATCACCAATTGGTGCACAGTGTAAATGGATTAATACTGCAGGGTTGATTTCAGAAGGGAAAGCATCAAGATTTAATTGTTTCCAACTTGCTGCATTTGATTCTATCTTCTCATCCACTTTCCTCTCTTCTACTTTATTGCTATCTAACCTTCGACTAAGACTATTTCTTGGAGTATCACATTCAACAGTAGCAGTTAATGTAGGAACTACATTTGTTCCCTTTTCTTTCTTGCAAACGGGTTTACATCGAGCAACTCCATAATCAGAAGAGTTATTTTTCGATTGAACAATTGGACCTGGGTTGCTATTTATGGCAGAAGCTTTTTGTCGCGGATGGGAAAGAAGATACCTAGCATGTGATCCCTTGGTTGATGCTGGTTTCTCACAGAAATTTTGTCGAACATCATGTGTGCATCTTCTACGCCTCAAATCCAAGTTCTTTTCATAAACTGAAAATGATTCATCACCAAGTCGATGTTGTGGGCTAGGGTTCTAACATCGAGAATTTGATGATCGCCAAGAACCGCCACTATCTTCGAATTTCCAATGCTCCCTTGAACGTCGAGAATAATGAGTGCGGCATGAATCTTGAAGCAATCGATCTAGCTTTAACTCCAATCGCACCAATCTCTCTTCGAGTTCTTGATCAACTTCTTGGTTGAAGACTTGGTCGGAAAATTGATGTTCTGTAAATGGTCGAGGTAAAGAATAACACTCACCACCATCAACGAGACCTTTATGATGAATTCCCGACCTCCTACTCCGGTGACGAGACTCAAAGATCAATCGTCGTTCAAGACCGGATGACTCATGGAATTCGACACCGTAATCAGTGGAACTCCTCGTCGTCTAGTCCTTTGAACTGACCTTGGATTGAAATCCATGGTCAAGATTCGTCGGACTCTCGACCTCACCGTCGATTTTGGTCATCGCCATTGCCATCGCAGGACCTTGAAGCTCTGATACCATTGTTCTAGCTCGGTCTCTCGCGACGACTGGAATCACAGTGTGCCGTCTTCTCTCCATTCGATTCCCTGCAAACCCTAGCTGGAAATCAAGAAGAGAGAAGGAAGGAGACGATGAACAATAATTCTCAATTTGGAAATCTATTCATGATCAGCTCTATTACAGAGGTTGGGTATTTATACTTATTTACATGGATTGCACGTGCTGAATTAAGAAAGGTGGAGACGGTTACAGTGGGGCCCATCTTCAACCACTCCTGCTCTTACAACTAATTCTCGTGCTTGGCATGTACATCTACCACAGACCTAAATGAAAGATTACAAGCTTATTTACATATAGACCTAACAAGAACAAATTATTACTCTTGGACTGATATATCAGATATTTTTCCAACTGCAGCTTACACTCTGAGCATAATTGCAGCTGAGCTAGATCCAAATGAGGATTGGATCACCCCCACCTCCTCCACCCGCTATTTCATCGTCTACCGCATCATCCCCCACCAAACCCTACCCGGCCACACCACCACCACGTCATCATCCTTCCAGGAGCGCGCCAAAGACATCCTCTTGGTCGTCGCGGGCCTCCTCTTCGGCTTCGGATGCGGCGCCGTTACCGCCGCCACCGCCTACCTGTTCTGGTCGCTGATCACCGGTAACTATAACCACGCCGAGGAGGAGGAGGAGGAGGAGCCGAAGAAGATGGGGTATGTGATGATCGCTGACGTGGCGGCGACGGCGGAGAGGGAAGGGTTTGGGAGCGGCAAGTAAATTCGTTCTGACTTCTTGATTTCGTCAAAAATAGTAGAATATGATTTTGATATGAAAACTTGAAATAGATATACTTTGTGTGTTTGCGAGTCTTGTCTTGGTTTGGGTTGAAAATATTTGAATGATATATATATGACATGGATGACTGATTATAACTATTTGTGTTAAACTATTGTTGTATTGATGAGAAGTTCTAAGATTGAGAGAAATTACGTAGGCTGGGGCTGATGCATTATTTGATTTGGGTAAAGTATCTCAATTTACGTTGAGCAGTTGCATGAATTGGTAACATTGGCATAGTAAATGGTCAACCGTCGAAGCTCAGATTGGCAATGGACTGGATACTATGTCAATGTTGCCATTTCTATGGTGGTGTGTTTGTTTTACTTTATCATGAAAAATTACGTGGCATTAGATATACTAGTATGATGCACGTGCGATGCACGTGGAGAAGGAAGGAAAAGGACATAAAAAAGTATGATGCACGTGCGATGCACGTGGAGGAGGAAGGAAAAGGACAAAAAAAAACCTACCAACACGTGCGCTGCACGTGTTTGCACACATACAAAAAAAATTAAAAAATTGTTTATTTGTTACCAACCCCATCTCTCCCATTATAATAGTTACTAGTATGATGCACGTGCGATGCACGTGGAGAAAGAAGGAAAAGGACAAAAAAAAGTATGATGCACGTGGAGGAGGAAGGAAAAGAACAAAAAAAAAAAACCTACCAACATGTGCGCTGCACGTGTTTGCACACATACAAAAAAAAATAAAAATTTGTTTATTTGTTACCAACCCCATCTCTCCCATTATAATAGTTATAGATAGATGTTGTGAGTTTGTAGTAAGCTGGGTAAAAGGGAAAGATAAAAAACCTTAGTGAATTTTGTTGGAATTGGGATTTAGGATTCGAAACCTTAGTGAATTTTGTTGGAATTGGGATTTAGGATTCGAGTTTATCTTTATTTGTGTTTGGCAAATTAATGAAGTTCTCGATGAATCAATTACATGGTGATACCTGTGTTAGGAAATATGAGGATCTTGTTGAGTCTTTGACACAATCAACACAAAACCACCAAGCAAGACTAGATCACACAAAACACACAAAACACACAAGAGTTGTCCCGGTTGGGGCTTTCGCCTTAATCCGAGGGAGGTAGAACCGAGATATTATTCAACTAGAGAAGATACAGGAATATTACAATTCTCACCACGACCCTCTCTCAAGCCCAATGGAACTTGATGCTGCTTACAATGGAGAAACTCTCACCCTCTCTGATGAAGTACTGTCTTCTTCTATTCGGCACTCAATAGAATCATCTGTTGTGCGGAATACAAATCAAACCAACAATCAAACCAACGCGGAAACAAAGAGAGAACCAGCGAGAAAACACAGAAAAGCAAGCAACACAAGAACACAAGATTTACGTGGTTCGGCAAAACGATGCCTACATCCACGGGGCGGTTGGGGTTTCTTTACTATGATCTCCAATGGGCAAACAAAGCCTTTACAAGAGATGACGGCTGCAAAATCCGAATTAGGTGTTACAATTTACAAAACCCTAACGGGTGTATTTATAGGGAAACTATTGGGCCTTTCGAATTGGGCCGAATCTGGATCCAAAACCCGCCGACAGTCGACTGGTCCAATTACCAGTCGACTGATAATCCTTCTGCCCAGTCGACTGACTCCCACATACAGTCGACTGCTGCTGCTGTATTCTCAGTCTTCGAAAACTCCTCTCTGGACAGTCGACTGCTCCTCCATCCAGTCGACTGAAACTCTGAAACTTTCGAACACTGTAGATACCAAATACCAGAATCGAGCCATTATCCTACAATCTCCACCTTGGCGAGATCTTCCAAGTCAAGTATCCAACAATCTCCACCTTGGTGAAATCTTTCAAGTAGCCCAAGCAATCTCCACAAATACTCCAAAACAACTGCTCATCATCAAATGCAACAAACGAACCCAAACTCCACCTTAGTATGATATCACATACTAAACAAACCAATAGCAAAGTACTATCCCAACTCGCCCATGCCAAATTATCAAACATGCAAAATATTAGCCAGGTTCATGCAATGCTTGAACTTGGCTGCCCCAACAACTTTGGTCAACATATCAGCAGGATTATCAGCTGTCCCAATCTTCACCAAATGAATATCACCATCCTTTATCAAATCACGTACAAAATGATAACGGACATCAATATGTTTGGTCCTCGAATGATGAACTTGGTTCTTCGCTAAATGAATAGCACTCTGACTGTCACAGTGTACCTCCACCTTTTCCCGATGAATTCCCAAGCTCTTCAAAAGTCCATGTATCCAAATGACTTCCTTCATGGCTTCAGCAACCGCCATGTATTCAGCCTCAGTAGTAGACAACGCTACAGTGGACTGCAAATTTGACCTCCAACTTATAGGTGCCCTAGCCATAGAAAACAAATAGCCTGTAGTAGACCGCCTCTTATCTAGATCACCTGCATAGTCTGAATCAACATATCCAACCAATAACCTGCTAATATTGTCATCCCTTTCAAATTTCAAACCCACATCTGTGGTGCCACTTATGTACCTTAAAATCCATTTAGCTGCTTGCCAATGCTCTTTGCCTGGATCATGCATATATCGACTAACCATACTCACCGCCTGAGAGATGTCTGGTCGAGTACAAACCATGGCATACATCAAACTGCCAACCACACTAGTGTAAGGTACATTAGCCATATACTGTCTCTCTTCATCTGTACTTGGAGACTGAGAAGCACTAATTCTGAAATGACTGGCTAAGGGTGTACTTACTGGTTTAGTCTTCTCATCTATACCGAACCGTTTCAGCACCTTCAAAAGATATTGCTTCTGTGTCAAACTCACTATGCCCTTTGCCCTGTCTCTAGCTATCTCCATCCCAAGTATCTTCTTGGCTTCACCAAGATCCTTCATCTCGAACTCAGAACTCAGCTGATTCTTCAAATTTTGAATCTCCTTAGCAATTTTAGAGGCAATCAACATGTCATCCACATATAATAACAGATATATGAAAGAACCATCCTGCAATTTCCTGAAGTAGACACAATGATCAAACTCACTTCTGGAATATCTCTGCACCTTCATAAACTGGTCAAACCTCAAATACCACTGCCTTGGAGATTGCTTCAACCCATAGAGAGACTTCTTCAACCTGCAAACACAATTTTCCTTCCCAGCAATTTTGAACCCATCTGGCTGCGACATATATATTTCTTCATCTAAATCCCCATGTAAGAACGCAGTCTTCACATCCATCTGTGTCAATTCAAGATCAAACTGTGCTACCAAAGCTAACAAAATCCGAATAGAAGGATGCTTCACAACCGGAGAGAACACTTCATTGTAGTCAATTCCTTCCTTTTGAGCATACCCCTTTGCAACTAGTCTAGCCTTGAACCGAACACTGCCTTTTGGACCCTCTTTCTTCGTATACACCCACTTGCAACCAATTGCTTTCTTCTCCTTTGGTAGTTGCACTAGATCCCAAGTCTTATTCTTATGAAGAGAGTTCATCTCTTCATCCATAGCAACTTTCCACTCTGCATTTTCTGAACTCCTAGTAGCTTCTTTGAAGTTGGAGGGAACTTCATCATCCACAATGGGAAGAGCAAATGCAACTGTATCTGTAAAGCGAGACGGTCGTTTGATATCTCTTCTTTGCCTTCTTACTGCAATTGATTCTTCCTGCTGGATAGGAACTTCTTCATCATTCTCAGTATCAACCACATCATCTTCATCTTGGACAGGAACAGGATTTTCAACTGACAAATTTTCTAACTCCACCTGTTGGAAAACTCTCCTACCAGTCGACTGATTATTGCCAACAGTCGACTGTCCCGAGCTCCCACTCTTCTGCTGTTCTGGACCACCAGTCGACTGCTTCTGTACACCAGTCGACTGTCCCGAGCTTCTTCTACTCACCTGTTGAAGAACTGTCCCACTCTTCTGCTGCTCACCAGTCGACTGTCCTATACCACCAGTCGACTGTCCCGAGCTAATCATGCTGGTCTCATCAAAAGTCACATCTCTGCTGATTACTAACTTCTTCTGTTCTGGACACCACAACCTGTAACCTTTGACACCAGTACTAAAACCAACAAATATAGCCTTTTTGGCTCTTGCATCAAGTTTAGTTTCAGTTACATGAAAATAAGCAGGACAACCAAATATATGCAAAAAACTATAATCAGATGCAGGTTTACCACTCCATACCTCAATAGGCGTTTTGCCTTCAAGTGCTGCTGATGGTAAATGGTTGACAATATGGCTTGCATATATAACAGCTTCTGCCCAAAATGTCTTCTTCAATCCAGACTGTGCTAACATACATCTCACCTTCTCAAGTAAGGTTCTGTTCATCCTTTCTGCAACCCCATTTTGCTGTGGAGTCTTCCTAACTGTGAAGTGCCTCTGGATCCCTTCATCTTCACACAACTTCAGAAACGGATCGTTCTTGTATTCCCCTCCATTATCTGACCTCAGAACCTTAATCTTCCTACCAGTCTGATTTTCAACTTTCTTCTTCCAACTTGTGAACAATGTCAAAACTTCATCTTTGTGCTTCATGGTATATACCCAAACTCGTCTGGAGTAATCATCAACAAAAGTAACAAACCAGTGTCTACCACTCATAGAAGGTGTCTGAGTAGGGCCCCAAACATCTGTGTGCACATAATCGAGGATACCCTTTGTCTGATGTACAGCTGTACCAAATTTCACCCTAGTTTGCTTACCCAAAACACAATGTTCACAAAATTCCAACTTGCACCCTTTAGCATCTTTAAGCAACCCTTGCTTCACAAGCCCCTGCAAGGCCTTTTCTCCTGCATGCCCGAGTCGCATATGCCACAACCTGGTAGAGTCGGGAACAACCTGTTTAGGCCTTTCAGTTACACTGGCAGCCTGACCCAAATATGTTTTTCCCTGCAAGAAAAACAAGTTCCTTTTTCTTTGCCCTTTCATCACCACGAGTGATCCGCTAGTCACCTTCAGAATGCCCCCTTTACTAGCAAATTTCAATCCACTGGCCTCCAAAGCACCAAGTGAAATCAAATTCTTCTTCAAATCTGGAACATACCATACATCTGAAAGCTCTCTAATAAGACCATCGTGCATTAGCAATTCAATCTTCCCGATTCCTACCTTCTTACAAGGTGCATCATTTCCCATCAAAACTACACCACCATCCATATACTCCAAAGAAGTAAACCACTCCTTTTTCCAAGACATATGATAGGAGGCTGCTGTATCAAGAAACCATACTTCTTGATAAAGTGAGGGACTAGAAGCAAGTGCAAAAGAAAAATCCTCGCCACTTTCTAAATTATCAACAGTCACATTTGCAGTCGAATTTCCCCTATTTCGTAGCTTTGGACAATCCTTTTTCCAATGCCCCCTTTCATGACAGAAAGCACATTCATCTTTGGCCGGTATTTTCCTGTCCTTCGAAACTCCTCTCGATTTGGAACGAGATTTGTTTCCCTTTTTCCCAGATTTGGACTCAGATCTAGTCTCAGTCCTGCCCCTTACAATTAAAGCTTCAGAAGTTTCTCTATCAACCATTTTATCCCTTCTCCTAGTTTCATTATTCAACAAAGCATTTGCAACATCTTCATATTTCACAGTATCTTTTCCATATAATAAAGTAGTTGCTAAATGATCATAACTTTCAGGTAATGAATTCAACAGAATTAGGGCTTTATCTTCATCCTTAATTTGCTCATCCAAATTTAACAAATCAGCCAATAATTTATTAAATGATTCAACATGAGCATTCATAGACATACCTTCCGTATAGGTGAAGCGAAAAAGTCTCTTCTTCAAATACAGCCGATTCTCCAAACTTTTCCTCATGTATTTGTCTTCGAGTTTCTTCCACAACACCGCAGCAACGGTATCCCTCATCAAATCATACTTCTGAGCCTTCTCAATAAAGAGCCGAATAGTCCCACACGCAACTCGATTCAACTTCTTCCAATCTGCTTCGGACATATCCTTTGGTTTTTCTACTTCCAAAACAACATCTTGTTCTTGTTGAACAAGAACATCCAACACCTCACATTGCCACATCCCGAAATTGTTTGTCCCATCAAATTTTTCAACTTCAAATTTTGCGTTGTGAATTGTTGTTCTTGACGAACTTGATCCCACAACATCCTTGGTTGCATCTGCATCACCCGCCATCTCCCTCTAGGTCGAACCAACAGCTCTGATACCACTTGTTGTGCAGAATACAAATCAAACCAACAATCAAACCAACGCGGAAACAAAGAGAGAACCAGCGAGAAAACACAGAAAAGCAAGCAACACAAGAACACAAGATTTACGTGGTTCGGAAAAACGATGCCTACATCCACGGGGCGGTTGGGGTTTCTTTACTATGATCTCCAATGGGCAAACAAAGCCTTTACAAGAGATGACGGCTGCAAAATCCGAATTAGGTGTTACAATTTACAAAACCCTAACGGGTGTATTTATAGGGAAACTATTGGGCCTTTCGAATTGGGCCGAATCTGGATCCAAAACCCGCCGACAGTCGACTGGTCCAATTACCAGTCGACTGATAATCCTTCTGCCCAGTCGACTGACTCCCACATACAGTCGACTGCTGCTGCTGTATTCTCAGTCTTCGAAAACTCCTCTCTGGACAGTCGACTGCTCCTCCATCCAGTCGACTGAAACTCTGAAACTTTCGAACACTGTAGATACCAAATACCAGAATCGAGCCATTATCCTACAATCTCCACCTTGGCGAGATCTTCCAAGTCAAGTATCCTACATCATCATCGATCTATGAGCCGTTACAATTGTTTATATAGATCTAGAGACAAATTCTAAGTTGATATCTTGTTACAATAGTCATTGGATAATACACAAGAGATAATCCTACGATAGGAGCCACACGATCCAACTTGAAGAGCAAGTTGGGCTATTCACGAATCACCTAGATTCAAACCCGAAAACCCATCAGCGCCGCTGACGATCGACCTACCCCAAGGTACGGTCGACCGCAACCTTTTGAAGTCCACCCGAGAGCAAGCCGGTCGACCGCGCAGTCGACCGCTGTCTCGCTGCAGTAGAGCCGTCGACCGACCCCAAGGTCCAATCGACCGCAACCCCCTGTTGCCTGCTGATTGTTTCTTGCCTCCACTCCGTTTCTAATCGCCTTTGTCTCTCCATCGTCTTATCGTCTTCTTATCCAATCTCGTATGCAAGACATAAACTCAACAACCTGATCATCTCATTACCCTACATTAACATTGCCATGGATGTTCTTCAATCTCTTTATGCCATCTTGCACTTACAGTAGTGGTCCCTGTATTGTTGTTGTTTCCTACTTGTCTATATCACCTTCTCTTTACCGATTTGTTGTTAAGGGCACATAGTTATTATAATTGTGCCATCTAGATAGGCAATGTCTTTCGGATTCTGGCAGTTCTTCTGTCTTATCGTGGGATTCTCGAGATCCAATTTGGTAACACCTTGAGTGTGAGCCCTGAGACCTCACTTCACTTTTGGTCTTATTTTATATTATTATCTGAACGCAAACTTTCTGCCCAACACCACCTTCCCCTTTTGACAATGGCATTGTTTATGATAAGTTGTAATAGAAGTTGGATGATCATGTCTTTTCTGTCACCAAGAAGTTTGATGCTGTTAGTACTTACGACAGATAAACTTCTTCTGAAAAATATGAAGCCCATGATATGATGCTTCATATCATCTAAATGAGATTGGAGAAGGTGTAAGCCTATTAAACGCTTCAAGAATTCAGCTAAGAACAGTGGATATACCCCACTAGATTAATATTGAAATTCTGAGCTCGATTTGCTCGGAGTAGAGATATACTACCTTCTCGACCCAGCAGTTACTAGCATGCGTGCTTTGTGGTTTCCAGGAAATGTTTCCTCGTCGCTCACTGTCTACTGTCTACAATATCTCAAGTTTGTATGAATTCAACTTCAATATTTTATTTTGTTTCTTGTCTAGGCGTTGAGGGTCATCTTGCAAGACTCTTTCTTTGAGACACTGCACATTGCTCAGTCTAAAATCTTGCATGGCATGAAGTTTAGGACAATACATGCTAAGATATTGAAACAAACAACAATATGATAGTATTTGAAAAACTTGGATTTATTACGAGTAAGGACTTCCATTTTCATTTATGCATCTTATTTCAATCCTACCGAGAACTCCTAGTGCTCTTTATGCGAGGGAAAGAGAATAGATAGGCTAATTGATACATTGAAGTGGGTAGGGAGGATTTGCTTTAGAAAATTTGAACGGTATAGTGCCTTTGCTGAAGAGGCGACGGAGACGTAGATATTACATAGAATGTCAGTTTCTCTAAATGCTTTTTGCTATGTTGCACCAACACTCAGAGATAGTTTTGTGTCAATGTTTGACATGGAGCTCCCATGACTACTTGCTGACAAGTATACAACCTATCAATTCTGTGCCTGTGCAAAAAATCCGATATGAAGTGGAATGCCCTTTTTGTGTCAGAGACTTGCCATGGTCACTTCCATAAACACATCATGTTTAGGATTGAGAGTCATGAGGGGTGTATGAGAGTCATAAAAGTTGAATATTAATCCAAACATTTCCATAATTTTTATAGCATCGTAGCTTAATGAATAATCAGATAGTGGCAGGAGATGTGGTTGGAGTTTGAGTCCTTACTAGAGATGTAGGATGGCCGAGGGTAGTAATTCGAAAATCTAGTCATATGTATATAGCGGTTCATGTAATGGATAATAGAGAGGTGGCTGGAGAAGGAGAGGGGCAACTTAAGGTTAGGGACCATTATTACTTGAGGTTGAAAAATGACTACCGGATATCATATTATTCCAAACATCTTGTACTATGCTATATGTATATAGATTTGTACCTTATTAAATAATAATTCATATGATACATCTACTAACAGTTGGATGAAGTTGATGAATAACTGGATCGACATACTATGGCATATATGGCTAGTCGCTTTTGTGATCACATTTATAGCAAATGTGTAAGTAGACAATATTGTTGGCAATATACTAGGGTAACTCCTTAGAATTCCTAGAAAAGTTGCTGTTACTTAGTGCTGAAGGTGAATATATTCCATTCTGATCAAGCAATACAAGGAAGCCAACCTATCTACAACTGTACAACATAACCTGTAACTTTCTCAGCACTGCGCTCATTCGACAAGTCTAAACGATTTTGCTCTGGTAAGGTTTGGGATGGCTCCTCAAAGTACAATTGCATATTTTTTCACATCAAAATCTGGGTTTTGCTTTATTCCCTTTGGCAATATGATGTTGCTGATTCTTGTCTCTGTGTGCTTGCATCGACACTGCAATTTTTATCCTACTTTAATTCTACTTCCATCTTATTAAAACTCTGTAAATTGCAAGCTATCAAAAAAAGTTTGATCTCCTGCGTAAGAGAGTACTGCAAATGTTTTGTTGATCAAATTGTTGGTTGTAAAGTTGCGGGATCATTCAAGGTTCTATCCTCGGTTTTCCACTTTACATAATTGTCTGAATGTGAATGCTCCCTAATCTGCGGTGAGTCTATAAATTTTTTCAGTTAGCTTACAGTCTTTAAGCAGAACAAGGTTATATACCCATTTGTAGAAAAAAGTACGATAAATGAATATAGTGTATGTCAGGTGTATGAGCTGCCGAAAGTAGTGATTCTGAAGAAATCAGTGCATTGCAGGAAGGTGTATGAGCTGCCGAAAGTAGTGATTCTGAAGAAATCAGTGCATTGCAGGAAGGTGTATATATTTTGTGATCGTGAAACTGATCATTTGGCAATATGGCTGGGAAGGTGATTCTCTTTCCACTGTTAATGAGATTAATCAACTAATGAGCAATGTCAGAAGGAGAAGATATGAGAGTCGCAATGATTTGAGAAGAAGCATACAATGCAAAAACCCCATAACATCTCACCTTCGATTTTTCAAGTCAACACAAGTTGCAAACACTCTGTAAAATCTAACGAACTGATGATACATTTATCAATTATCGTAATCTCATTAAATATGCTCAGCAAAATATGCTACAAAGTTAAGGCTATATACGAACATAATGATAAAAAAATGATTACAACAGTCAACAGATTCAACAGATTCAAATATCATTCATGAGGATCGCAACTTAGTAATAATTTCCAACTCTAATTCATATTCATCCGGTCAGGCGATGAGCAGTCTACTACAAAATTAGTAATAATCTCCAACTCTAATTCATATTCACCCGGTCCGGCAATGAGCATAATCTACTACAAAATTAAGACTATAGATGAACATAATGAATAAAAAAATAACTACAACAGTCAACAGAATAAAAAAAATGATTACAACAGTCAACAGAATCAAATATCAATTCACAAGGATCGCAACTTAGTAATAATCTCCAACTCTAATGAGTATGGCAATATGGCAACAATGAAGAACATCATTTTGCTTCGCAGTGGCAGAGAAAATTTCCATAATATATTTACTAATCACACATAAGGATATCCCCGGATTACTCAATGCCTAACAAACCTTCAAACACACATGACTTAAACTCAATTCGACACCACAAATCTCATGTTACAAACAGGACCGGTTCCGGGGGCCCAAGGAGAAAGGCTTAATTATTATTTTTGGGGGCCGGTGGCAGAATGAAGGAATCTTGTCTTGTTAAAACCATGCTATGTACAAACATCATTCAATTCACAGTATCTATGAAATGTCCCTAATAAGACTCTAAGACTTAACTAATAGGTAGAACTGTATAAACAATTCGCAATAAGTTAACTTTATTTAAGAAGTTATATTCAACTACATGAGTTTATAATACATTTTTTAAAAACAAAATTCAATTTGCTAATTTCACAAATAACTTGCCAATACTTATCTACTATAAACTCAAAAACGATGGATCCTACACTAATAACAATGGAAGAGAAAAGAGAAAACAAAATTCAATAGAATTAGAAAACTAAGACCTTTTGAATTCATTTAATCATAAATGAGTCATTCTACTTCTTTAACATGTTTTTCTTACGATAATTTTTAACATGCTATATTTGCCAATTTCTCATTTTTGAGAAACAAGACGCTGCAGTCGTTTGCTATTTTGCCATATTTTGACAAAATCTCTACAGTCGCTTCTCATTTTTTAGAAACGAAATTGCGATTCTCAAATTATAAGAGACGATACAAGTTGTCTCGTCCCAATCATTACTTTTTTTTTAATCACGTCGGACGATACAATATGTATCGTCTTTTTTTTTTTTTTTGATCGGATGGTCTGGATGAAGAGGAAAAAAAAAATCTAAAATACCCTCGGACGAGACAAGTTGTCTCGTCTCAAGCAAAAATACTTGGGATGGAACAACATGTCCCATCCCTACGTTAGTTTAGGCAGTTAAATATAGGTTTAAGTTATATTTTATTATATAATTTATTTAATTAAACAATTTTAATCTCTAATCACTAATTAATTAATATATAAAAAAATCACCGACGAAACAACATGTCTCGTCCGTCTCAAATTTTAGCAAAATTATAGAAAACAACGACTGCAAACGATTTCGGTATTTGCTATTACTGTGGCTGCCATATTTTTTAAAATGAGAAACACCATTGTGGATGCTCTTTTATAGAGCTACTAGATTTTCCCGTGGGCACGTGCCTACGGCACGTCTTCGGAACGATACAAAATACGAAAAGCCCTGTAAACATTAAAACAACAATTATGTAACTCAAGTTTGATTAGTATGACAATAATTAGTTGTAAATAAAAGTCCATGTTTCCATTAGTATATGTTGAAAAATAATTATAAATGGGGGTGTAAATCTAACTTCTTAAAATTTAAGTGTGGAAAATGATGAAATTTAACATTTGAAGAGATATATTTGCTATTTTTAATATATAACATGTGCAATAAAAAACATAAAAAATCTGAAAATTTACAAACCTGAAATCTTAAAATTTAAATTTCTAACTAAATAAAGAAAGAATGGGAGAGAGAGAGGTAGGGAGAGAGAGAAAGAGAGAAATATGAAAAAGTGAAAAGATAAGAGAGAGAAAGTAATAAAGTAATGAGTTTTTTAGTTTTGGAGGGAAAAATTTGAATTTGGGGTTTGAAATTTTAGGAGGGAAAATATGTTTTGTGAAATTAGATCTGGGCCTTTGATTTTTGGAAATTGAAGGTGAGCCACTAGATAGCTTTCTTCGTGTTTTATTATATAGATTGCTTTTGTATGATATATACACAAACTGGTATGTTACAGTGAAGATTGGTTTAGTTTTCTCCAATATCTTATTTAACTTAATAAATAGAAAGGTAATGCATCATTGAGATGAATTTGTAACAAATTATGAAATTAAAAACTTCTTGGAAATGTTAGTTATAACATATCTTTCGCATAATTTCATACACCTTTTGTGTATACATCATATACTTTATGTGTAATGTAATATCACACACTTATGCTGTTGTAATTATTTATAGGGATATTTTAGCAAATGCCCCCATTCAAAATGTGTAAACTAGCATATACCCCCACTATTTTTAAAAACTAAGAAATACCCCTAGTTTGGATGGAATGGTTAAAATTCCGTTAAGTTAACTTACGTGCATCACATGTAACACAGTAAAATGACCAAAATATCCCCAATAAAATTATTTTAGCAAATACCCCTATTCAAAATCTAAAAACTAGTATATACCCTCACTATTTTAAAAAAAGGGATATTTTAGCAAATGTCCTCATTCAAAATATGGAAACTAGCATATACCCCCACTATTTTTAAAAACTAAGAAATACCCTTAGTTTGGACGGAATCGTTAAAATTCCATTAAGTTAACTTACGTGCATCACACGTGACACAGTAAAATGACCAAAATACCCACTACATAAAGTAAGGGTTTCTTGAAGCAAATTTGAAAAGAGAATGAACCGTCTCCTTTCCGCTTTGCAAGTCTGTATAATTTTTTTTCTGATGGCCATCTACCCCACCTTGTTATATTAGGGTTTTTAAAGAAGAAATACCCCAACCCTAATCAGTCATTGACTCATTGTAAGCATCTTCTCCACCTTGTTATATTAGGGTTTTTGATAGATTATGTTTGTTTGATCGTTTCATCTTGATCAATTTTGTGATGTATTTTTTCTGAATTTTTTTTTAAGGAAAATTGGTTGTAGGAAGAGCCATGAATTCGAGAAGGTTCGCATCTGAATCTTTGTTCTATTATTTTGTTTATATTTTTATTATTCGGATGCGAACCTTCAAAAATTCATGGCTCTTCCTACAACCAATTTTCCTTGAAAAAGAATTCAGAAAAAAACATCACAAAATTGATCAAGTTGAAACGATCAAACAAACATAATCTATCAAAAACCCTAATATAACAAGGTGGAGAAGATGCTTACAATGAGTCAACGACTGATTGGGGTTGGGGTATTTATTCTTTAAAAACCCTAATATAACAAGGTGGGGTAGATGGCCATCGGAGAAAAAATCATACGGATCTGCAAAGCGGAAAGGAGACGGTTCATTCTCTTTTCAGATTTGCTTCAAGAAACCCTTACTTTATGTAATGGGTATTTTGGTTATTTTACCGTGTCATGTGTGATGCACGTAAGTTAACTTAACGGAATTTTAACGATTCCGTCCAAATGAAGGGTATTTCTTAGTTTTTAAAAATAGTGGGGGTATATGCTAGTTTCCATATTTTGAATGGGGGCATTTGCTAAAATATCCCTTTTTTTAAAATAGTGGGGGTATATGCTAGTTTTTAGATTCTGAATAGGGGTATTTGCTAAAATAAATTTATTGGGGGTATTGTGGTCATTTTACTATGTTACATGTGATGCACGTAAGTTAACTTAACGGAATTTTAACGATTCCATCCAAACTAGGGGTATTTCTTAGTTTTTAAAAATAGTGGGGGTATATACTAGATTTCACATTTTGAATGGGGGCATTTGCTAAAATATCCCTTATTTATACTATTGATTTAGCACATGCAACGCACGGTAGTCGCAATACCTCTCAAATCTTATAATTATGAAATGTTTAGAAGTTTGGTGGATACATTTTAATAGTTTAAATGCATGCAAAAATATAGTTGAGATTTTTTATAAATAAAGGCGACTAACAATCACCGGTTTCATTAATGAAAAGTTAACTAAACAGAAAGTACCTACTATTACAACTCAAAATTAACACAAAAGCCTACTACATCAATTACTAATAACAGAAGAAGTCTAATATACTTGAAACTATCAACTACTACAAGATCCTCCACCTAGCTATCATCATGCCCGATGGAAGAAGAGATAAATGCTCCTGAGTTGTCACGCTTCGCTTCCCAAAAACACGGAATACGAGCGCGTGACAAAGCCCAACAAATGATTTTCATCATTCATGAGCTGTAGGATCGACTCAGCATCATAACAAGAATATAACAAATGTACACAACCACGCATGCATGAATAATTTATTAACAACAGAAAACAATTGAAACCAAATAATAATATCTCAATGGTTTTCAAATCTGGAACAAAAGATAAAACTCGGGACTATAAGCCCGTTACAAGATTCAAGTACAAAAAGAATAAATAATTCAAAAAACAAAATATTTAAAGCAAGTCTTTTCTCCAAGCGAAGTCTAGAACATCTGCTCACCAATTCCAGCAGGCAATTCATCTCCAAAGTCTGTATATATAAATATAAAAAGAGAAAAAAATAGGGAAAACAAGATAAACGCCCTTAGTGCAAGTTAGGGCCGCAAATAGTAAAACAAGTATAAGAAATATGGAATAAGATTTGGAATCAAGAATGTAATAGGGGTGCAACAAGTAGTGGGGATTCAAGAAACTAGTTAGCAAGAAAGACAACTCGAGTGATAAGATTGGGTAACAAATACTAGTTGTAGAACAAGTGGCTAGTGAGTATGTAACGGTATCAAGCATCAAGCATTAAGTCATATGTATCACTTACAAGTGTCGAGTAACAAGTAACAAGTCTGACTTGTCAAGCTGTTAAGTACAGGTATCAAGTAGCGAGTGTCAAGTATTATGTCCAAGTATCAAGTCTCATGTATCATGTAATCAAGTATCAAGTAAGCATGTATCATGTTCAGGTTTCATGTAACAAGTCTTGTGGTTATTACTATCTAGGTAGCACTTCATGTGCCATCCTTTTATCACATGGTTGTTACAGTCAATGCAATTTCGTTTAGGCCTAGTGGTGGAGTTTATAAGGCGGTGTACTCAGGTATCAAGTATCAAACAAGCCATGCTCATGAATCGGGTAATCATATAACTAGTTCATGTGTCAAGTCATAACAAGACAAGTCATGAATCATATATATACAAGTTCATGAATCATATAATATACTAGTTCATGAATCGATTAATAATATACTAGTTCAAGAATCAAATAATATACTAGTTCATGAATCAAATAATAATATAACTAGTTCATGAGGCATGTATCAAGTGAGAAACACAGACCCCCTTCCGAGTACACTTACCTATATTGTTCACTACTATAGTCTTCCCCTTGAACCCCGGCTTATTATTTGTTATTATCATCAAGCAAGCATCAAAGTGTGCAAAAAAAGTCAATTAAACATAATCAAGAACATGGAACAAGTCTAAGCTAGGCAGGATACAAGTTCGAGGGTCAAAACAAATCAAAATATCAAGAACAACGAGAATTTCAATTCTGGACAGCATAACATTGCTGCACCAAAACTGCGATTCCCGTTGCAACAAGGTAGCAAATGTAGATCCGTTAGAAGGTCTAGAAACTAGACTCTTGTCCGGTTCCAATGCATATAATTAAGGTATATAAAAATTGTGGTAACATGTGTCAAAACAGCAAGCTATACAGCATTTGTGTTCAGCCAGAATTTGTGAATCTGAGTTTATACATGTGAAACAGGGTTGAAACATTATTAATTAATTCTGAGAAAATTAGTGAATGTTCTCTAGGGTGTCTAGTAACAGCATGCAAAATTTCAAGTCATTTACTTACTGGTAGCATAGTTAAAATAAATTGTAAACTAAAGAGGTGCAACAGTTTTTGTGAATCTGTGACTACCGACACAGCAGTAGTAAAACCACGATATCTCCTAGACCGTAACTCGGAATTCAAAAATTCTGGATGTTATTGAATATTAGACACTTAGGGCTACATTTAATATTCAGGACGCAGTTCAGATTTTGGTTTTATCGGGATCGAAACAGCAAGGCAAGACAGATCAGAAACCAACTAAAACACTTATTGTATGAAATGAGTCAAAATCTTACTAGTTGTAAACAAGTGTATCAACGAAGGGTTGTGACTCTTAGATCATGTAATATATAAGGAGAAACATGAGATCATCAACGATAAACAAAGAGGAGTCACATTCACAAACTATTTGTAGTATTTTCAAGGAAAAGCTTGTACTAGAAAACGAAATGTACAAGAGATACTTGCCTTTAGGACGACAATTAGATCTGATAATTTGAGAATAACGGGATTGGAATCCCGGCGACACGGCGACGAGCAAACGATCATGATGATCACGATCGGGAGGGAATCGGGTGGCGAGGCATTGATGATCATCACGATCGTAACGATCAAGAAGAGATCAGACAGCTCTGGGTCCACTTGTGGCGATCATGACGATCAAGATGATCAAGGAAGATACGACGGTCACGATCCAAGTGATGGTGATCATGATGATCAAGGTCGATCGACGGCCAAGATCACCCCGATGGTGACGATCAAGATGATGATGATCAAACAGATCCGACGGCCCAGGAATCAATCCATCAAGATCAAGATCAAGAGATCATGATCGCGATCACGATGGTGATCAGACGGCTCACAATCAAAGCCATGATCAAACACCCAAACAAACAGCAAACACACCAAGAAGAACAACCAGGGGGGTTGCTACGGCACTGCAAGGGTGAACGCCGGCGGCCAGGGGAAGCAGCACAGCGCAGGGTAGCTGTCGCTGGTGCTCCGACTGTTACTACGACTGGGTGGTGGGAGACTGCTGTCATGGTGCGACTGGGGGCGGCACCGAATGGGCTGCCGGCGACGCGAATAGGGGACAGCGATAATGGCCATCGCCCCTGGCTACTGTTGCTGCTGCTTACTGTTAGAGACAGCACATGGAGGAGCAAGACGCGACTGCGGGAGGGGGCAGTGCTGAGGAGGGTTGCGATCTGGTGCTGGCATCGGAGGGCAGCGTTGTAGGAGGCAGGGGGTCGCTGACGAGGGTGTGCTGAGCGGCGCTGTGGTGCAGTCGCGGCTGGCGTTGGGGAGTTGCTGGTTGTCGAGGAGCCGGGAGGAGGAGGGAGGAAGTAGCGATGGGTCGCACAGGGTAGAGGAGGAGAGATCGGGGGGGGGGGGGGGGGAAAGAAGATGAAACTGCTAGGGGGGTAAGGGGCGGCTGTGTGTTTGGGGTTAGCACAGTATTAGGTTAGGGTTAATCTAGGGTTAGGGGTTATTAGGGTATTTATGAATAGGGTTATAGGGTTTGGGTATTTGGGTAGATAATCAAATAGGAGAATGGGTAATGGGTTTGGGTTATAAATCAATTAATATATTTAAATCCAATAGGGAAAAAATAATAAGCATTATAGGATTTTTAAAATATACATATAAACATACATCAAATCAAACAATAAAATACAATTAAATAAGCATATTCGGGCTTACAAAAATAATACTAATATTAACAATAATAACAATAATAAAAATCACAAGGATAAAATAACAATAACGGTAATAATAATAAGAAGAAGATTATATAACAAAATATACATTTATCAAAATAACCCAAATAGCGATAATACATTTAAATTTAAATTGAGTAAAAATACAAATAACTGATCAATTAGGAACATAAATTAAATTATGCCATTATTCGAACAAAATATAGTTTTCGATTAGAAAACGCTTTCATAAAAGATCCGAAACAATTTCAAAACAATGTGAATTTATAATTAGTCAAAATACAGGAAATATTCAGAAAATATGTATTTGGGAAAACAGGTCTTACATGAGTCCTCCTAATATAATCTGATCCCTCTATGCGAAGTCTCTTCCTAGCATCTGTTTAACATGCACAAGCATCAATGAGAGCAAAAATTTTATGCATCGTGACCGAAAATCTACAATTAAAATTGTGGAAACAATAATTATTTTGGTCAAGCTATAGGATCCACATGTTAGCAGCTACCGTAATGTCCCACGCCGCCCTATTTTCTTTCCTAATCACTATCGCTCTCCAGAAACCCCAAATGTCTATAGTTGTGTTAGGGAACTAAGCGAGTCCAAATCCCAAACAGATTGCCTCCTAAGCTAGCATGGCCTTAGGACAATAGAAGAAAATGTGATATGTGTCCTCCATCCCTAGTCTACATTTGTAGCATCTTACATCCACATGTATATTACGTCTGCTATGATTCTTTTTGGAAATGATTGAGTTGTTCACCATCAACCATAAGAATGCCTTCACTTATTGGAGCCTGAGTCTTCCATATCGTTTTCCATCCATGCTATACAGTCCTCCATCATTCAATGATCTATAAATCGATTTCACTGAAAATGTATAGTTATATTCTAAGAACCACCCTCGGTTGTCTTCTTATCCATTTCTATACCGTTTGAATTCTAATACTATGGCCTTCAGAGCATGAAGTTGCTCCTGGTTCTCCTGGGATAGTTGATTCCCAAACTCTAATATCAACTGTTCTTGTCTCCATACATCCACCACTAGGACATCCTCGTTTAGTATCTCCTCAGCTAGTTGTGGGAAGAGATTGTAGGGAATTGTTCCTGCCCAACTTACCTTTTCAAAAGCTAGTGTTTCTCATGTTCTCAATCTCACATCTAGTGTTGACGTGAAACACTTCTCCCACCTTCGCAACTCCTTTCCATAGATAAGAAACCTTCACATGACTACTTCGCCCGCCATATTTAAAAAAAATTTCGTCTACAATATAATGCAAAATATTTACACTACCACATGTTGCAATGTTTATGCATTTTCCACCACCATATGGTAAGGAGCGCTTTGTTCATATCTCTAAGGTTCACGATTCCTAGTCCTCTGATCTCCTTCTTACAAATATTTTCCCACTAACCAGATGGAACCCTTTGTTGTCCTCATTCTCCCATTTCCACAAGAACTGTCTTCTACATCTACCAATTTTGTTAGTGACCAACTCAGGAAGCTCATATGTTGACATTAAATATGTGGGCAGACTACTTAGTGCTGAATTGAACAACATAATTTTACCTCTCATAGACAGATTTCACCATTTCCATCCCGTTAGTCTCTTTTCCACTTTCTCTATAATGACATTCAATCCTCCCTCCACATATTTTCTAATCTGATCGGTGTTCCTAGATACTTTAAGGAGAACTCTCCTCTCTCGCAGACCAAACATGACGTAATCGTTTCTACCATAGTGGAAAATTCATCACTTAGCGTAATGTAACACCCAGAATTCCATTTACATGTAATTCGTAACACAACAGGATCTTTTTACTTCAATTCATATAATTTTACAAGGAAATTAAAACTTTTTATTATACAACATGGGTCTTTACATCAACACAGCGGAAATAAAAAATACAACATGGTAAATACAACTTTTAACATCAACAACTTAAATCATGATAATAGTCTTTAGCATCAATTTATCTTCATGCCCTCTTACTAATCCAAGTCCTGCACTGGAAAAACTGTGGGCACGTCAGATGTTTACAACCGATGCAATGTTATAAAACAGCAATTCTCACTGTACCGTAATATAATGATTCTCTTACTTTAGCAACCACAAACTTGAATGCATATTAAAGTGTAAAGAGTTACTATCCTAAACATGTCAGTGTATGATATGACTTAATGCCTAATGCAGATGTTATACTACAATGACACTAATGCATACTTGTTCGGATTCTATGCATCTCATTCTACATAGGTCCGAGGGCAAGCACCTACGTACTCCATAATAAAGGATTTAATTCCTCGCCATGAAAAAACTACTCGGTAACAAAATCAAGTTTTAGACATGCCACGAGTACGGACTCCAGCCCTGGAGTCCACCGTCAGGCCTATACGGAAATCCTCGTCATGCGAACATCCCGCAAGTGCCCCTCTAGTCCCGGTATACGCATATACACTGAAGAACGGCCTTCCATCCACCAGACTATTCATGATCCTAGAGTCCACCGTCAAATCAATCATAGTCCCGGATTCAATTATGGCTTGTCTCCATCGCAAGCAACCACAGTCCCGGAGTCCACCATCAAACTGGGTTTATGGTCATGGAGTCCACTGTCAGACTATATAGAGGCGCCCCACTTACGTTTGCCCAAGTTTTATTACATCTCCCCTTAGTGCATATCCTTAAGTTTAAACATGAATAAATAATACCACCTAGAGCTAGCTTACCCTCCTACCGGTCTTACACAAAAATACCGAGAACGACAGCCCATATTGGCTACTTCTCAAATCAATTAATCATTATCATTACTTGTCAGCACTTGGGTCTCACTAAGCCTCTAGAATCAACATCTTTTCATGTTCAAAAATCATGAGGTACTCATACCCTTAAAATTCATATTCTCAATTTCATATATTCATATTTCATTCAAATCCTTCATTTATTCTTACTTATTCATCAAGAAGTAAAATCTCAAACTATTCATTTTCACAATGCTCTTTTCATATTCATCTAAACTTTCTCAATACAAAGTTAATTAAGATTAAAACACAATCTCTTTGAGATTCATCATTAGAAATTCATCTCATCATTTCCCTTTGATTTATTTTAAACCAATTCTTAAAATCTTTAATCATATATATATATATATATATACTCATCTAATACATGAATATGATCTTTATTTTTCCAAAATATAACTTAAAACAGTGAGAAAATATTCTCAATTGTTCTCTTAATATTTTAAAACATTTATATGAATTTTCTGAATTTTTAAAACTAAAAAAAAATGCATTTCCTGTGCATAGCAGAGCTCAAACGTGAGACCCCCCAAACCCAGCGCCACGTGGCAACGCCAGACGCACTGGTGCCTACGCTAGCCACAGAGGCCAAGCACATTTCCTGAACATATAGGGGTTTAATTATTTTTAACCCAAACTCTCTGTTTTTCTTTAATTTTAACTTCTCATTCATTTTTTATTTGTTTCCCTCAATTTAATAGCTTATAAAATTTACTCACAGATCTCCAGAAACGATTTCTTATCAATTTTATCCATATTAGAAAGAATTTTTACACAAATATTGTAAATAGTAAAATTTTGAGAACATTCATAAACAAACATTTTTATTTAGCATTAAAAGCAACAAGCATGAATATTTTTATTTTCTTCTTAGAGATTCTTATCTCTCAATTGATTCTATAATTCTAATTAATATTTACACCAATTTTTATGTACAATTTGACAACTTTATGTTACACATCAACATATGTCAATGATCTACTCATGGTTTATTATTTGTGCCCAACAACATGCCAATCATCTTTAATTAAATTTCAATTTTAACAGCCTATTAATTCTCTACTAGCATGCATAGGTGTTCATATTCCATTTTCTATTAAACATTCTAAATAACATCATCACATAGCATCACAAAATTAACTAAAACACATATGAAATATTAATTTTATGCATCAATTTTTTCTACACATGCATACCAATATACTTTAGAAAGCTAGAAGAAACACCCACCTTATTGGAAGAACAAGTGGAAGAAAACTCCTAAAGTGGCTCATAGCTCCAACACAAAAGCTCTTCCTTCTCCTCCTAGCAAAGCCGAGTTCCCTTCCTCTTGAAAAATCCGAACACTCCTCTCTTTCTTTTCTTTCATTCTTTTATTTCTTTTAGTGTACATTGTTCATGAATAGGATGTGGTATTTATAGGGCATTTTTGGGTGAATGAAACCCACTCACAAAAATTAATCATCCATTCACAATTTACTACCACAAACTCCCACCTCTTCTACTCCTTGACCAGCCAACCCTTCATGTGCACACTACGCGCACACACTTCTCATTCCTTTAATTATTTGTTATTAGTCCATTTGTGTGTGTTTGTTACATGACAAGTATATAGAATTAAAAGTGGTAATTTTAAGAGTAGAATTTATTATGGGCTTTTCTTTTAAATAATTTTCTAATATGCTTTAAGATGAACTTTAGGCTTATCTCTAATATTATAATGCAAGAGTTGGGATTGTCATTTGTCAACATACAAACCCGTGTGTTGCACGTGCAACTCCAACTCTCCCATTAATTACAACAAAAGCAAACAAACAAACAAAATTCCACCTATTTAAAATGTGCATAACAATTTTATAATATTTTTTAACTCTAAACATACAACATACACATATGTTACACGCACAACTCAAATTTTACATATAAATACATGCATTGCACGTACAAATTGTAGCTTTTTCTTCAAAATATTTTCCCATATACGTGCAACGCACATCTAACTCCAAAACTATTTCTTAATACATATATCGCACGTGAAAAATCCTCCAACTCTTATCAAAACGTGCATCGCACGTGAAAAATACTTGTGGGTTTTTATTAAAATAAAAATAACACAAGGTGACAAATAAAATGAGAAAGAAGTGTGCATGATTTTTTAAGAAAATTTTAGGGACTAAAATTGTATAAAGTTTACGTGCAATGCACATGAAAAATATTAAAAATTTATTTTATTTTTCTGGGATGTTACACGTAATCACACAACTCTTATGGAGGTTGACTATTAATTCAGATCAGTATTCAAAACACCTTAGTACGACTCCTAAAGACATAATTTCTTCCATTTGTGTCATTCATAACATCAAGGTATCGTCTGCATTGTAGAGTTAATACTGGTTCATGTATTCCTCTAACTGTAAGGCTCTGGATTAAGTCCGCCTGTCTGTCTCTCTTTGTCATTTCTGCTAACCCATTAGCAACCAAGGTAAACAGTAATAGGGAGAGGGGGTCCCCCTGTCTAAGACCTCTGCAACACCAAATTTCTCTTATGTATTCGTCATTCAACTGGATGATGGATTTCACACCCCTAACCCACATTCTCCACTTAGGCCCAAATCATTTGAGTTCTAGAGCTTCATCCACACTGTCTCACTCTACCGTGTTATATGCTTTTTCGAAGTCTAACTAGAGAATAAATCCATCAACATTGTCCTTATGCCCTCTAAATAGAATTTCGAGGGTAGATGTGATGCTATCCATGATGTCCCTCCCCTTGACAAATCCACTTTATGACTCACCTACGTCCGACAAGTGAGGAGATAACTTATTGGCCAACACTTTGGTTACAATTTTAAAGGAGCCATTCATGAGGCTAATTGGTCTGAGATCTAACAACTTCCAATTTTTTAGGGATGAGAATAACTCAATTTAACCTATCAACATGCGCTACCCCTTGATACAAGTCTTGGAAGATATCTAATAAGTCATTCTTAATGATACTGCAATAGCTTTTATAATAGTTGAGGTTTATAATCGAGAGTTACTCATACTATATACAACCCCAATTCTCATTGTCACAATAGTAAATATTTTTTTTTTTATTAAGGAAAAGGTGGAATAAGGCCACCCTGTTTCATTAATGAGAATTAACCAAACAAACCCAGAGTACTGGGACAAATTACAACCTATAGACAACAAAATAAAACATGAAGTAATATAACCAATACATACAATCAGAGCTCACTCTAACACCCTTTAAGGTGGTCCACAAAAACTAAAAACTACAACTAGGACGAACCGGCTACAGCTTGTCCCCGACCTCCACCAATAATGTACTGGACCCCAGCTTAGGCCCAATCACATAGCGAGTACCAACTAATTGTATGTACGTCATGTAAGCTTCGTGCACCGCCTCCACGGCGCGCGCACACCCACCTGAAGCGAATCACGTGGGATTTGGAAATTCACCGGTCCCAACCTTCTCCTCCCCCTCTCCCACACCCTCTCCAACATACTCACTCTCTGCCCAGTCACCACCAAAGTAGAGCCGTGGAGAGGATACCTTCACCTCTCTCACGCTTTAGCTCTCACAAGCGATTTCTCACTAAGCAAAACTCTCACTAACCCTAACCACGGACACAGTCTAAGAGAGCAATGAAGATGGTACTCACCTCTCTCATGCTTATACTCTCTCAGGTGATTTCTCACAAACACAAATAGACACCTGCATAGAGTAGTGAGGAGCAACATCTTCACTCTCTCACTCTCTCACTCTCTCTCTCTCACGTAAAACCTAACCAAATCACAACCAATCTGAAGAATCACCTTCACCTCTCGCTCCTGCAGACGGTGGACATTGTAGATTTCAGGGTCAATGATGAGGGCATAGTGACGGTGCTGTTGCAAAGTCTGTGGCAGTGGATTAAAGAAGGTCGAGTTCAGGGTGTGACTCCTATACTGCCGACCAAAAACACAAACATCTCCCTTTTGTGCACCTCATGGGGGGACTCCTTCTGCCGCCCCAAGCCCCACCCTGTGCAATAACGATCATGGGGGACCCCGTCTTCGGGCCCTAACCCCACAACTATACTACACCTCATTCTTCACACCGAATCAAATCCAGCTCAGACACCTCCTCCACCACCCCCCCAGTAATACCTGATTGGCCGTGATTGGCCCCGAGAGTGTGGACATGGTGGCGACCGCGAAGAGCATTCGGGCCCCAAGAGTGGACAACACAGTGCCACAAACACAACATAGTGTCACAAACCCCACACCACCTCACCCCCGTTTCTCATAGTCCAACCATACCCAAACCCCACACCCACTCACCCCCATCACCAAACAAAATCAAAAACCCTAGATCCGATAAGAATGTTCAGATCTGAATTCTCTAGAACAGACACCGCACATCATGGAGGGACCCCATCTCGGGCCCAAGCCCGACAATCATGCAATACAACACCTCTCACACTAAAAGGGACACCAACCCCGCGCCAACAGCTACTCAACCTCAGGGTCCGAGTAGTAGTCGCCGTCGGGGGGGGGACACCAGTCGACCATATCCGAACACATCAATTGCTGCCGACACCACCCACACACTTACTCTCTCTACAAAGCATATCGCAGAGAGAGAAGCAGACCCCGGCTTCTTCGCACACACTACCAACCCTCAAAAACCAAATCATAGCCGCAAATCGCCATAATTGTCCCCGTGAGTGTGGACATGGTGGCGGCCACGAAGAACGACTGTGCCCCAAGAGTGGGTAACCTTCCAGCAAAGACATAAAAATTTTATTGTAAATGATAAAGGGAGATGAAAAACCCCCACGTCACAATTCCGAAAAGCTCCGTCCTTTTTTGTCTTCATCTACTGATCCCCATCATTCTTACCAATGCCTGCCTCTCTTCTTCTTCCTCTAAAGATGGAGCTGGAGAGGCTGAGGAAGCGAAGGGGACGGCTGGAGAGGTGCTACGCCGGCAGGTTGGCTGGAGGGATGCGCCAGTGGAGCGCTGGCACATAGAGAGAGGCGCGCTGGCGTAGCGTTGGTCGTCACGGTGGCGTTCGACGGTGGAGCGATGGCGCAGAGCGCCATGGCAAAACTTCGAATCTAGGGTTCGTCTATTGGGCGACCAAACCCTAGCCGCCATGACAAACTTCAGAGCGCCAAGACGAACTTCAGGGGGTTATCATAGGGTGGAGAGCGAGGGGAGGTAGGGATGACGGGCGGTCGACGGGGCGGCGGCGGTGAGCCCTAGTCGCCGCCCTCGATTTTTTAGATATAGGGTTTGTCTTTTGTTTTGGGTTTTTGGGAGAGAGTTTCTCTCTCTAGAACTTCTAGAGAGAGAAACTTGTGAGTTACCCTTGTGACTCCTTTTCACAATAGTAAATATTATCATTGTGAAATGCTGCTTCCTGTTCATTTCAACATTTGACAGGTTCACAAGTTTTTGGGTAAAATTTAACTGTTTTTTTTTCTTTATTAGAGCATCTGTAGTCGTTTGCTAAATATGCATAATATGCATATTTGGTTGAAAACAATACTGCAGTCGTTGGCCAAATGGAATGAGAATTATCCATATATGAGAGACGGACTTCAAGTGCTGTCGCACCAATTTTTATTTTATTTTTAATTGTCGGACGGCACTTCAAGTGTCGTCGCATTAAAAAAATTATTTTTTTAATGGTCGGACAGCACTTGAAGTGCCATCCCACCAAAAAAAAATTAATTTCGTAATGAAAAAAAACCAAAAAGACCCCACTTCTTGGACGGCACTTGAAGTGTCGTCCCTCCACTCAGTGTAGTTTTTTTGCAATTTTGAATTTTTTTGTAATTTTTTGTAATGTTTTTGTAATTTTTGTAAATTTTTTTAAATTTTTTTTGCACTTCGAATCCATTTTTTAAAAAAAAACCCACCCTCCCCGGACGGCACTTGAAGTGCCGTCCCACCTGTAGGGGTGTTATTTATAATTTTTTGTATTTTTTTGTAATTTTTGTATTTTTTGTAATTTTTTGTAATTTTTCGTAATTTGTGAATTTTTTTGTAATTTTTTATAATATTTTTGTAATTTTTTATTTGCACTTCGAGAACGAATTTTTTCCTCGACGGTACCTTTTATTAAAAATAGCTGCAGCAAAATGTAACTTTGCTATATTCATTTATCCATTTATGTATATTTTGACCCTCAACGACGGTAGATGCTCTTATGTTCTCTTCATAAATGGCCCCTTCAAAGAATGGACGAATGAGATTGATTAATCAATTTCACGAAGTAACTAGATCAATAATTAGTTATTTAGTGTTGAACATGGTTAAATAGAAAGAAAAAAAAACTGAAAATAGTGGCTACGTCACTGCTCAACCGGGAGCACCAAACAGGCACGTAATGTAACACCAATTTGTGGGAGATAAATGTGCAGATTCTATCTTTGCGAAGGATCTATCAGCAAAAACCCAAGCTACTTGAGATTCTAAGGTTAGAAATAGTTAAGCATATCTCTAATGCTCGCATTAAGTCAAACAATCATGTTACTGTTTCTAGTTTTCACATTGCAATGCTACAAGGTATATAGTGAATTTTTTTTTTTATATGTCAATTTTCGAAACTATTTGCACTTATAAAGCAGTTGTCAAAGTATTTGCACTCATTGACTCAAAACTAAACTCGCCATTCCCAATAGCGAGTTTAGTTGTTTCATCCTCGCCGTTGAGACACGGCGTGTTTGATGCTATTTTTTTAAAGAAACTCATCGTTCCCAACGACAAGTTTAGTTCAAAATTTTCAAATAAGACTCGCCGTTCCTAACAGCGAGGACATTTATACTAAACTCGTTGTTGGGAATAGCGAGTTTAATTCAAAAGAAAATCTATGGATTTTTTTTTTTTTGCAAATTCACTAAGTCTAACAGAATATTTCACTCTCTGTAAAAATTTGTACATCCTCGCCGTTCCCAACAGCGAGGCTAGTATAAATATCCTCGCCATTGGGAACGGCAAGTCTTCTTTGAAAATTTTAAACTAAACTCGCTGTCCCCAACCACGAGTCTGGTATAAATGTCATCACTATTAGAAACGGCGAGTCTTTATTGAAAATTTAAAACTAGACTTGCCGTTGGGAACGGCGAGTTCCTCAAAAAATTAGTACTAAACCCACCGTGTTCCAACGGCGAGCATGAAACAACTAAACTCGCCGTGAAAACGGTGGGTTTAATTGTTGAGTCCATAAGTACAAATACTTTGGCAACTGTCATCTTTTTGCAAATAGTTTCAAAAAGTGACTTATTATAAATATAAAAAATTCTTACATAGTACATAATTACAGACATTGGTCAAGCTCAAATTAATATTGGTTCCTGTTCCTGTTCCTTTCATGTTCAACCAGCCACTCACTGGGGGAATGAGGATCATCAGCTGTGTACATCCCCAAAGTGACCTACTTCTTATAGCACCAATTTGCAGGAATACGCTAGACAAAAACACCGCAAATGAAGAAAACAAAGAAACGAAAACACTAGTAACGATGAAATGCCCCATCGCGATATAAGTGCCACTTTTGATATCTCTGGTTCCTGGGTAGAACAGGCCTTAGCCGAGGAGAAGATGTACAGTCCGAACAGCAGCACCCTCTTAATTCTTCGACACAGTGATCGCAGCACCTACAATATAAATTAATGACAAACATTTACTTATTTTTTAATCCAAATACCAGAGGACTAGCAGGGCAATGATAATTATGTGTTAATACAGTCACAATCCGAACGGAAAGAAAGAAAATAAAGAAAGTAAAACATGGAGCTTATTGATAGTGCTCATCCATTTGTCTGGATAATGTAACCACTTTTCGAGTTAAGAAGTGAAGCTAATAAGGTTTTGGTACTTACAAGAAGAGCCTGTTGCAATCAAGATTTGCACAGTTCCTATGCCTGAAATCTGTTGCCTGTCCACTGCATATATAACATCTCGCAAAGGTACCATTTTGATACAGCATTTCAGGTCTTTCTTCAGAAACTTCTTTTGATTTGTAGGTAGAAGGTGGTAAGGAGAGACGAGAGTCAAAGACGAACAAATTCCCAACCCATTTTGTCAGACCCTCTTTGCCAAGATAATTAGATACACCCCCACTTAATGTGTACAAGTTTTGGAAGCCCTTTTGCCTGGTAAGAAAAAGGATCTTTAGTGTCGATAAGAATGAAGATAACTGAGCAAGATGCAGATTGAATTTACCTAAGAATTGTGGAGTATACATCACAGCGAATGCCACCAGTGCAGTACATTAGTATATCTGTATGCTCTTTATCAACTCCTGCTAAAGGATCTGGACCGAATACCTGACTCTGTTGCAGTGAGGAGTCAGCTAATTAAAATATGAAAGATGGAAAGAAAAACACCTAAGGACCAGAAAAACTACTCTGCATAAACGAGTTCAAGTCTTATGCACAATTACAATGTAATATATTAATAGGTTACTCATGCATCAAGTGGTTTCATCAGTCCATACAGATTCAGTATGAAGGCTTTATCGTAGTTGTACAGGTTAGAGCTTTATGGCTGTTAACTCCTACTTACCAACATAGTGAGTCACACCAATGGTTGACTAACACATTAATTTTGATCTACATGTCATGAAATCTAAATGTAGATATGTGAAAATAATCTCCTAGCTCTAGAACTTCTCTTCTACATATCAGTGGTCCCTTTTATATCATCCAGAATATAGTGATTTAGTAAACCACTTATTCATATAGGATTAACCAAATGCATACTACGATGAAAGATATCAATCCTCCATCAGGTGACCCATCTGATATAAAGCAAAAAACTAAAAGTTTTATTCCTGGAAAAACCAAAGCAGTAATCACTATCCATGTCAATGGAATAATGATGGTACAATCAGATATCAATATTCATGCATCGCACAAACTCCCATGTTTATGTTCTAAAGATGAAAATAATGGTGAATTTCGATAATCATTTCTAACAACATAATTTTAATATTTGTATAGAGCGATAAATCCATCTGCTAATTCTATGTTTAGCAAAGTTAATATCCCTCCTCACACAATTATCAACCATCATATCTGAGATAAAGATGCATGTACACAAGTTGTCAACAACATCAGCTCGACTTGCAACTGGACCTCAAATCTTTAAGGTGGTGAACAAAATATCTAGTATACGTTGTTATATAGAACATATGATAAATGCACTTCAGATGTTCCCTACGAGAAAACCATGTTTTGGAAACTTGCTTGACGTTAATCTAGTTCAGATTTGGAGGAGGTAAAGCATCATTTCTAATCTTTAACCATCAAAATGGAGATGCCTATAGAAGGCTGAAGGCTCCATAGCAAAATTGTAAAGTATCATAACATCTCAGCTCATGAAACTATGGACAAGAGAGACTTGACATGAAAAACAAAACCAAAAAACAGTAGGTGAATAATGAATTTGCAGATCGAAACATACCGTACTGATTATTCAACCAGGATATTCATGCACTTCCAATCGGCCACAATCTCTAATACTATAATGCGAGAGTTGGGGCTATTTAATTTGTAGACAACCAACCATCTAATCTCAACACTCATTTTTAAGTAGGAGTTATATTAACCGTCAATTTACTCATCAGTTGTCACTTACCACAATACCCACAAAGTTTAAATTTATTTACGACATAATTATTTACAAAAGTGCCACTGATATAAAATAAAAATTAGTGTCACTAAGGGTAATTTGTAAAGAGTATGGTAAGAGTTTGGGATGGGTAAAGGAAGGTTTCAGGTTCGAGGCCAGACTACATCCTAGTATTTACTTTTAAAAATGATAATATTAAGACGTGCATTGCACGTGCAGATTACTAGTGTATTTAAGTTTCTTCCAAAAAATTTGTCCCTCAATGAGCAGTCTTTGAATTAACAATCCAAATATTATAAATTGTCAGAAAACTAACTCCACAATGCCAATATTTCAAAATGCCCAATCAAATAACTACATTTTTTTCAATAGAACAATAAATCAATAGAACAATAAATGCTAACTAAAATAACCTTGTTTGGAGAGTGTTGTAGAATAAAATATTGAAGTAAAGAGAGAAAAAATTATTGATCTTCTTGAGGTACATAATGAGAAACAAAGAGGCCTTTATATAGAATTACAAAACTTGGACATAAAGAAAATCTTCTAACCTAATATAATCAAATATGGATATAAATGCAAATCAACCACATATAGAGTGTAGATCAACTAATATGACAACTTTTATATATTAATTTATTACTAAATATGAAAGATATGTTAAATATTCCAACAAAGAGGAAACCATGTTAAATGGATGCCTATTATGATTTTTCAAAATCTAGAAGAAGTGATTCATATCTGATTGAGTTCAAGAGAAACGGTAGCCCAACCCACTAATAAGTATGTTCTGATGCTTGGGAAATGATAATTAGATACTTGTGTGAAACACTGAAAGATAAATGCAAGACATTTTTGATAGAGAATACAAAGGAACTACCTATTCTCTAAATTCAGATTACTTTTTTCCTTGTAAAGGTAACTTACTGGAAAATCATCAATTTTCGTCCTAATGGAAGTATAGTCTTAGATCATTGCTTTCTCATGCTTGTTCAAATTTCCCAGGATGAGCATGTGATTAACTCTCTTAAACCATCCACCCTCTACATAAGCACGTTATGCTTATAACATAATACAAGAATAAATGCTGAAAGACAAGAATATGGTGTCAGCTTAGACTGCAAAAGTCACATGGAATGCAACCAAGTGATCTCTTGCAGGCATTTCATTCAATGTTAGATGAAAAGTGCAAGCACACATTCAACAGAAACAAGGAATACAATATAGCCATACCTCTTGATCAGAGAGCCCAAATGAGGTGCCTCTAAAGCAATCTACATTTGGTCGCTCAGCTCCTTGAAAATGACCAATATCCCATTCATAGCCTGTTTCAAAATTAATTAAAGTAAATGATCGTGTCCCTTACAATTTGAGAATACAGAAAAACAGTTTCTTAGTCATAACGATGAAACCTTACTCAATAGGTCATACTTTATAAATCAACACTCACTCAAATATACATGATTGTTCTTGTTTATCATTTACATATAAGCTAGCTTCTTCCCCAACTTAATAATTATATCAAAAAGTAGCTGAAGTCAGTGAGAGGAGATTTCGTAGAAGACAAAAACTAAATTAGACACCAACCAGATGGGTAAACATCAAAACTGGATTTTGTAGATTAGCTATTGACGGGAGGAAAGAAGTAAGCATAGAAGACAAAAACTAAATTAGACACCTACCAGATGGGTAAACATCAAAACTGGATTTTGTAGATTAGCTATTGATGGGACAGGAGAGGAATGAAGTGAGCACCATCTCTGATAATCCTAGAGTCTCAAAAGATAGAAAGAGAATCCTCTCAACTAAGTGATAAGAACCCTCTATAAATATTTAAATTCAGAATAACTCAATCTTTTATGTGACACAGGAAATGGAAGTTACTTAGTTACAATCAACATAACATAAGAATGAACAACATTTTTTTGCTACTGTCTAACATTTTCCCCAGTTTACCAAGAATTGAGTTATAATTACTGAATAATTTTCCCCATGAATACCAGAGTCAACCATACTAGCTCAAGTTAAGAGGTCATGATAAGGTGAGACTAGAGAAATTTGGGGATGTTATAATTCGAAGCCTAAATTCCTCCCCCACAGAAGCCAGAAAGGAAATACGACCAATTTGCTGGTCAAAACTATTTTAGCTGTTAATCAAATCAAATATTATATAACAAGGTACCATTCTCCAGTATCCAAGGTTCAGCTAAAGCAAAAGAATCCAAAGAAAGAAAAAAAAAAAAAAAAAAAAAAGACAGACCGAGTTTTTGAATGTTTATTTAATAAATCTAAAAACCATGCTACATTATTAATCTCACTGTGCTCTCATGAAATCAATTTGGAAAGAAATGTTTAACATTTTGAATCAGAATGTACTATGAAGCACTTACCGTTCCTAACATCAAGAAGCAGAAAGTTCCTATCTTCTTTTACAGACTGTATATCAACCTTACTTTCAACTTCTAATCTTTTCCTCCATTCTGAAGGAGCAAGTGGAGTTGCTCGCATTGAAGGGTCCAACAATGGAAGGTGTGAAGTACCTCCCTCAAGCTGAATAAGAATAACATTGCAAAAGCTTGGTTAGGAGTTACATCACCACCCAAACCTCATGCAAAAATGAAGACAGATGACTAGTGCAATCCCCCCCCCCCCCCCGGTGAGGCGGGTGAGTCGGCCGCCTCAGGCCCCCGGATTTTTTGCAATTTTAGGGGCCCCCAAATTTGTATTCCCCTTGTAAATATAGACATGTATTTTGCACGTAAAAAAAATTGTTATTGGGGGTCTCGCCTCAGGCATCCGGGAACTCGGGGCAGGCCCTAAACTCAGGGGCGGAGGGAGATGGGGCTAGGGGGGACAATTGGGACCTCCAAAATTTTGTAAAACCTGCCCAAAAATTTTGTAAAACCTCCCTTATACAGACCAAAATTTTTATTCCCCCCCCCCCAAAAGTTTAATTTTTTTGGGGAACCCCAAGCCCAATCCACCTATTAAAGACTGGAATAGTGGTACGGGCTTTGTGCTAAAAATTATTTCATTTCCTTTGTGCCACATGTTTTTTTTAATATAAATTTCTCAATTTCAATTTCAGTCAATCTACAATTTTATTTATGTTATATGAATCCCTATAGAAACAAGAGTCCTTGATGAGTAAATACAATAACTATTGTTACGATTTTAAGACAAAAGTTTAGAAAATTACATATGATATTAAGATTTGACTATATTCTATGTAGTGATCTGGATTTCAATTCTAAATCATTTTGTTGATTCAATTCCAAGTATGTAATCTGAATTTTATTTTGTTGATGCAAGAGATCATTTTGTTCTACCCATAGATCTCATTTGTGAAACAGTATAAAGTTTGTGATTTTATTTATAAATATATTAAAAGTATGCTTATTATTCGATCTATATGATCCTTGGATAAAATTTTGAATAAGAAGCTAGTGTGTATACAAGTTACAAGTATATCTATTCATTTGGGTCGTATCTCTTAGCCTTTAGTATTATAACAATGTAAATAGTGTAGTATGATTATTGATTAGCATTATTGTTACCAAAGTTAGAGTACAACTGTACAAGTACAAAAAAATAGATGATACTAAGAACACGAATTCAAATATTTACTTTGATTATAATTTTATTTTGATCTAATTACTTTGATTTTTCAAAACAAAAATAAAGTATTGGATTTTCGGCAACAATCATGTCGATGTTGGTGAAAAAAAATGGGACCCCCATTTTGATTTGTCTGGCTCCGCTACTGCCTAAACTTGACACTACATGAAAGCCTGTATCCATATATGAGGACATGTGCATGTATGAATGATAAATCTGATGCTCTATGCAATAAAGGATAACCCATGCAGATTTCAAACATAAGTTTTAGAAATTTTTAGTAAAACACGATGCCTGCAATATTAAAACAGTGTACTCCTTTTAATGATTTACATTAAAAGAGACCAATTTTAGCTCTTCATCTTATCATCTCACAAAGGATAACCTATGAGTTTCTTTGCTACTATGCTACTCTTGCTTTAATTTGATGACCAGGTAGTGAGGTGACCAAAAGATATTATATCCCCTTACACTGAAAAGTGAAACCCCATTTTGTTTGCAGATATTTGAATATGGACTTTTGAGCCATGAAAAACTTGGTTAAGTAACACAATATCGTGTTAATACTGAAGCATACCATGACGTGATAAGTCATCACTCTTACTTTTTCCCGTGGTTCAAGGAATAGCGTATCTCATAAATTAGGAACACGATCAGATATATCTCAAAACATCACAGTGAATGACTCGAAGAACCAGTAAAATATAGCTTGCCTTGCCTGTACAAGTGCAGGTTTATACCGAAGTTTCAGACGTGGAAAAGCATGTCCATTCAAAGCTGGTGAAGTCTGAACCAAAATATCCGAAAATCTAGTATCATCTTTCACCCAATCCGCATATGCCAACGCATCTTTCGTAGGCCCACTGTACTGCACAAAATTGAAAACTTGCATCAAAATAAGCGTAAATTATCAAAACGAACCAACACTTTACTCTACAAAAAATGAAACAGAATTGCGCAGAAAACATGAACAAAAATCATTGAGCAGAGGCAAATTACCAAACAAAATGCTATTTCTTCGTCTTTTGTTACTTTCAATGTCAATAATTAAATCAAAGTATCCCGTATCTAAAATTGGTCAGAGTTACATACTTGTGCGTTAATCCCTTGCTCATTTATGTATATACGGCCATGTACACTACGCCCCTAACAAAAATACAAACAAAATACAGTAATTAAATCGAGCTATTTATAATCGCATAATTGATACTACAACAATTAAATAAATTAAGCAATCTAATATAATTACGATTACAAAAATAAATAAAAGAAATTACCTGTAAGAAAGAGAGGTGATTAGAAACAACTTGTTGAGGGTTTTTGATGAACACGAACTTATAGAAGCTAACAACCAAAAAATCCTCCTCCTTCTCAAATTTCGGGATAACTTCAGATTCTACTCGGTTCCGATGTACTCGAGAATAGCATTCCACTATCCTACTCCTACACCTCCTCCTATTCGTTCTCAAGACCAAAATTGAAGGGGATTTGGGGAGCAAAAAGGGTTTCTGAAGTGGGAAGAAGGAGTAAAGATAGAGGTGGAGAGTGGACGACGGTGGAGCCAACGGAAATTTACCGCCGGAACTCATGGCTCTGATCGTCATCCTCCCTCTCTCTCTCTCTCTCTCTCTCTCTCTCTCTCTCCCGCTCGTTATCTGAGATTCTGGGAAGGGGAGGATTTCTATTTTATTTTAGGATTTTGTTCCACACAGGTCCCCCATAAAAGCTGAAATTACATATTAGTCCCCCGACAAATTAAATTGCTAGTTTAATGTTATTGAGAACTTTTGATATACGTCAAGGTTACAAAAATTGTCTGGAATATCAAAAAATTGAATATTAAACAATCTAATTAGTAACTTAGGAAATCTGTTATTGCGTTAAAATTCGAGTGCATGCATATTTCTAATCTTAATGACATTGTTATGTATTGAGGTAATAAATGAGACTTTTCTAATAGTTAAGATTGTAAAAACAACAATAGTTACAATGGAGAAGGTAATAAGACTTTTAATAGGAAGCATTGTCAAGAAAAAACATATGCGAGAAACATGCTGAAAAACTAGTTTATTTGGACATGGTTGGGGAAAAAGAAGTCTGGTGTTATGATTCAAATTTAGTCTCATATCGGTAATATGAAAAACCAATGTTGGGTAATTATAAACTTGGGTTCCCTTCCTTTAACAGCTAGCTTTTAAAGATGAATTCTCCTGGGTTCCTAACAATTGATATCTTCCTAGAAGCTGGATTAAAATTACTGGATTAACAAATGATAACATTTTTCCACTATACTGTTTGCACCTTTGGAAGTTAAAAGCTAGTTCATTTATCTGCAACTAATGCATCAATACAAATGCACCTCAATGAATTCCACTTCACATGATAAGACACATGCAATATAAATGATTCATTCGACTTCATTCAATACTAGTTCCAATAGTAGAGATGATAGTAGCAAAAATTAGCTCGCCCAACCCAACCAAATTAAGTTTTATACAAATCTTTAAATGAATCACCATTCACCAAGCAATGTCTTGAATGCTAGAAGACTGGAGTACAAAATTATGGCTATGCTGAGACCTCGGATTCAAGGCCAACACATCTCCAAAATAAAATAAAATAAAATAAATCTCCAACTGAAGATGCCTAGCCCAGTTATACAGCAGACCACACTATTATTCTTGGAAAATAATTATATCAAAAAGAAAAATTATTCTAAGAAAATTTTGCCAGAGAAGAATGAGAATTCATACAAGTGGCATAGAGTAGAAAAGATAAATAATGAGAGCAGTTTCATTAGGTCCGGAACTAAAAACCATTTAAGACAACAAATAATGTCCGTATTCCTTCCCACTGTGTTTTCTGCAGTGAGAACACTAATAACTTATAACACTCGCCCTCTAACATTAACACGCATTCTGGGTGCATATAAAATACAAGGCTTTAAAGAACAGACATAATCAACCAAGTATTGGGAAAGGATAATCATTTAGGAAGAGAGAACACACTAAGCTATAACCTGAAACCATCATGGTTACAATTTATTAATATACAACACAAGCATATTTACGAGACCTGCACAATTTGATGAAAATTAGATAGATTGGGAATTCTATCAGTGTTTTTCTGGTGCAACTGTTGATAAATTAGCCAATGAAACCATGGGTGCTTAGCATAATCATCGTGAGTTTTCTTCAGGTATAAATTGAGGGTGACGCATCAGCTGTTAAAGTTACATCGTCCTGTTCTCTAGTTTTGAAGAATATGAAGAGGGAATGTCCTCACAAAACCTGCAAATTGAATAGAAGTTCTATCAAAGACTGATTAGGAAAGAGCTCAAAGATAAACTGCATGAAATAGCAGACAGTAAGAACTCGTTAAGAAATTACCAAGGGGTAATCATATGACATATGATGTGAACAAACATGAGGAACCATGCATTTTACAACTTGATAATCTACAAATATTAAGCCCAAAACCCAAGCTTGACATTCTAAAACTTTTTGCTGAATTTTTCTTATCATTTGAACAAATTAACTTGCATGATAATGCATTAACTTTAATGACTATATATGCTCAGTATAGAACCTTCTGTGCTAAATGTATGGATGGGTCGTAACTGTTTGCATCATTGAAAATTGTGATGTATGCTTTGCTCATGTAATTCAACAGGACAATAATTAGCAGAGATTCTAGTGTTTTCTTTCAAGCCAAATGCTAGACATGGCATTTCAAATCAATGAGTATAAGTAGTACAATGAAGATATATGTCAGTAAAAGGATACAAAGAAGCTTATAGATCAATTAAAGAAATTGGAATAGTTGTGTTCTCAGTACCAACAACCAAAAGATAGTAAAGATAAATAAATCAGGTCACTCGTGTTTTACATAATTTTGAAAATGCCAGAGATAATACTATATATTCTTAAATATTTTTTGACGACGATGAGTGGAACTTACCAATATTTGAAATACATGACGAATACACTGGTTGTCTCACTGAATTCCTGCAAGCAATATGAAGAGTTCTTCATCTGATATAGCTCCACCCTCCATGGCTCTCTCCAAAGCAGTTAGGCCCCCACCATCCATAGCTGATGTCCGTGCACCTCTGAAAGAATCGATAATGTATCAGACATATCAGTCAAAAAGCAGAACTCACCGTAAGACAAAGATAGCCCAATGTTAATAATGAACTTTAGAAATTGTAAGACGTGTTCCTATTGTGAATGCTTCAAGTGCCATAGGAATGGAATTCCATCATAGATGCCCCGGACACTGGCATTTAGTGATAATAGAATCAGCTAATTTCTCCAATCAACAACTTGTGAATTCAGCACTATCTAATGCAAAATGTAAGATTTGTATGCTGATATAACTAGACGCTTACATTGAGTTCTTATCCAATGCTCTGCAAGATAGAAAAATGGACAGGTTGAACATTGCTATTTGGTTATTTTTTAATACTAGTATGACTTCTGTACTAGAAAAGGCTAATATATCGAACTATTGATTATTTGAAGAAAACACAAAAAACAAAGCCAGTAGTGTTTTTTTCTTGGCAAATATCTTGAGGATACAGCGGGTCCTAAAAAATAGGAGGAAATTTCCTCCTATGGCAAACTAAAGATCCAATCTCCACTACAAAAATTCACGATCTACAATGTTCAAGTTGTTCAAGTTGATCTTCATACCATACAACATTCAGAAAAATAAAAATCACGTAATTCAACATGTTTTGCGAATTCATCATGATGTTGCAAAATGACGGTTTTTCAGTAATAGAACAATTGCGACCACTTAATGCAGGGACGAAACATATTCAACTTTAATAATATTTCATCCTCTACAACATGTTGAACACTTTGAACGGTATAGATCATGCATTTGGAGGGAGGGGGTAGAAGTTTTTAAGGTGCCATAGGAGGAAATTTCCTCATATGCCATAGGACAACCCAGTTTCTCAATTATAAATTACTTTGTTCATTATTTCATCGAAAACACATGTAACTAGTCTATATCATATGTTCATGACCGAATCAAAATAGTCATGCTCGTCTGGATTTGGATTTAGCCATCCGAAACCTGTCTGCGAATGCCATACCCATATAGCAACCAGTAAAACTGGATGAAGCAATTTGACTAGTACAACAGTAAGTTACTGTGTACAATCATCTTTTGGGAGATTTTTGCATTTAGTATCAGTTGCAAGAGGTTCGGCTAACCTGGATTCAACATAATTTGTATTCATACGTAAACTTAGACCAACAAGTTGGATACAGGTCAAACCATTATTTCTAATTGGGCCATATGAATTTTACAAATTTGGCACCATATGGATAAACCACAGCCATTAATTCTAATTGGGCCTTATGAATTTTACAAATTTGGCACCATATGGATAAACTACAGCCATTAATTCTAATTGGGCCATATGAATTTTACAAATTTGGCACCAAAGGGACAAACTACAGACTCGGAAAACCAATAATATATAGTTAAAATCAGTGGACCTCAAATAGGAAAACTGAACTCATTGTGGACCTAACTAAAAGAAGGTTCAAATCAAAACCAGCCAGATTAATGAATGTCTTTAATCTGAAGTTGAACACTAACAACTAAAGCCAAGTCATTATAGGGTCCATGTCTAGGTAGACTGGTGAGGACATCGATTCTGTTTTATTTTATTTTGATATTTAGCCCTATGTAGTAGTTTTGCAATTGGCACCCTTTATTTTATGCATTAGAATATTTTGGAGATTTGTATTGAGATTTGTTTTGAACCTATATATAGGCCTTGAGAATAATAAGAAAGTATGCTATTATTGATTAAAAAAATTACTGTGTTGAGTTATTGCTCTACATTCTTTTCTTATGTGTGTGATAGTATAAGAAATTATTAAGGTTTGTGAGAAAGCCTAAGAAAGTATTAGGATTTGTGAGAAGCTCTAAACTATACCCCAAATTTCCCAAAATCAATTAATTAAACCCTAAACTAATTCCCCCATTCTCCTCTTTCTACTTCTTCCTCTCTGTTGAGTCCCGAAACCCACAATGCCCATCTCTCCTTCTAAACTATACCCCAAATTCCCCAAAATCAATTAATTAAACCCTAAACTAATTTCCCCATTCACCTCTTCCTTCTTCCTCTCCGTTGAGTCTCGAAACCCACAATGCCCGTCTCTCCTTCCCTCTCCTCGACCGACCACCTCCGAAACCCCTCTGACGGCCTCACCTTCCTCTCGCCTCTACTTCCCGAAGCCCCACAACCACCTCCCGACGCCCTCGCCCCTCTATCTCCTCCTCGTCGTCGCACACCTCGCCGCCCCACCTTCTTCGTCCACCTTGAAGCCTCTCTCTCACCATCGTCGAAACCCTAATCCCCATAACCCTACTTCCCAAATCCCCTCAACTTCTAAACCCTAATCTCCAAATCCCTTCCCTCACCGAACCCGACCTCCCTAAGTCGCCTCGACGGGCGAGAACCCCTGAGCTCCACCATCTACTGCTATTACGACTTGCTTTCCCTGCCTCGACGCCCAACGCCTCTGCTGCCCTCCTCAGCCACAATCAACTCAGTCTCCAAGTACCCCTTTTGGCTGCTAGCGACTCCAACAGCATCGAGATTTGTTTCTTCTCCATCCTTTGCGACAACTCGTTCATCAAAACCCGGCAAACTCTTTCCACTTCTCGAATATTTGTGATACCGTTTTATCGTCTCCAGATTATTACCTAAATTTACTGTCGTCCACAAATATTGAGTATGTGCTTTTACTTGCTAAGTAGGGTACAGATCGTTATTGACTATTTTACTTGCTAAGAACGTTTAAGTATAATTATTGATTGTTAGGATTGAATATTTAATTGGGCTTGTTAAACTATTTCATATCTTGAAAACCCATCAAACCAATTAATAGTTTAATTTATGACTTAATCTGTATTACGTGTTGGTAAACTTAATCTTTTGAAATTCTTGGAAATTTTCTACTTAGGGTTAAGTTTACATCATAGACTCATCAATTTTATGCGCTTAAACAATTATCTGAATTTTAGTCTTTTGTTTTAACTAGTTATTGAAATGCATGCAAAGCTACATACACTTTGGCATTTGGGCAGACAGTCTGACTCCTATGAAAAAATTACTATTGTTATTAAATTGACCTTCCTAGGAAGTTAGATGGGTAATCTTCCAAATAACAAAAAGTGATTTTCTAAAAAACCACCATAAATTTTATTTGTTCGTCTGGTACAAAAATAACTATTTTGTCATCTTATTTGACTCTATATAGAGACTAAGAATGTGAAATATTTTTATGACCACATGAATCATGATCAGACTTCTATCTTATTATCTCCTTCACCAAGAATTTAGTAGCCAAATTGTAAAATTAACGTCAAGTCAAAACTATCAAAAGTCTAGCAACACCTTTTTTACGAGAAAAGCAAAGATATGACTAATATAAACAACTTTAGAACTTTGAATATGGTCTCGGATAGAATTATCTCCAAAGAAGTTAAGGTGCTCATAGGCCTACCTTCTAATGATGTACTTGGCAAGATGATCATTCCTTTTTAATATACAGTGATGAAGAGGAGTTCTTCCGTGAAAGTCCTGTCTATTTATGTCACCACCAAATTGTAGCAACAGCTCCAGCATTACAGGATCACCCACATGACATACTAAATGCAATAAGGTACAACCTTGCAAACAAGTCTCTGATTTATCCGAGGCTTTAAGATTCGGACAAGATGATGGATCAATCTCCTTCTTCTCAGTACTGTCATGGTGATAAACATCACCATTCACCTCATCATACCCGGTGTTTGGGCTTATGTTGGATGTGACAATGAGACGATATACTTCTTTTATATTTTTCGTCTTGACTGCCTCCCACATACGAACAGCGAGAGGGGGGAGATCTGGCTGAGTAATCTCTTTGACTATAAGAATTTTCTCCACATACTGCAATGCCAAAACGAGATATATGAGTATTACCAAAAAAATCATATAATTAACAAGTAAAAATACATGCACTAATAAAATCCAACCATATGAAAGTGGAAGACAGAAAACAAAGCCTTGCAAGTACACCACACTCAAGAGTACAGATCTCATATTCCATCATCCTCATTTAAAAATAATTACTTTAGACGCACTCTGCTTTCTCTATAGTCTATCCGTTTGGAATTGTAAAATTAACCTTTTGTAATATTAATTTTAAAGAATGAGATGGTGACTGTTAATCCAGGAGGTAACAGGTTCAAGTGTGAAGACAGCTTCACCACAATTACAGGGTATGGTTGTGTAATTGGTGCTCCCTAGAGTCTACAATTGCAGGAACTTCCATGCACCGGGTAGTCCAGTTCTAGGTATTAATTGTTGAGAAGAAACATATACTGAGAAGAATAATTCTAAAAGTGGGGAAGGATGGTACGAGGAATAGACAAGTCTTTTATTAGCAGGAAAATATATATTGTAGGAACTTTCAAACATAATATTCATGATTCATTAGGATAAACTCAAAAATAAAATAAAACTAAAATAAATAATAAAATTTTTAAAAATTAACAGAAACAAACCTTCAGATAATATCAAGAAATATGAAAATCTAACAGGTCAGGCAAAGCTCAATACCTTCGCATGGATGTATCTTTCCCTCTTCATAAAATCATCTTTAGGATGAGGCTTTTGGATGCACAATATATCCACACTGCATCAATTAATATACTCAATTGAAGCATAATAAATCCAGGATAATAATCTGGCATATAGAGTGAGGAAATATTACATAAGACTGTATTGAAGCTTATTACAAACTGAGCCCTTACTTAACTTGGTTACACCAAAGTTACAGATTTTAATTTTCAGCTATGACACTTTTTACGCAGGCAACTATGACATTTTTTTACGCAGGCAATCACACAAGGGTTAGTAGAGTTGAAGAAGAAAAAAACTTAGAAATACTAACTGAAATCAACTGAGTTGTAATATATAAGTATACAACGAAAATAATCATATAAACATGCACCAAATTTGTTTGCAAGGATGTTGCCATCGCCTTTCTGTGTGAAGCTAGCATCTTCAATACTGCTAGATTTGCATACACGTGAACTACACACACTCTTCTCCTTCCAGGCACACATTAAGAACTAGTGAATATTATTAAATGGCTTGTGCTGTGGTGACCAATTCCTTAACGGTGCTTGGATTCGGCGGAAATGAAAAATGCATGCATGCGGGTGCAAATAATTATAAATTTTTTAATCTCCTTCAATAGTTCATCAAACGAAATATCGTTCATAAATGAACAAAAAAAAATAACTGTACCACAGTGCTTCTAAATGTGTTAACTTTACAGTTTAATTGTAGCTCCTAATGAGCAAGGCTGATATGCAGCCTATTGCTTATAAGAACTATAATTATTATAATTATAGGTCTCTATTTTTTAAGAATTCAACAAAAATGCAAGAAATTCAAATTTTGGATCATTTTCAGAAATTTTACCTTCCTTCTTGAAATAGAAGGGCCTCCTCCCATACTGAATTACAGTAAGAGTTACCAAGCGTACAAAATAAATCCAAGATCGTGGGCTCCCATACCTTGACATCTAACGTCAAAGATCTCACCTATAATATAGAAAGAAAAATTCAGACACATAATGTCATAATAATAAAATTCTAGGTTATGCTCCAAAATAGCAAGAAATGCCCACAGCATCCAATCAACCAGTTCAAATAGTAAGAACATTAGGAAATATGTGAAAACTCCTAAACAACAGTGAGATCCAGATAAACTATAGCAATCTATTTTGACACCTTTGCTCGTCTCATTATAATATAATCATAATGTTTGCCTATCAAAGCACAAGGAATTGACCACATTTTCTCACCTATTGTCAGCCTCACACCAAAACTTGGCAATGAGCAAAAAGAGCATCATGTCATAGGGAGTCTGGTTAGTGACCAACAGATTAAACTATTTAGCAGCGCAGTTTAAGCATAAGCAACTACGAAGCAACCACCAAATAGTAAGATTGTGTACAGGTAACAGTGCTTATTTATAGGGTGGAAAAGAAAACGAGAACGAGACATGTATAACTACATCCCGAATGCTTTTGATATAGTGATATTCCAATAGACATGTATAACTACATCCCCAAAATGTTTTTCATATAGTGATATTCCAATAGCCATGTAGAACTACATGCCATAATATTAATTGTATAACAAAACCAAATGAATATAATAACACCATCACCAGCTGAACCTAGATGCATTAAAGCATCAGAGCGCCTTTGAAAAACCAATTCAAGCTTCAGAAAGTGCTGCTTCACCAATGAAACGGCCAGGTTCAAAGAGCTGCAGTAAGTCCATAAATAGCTCTTTCTTCTCCCATGAGTTTAAGTAGCATAGTTTAAGGATCGGCCGATCCCGATCAGATCCGGACGGTCCAGGTCTGTCTTGGAGAGGAACAATCAGATCCTCCTCTAAAATATCACGATCTGCGATCCAAACCTAAACCAAGGATCGACTCAGATACAATATGGATGGGTGATTCAGTGACCCCGGGACAATCAATCCGACCCCTGGACTACCGATCCGACAAATTTGAAAGAGATGTCAAAAGAAAAAAGAGTAAACAAAAAAAAAATCAATTGAAAAAAATAAAAAAAAAATAAAAAAAGAGAGGAGAAACCTACACCTTATGCATGGAATTTTTTATTTATTTTTTTAAAACTTGCTAGATAGCAAGCTATATGGAAATGAAGCAGTTTCACACACATTTTGTGACATGCCGTTGGTTTCAAACACATTTGGGTGAAGCCGACTTCACACCTCAAAAGATTATAAACTTATAATAATACAAATTATCCATGCATAACAAGTGCAATCATTTAAGTTAGATGTTAAATTTGTAAAAAATATTTAATTGATTAATTAATTTTAAATAGAATATTTAAATATGATCTTCTAATTAAAGAAATAGGTCATGCTTATATTTTATAATCGGTACTGCCGACTTGGCCAATAGCAATTCTAATACCCAAAAAAAATTGGCAACTCAATACCGTTCCCGACAATGAGATCTGAACCTTGGCATGTACTATTGTGTTTCTTCATGCAAAATTTTTCTAAATTAATTCTTTCCTACTGTCTACAACAAAGAATCCGAAATGATACGAGTATAAGCCCATCCCACATAGGGATAACACAATATAATAAACCCCATCTGCAAAAGCCTGTAACAGAAAAGAAAGAAGATTTTAGCTGGGCTCCAATCCAAGCCTAACACATTCAAAGTTTCAAACCATTCTTCAGCCACTGCCACCTATTCAAACACGCATTGCAACAACGAGTGCCACTCAAGAATCAAATGTCGCCACCTGATACACTCTTGCACTCCAGACTCCATGATTAAATTAGCATTCAACAAGAGACACGACACCACTCACATAGCATATGACCGATCACAAGTAGAGGTTATTTCAGACCGCAAGTAGCTAGGAGGGCCCTCACCCTATTGCCAGTTGTCATACCACCTACTGGAAATATAATGCGGCAAAGCCCACCACAACACTTCAATATTCCAAGCTCGAGCATCAATTACAGTGAACCCAAAACAATCGCAAAAGGTAAAGCACAAGTTGTATTGAAACGTGAGCACTTCCATGAAAGTCATCCGATGTGGCAAAGATTATTGCAAGTTTGCAACTAGCAAGTAGGTGAATCCTAAATACTAACAAAAAGCTGCATCGTAATCAAGCAACAAGAGCGAATACACAATCAATGATTGATTTCTCAATATATAGAAAGAGGTAACTTAACAGGTGCAGAATTAAGGAAATGGAACATCATTCAAGGTAATAAGTCTTTGAGAGTGGTAAAAGAAATATGCCGTCATGAGTTCTGAAGAAAATAAGGGAAACAGTGCTGAAATTTCAAGATAATTTTTGTTTTAAATCATCATCACATCTGCATCGAGCAACAACATTGTGTTCCTTAGCGATGCATGATCAAAGCACCAATCTCAAAGACCACCTTCTCCACTTCAACAGCTTATTGCGCAAAGTGTGAGACAAGCTTGGACACACATATATGAATACATTGGCATAAAATTATATGAAACAAACACAACCACCATAAGAAAGGACATGACGCAAGGAGCACAGAAATTATTAAACATGCTAGACATATTATTTATCTATGTGAATCAATAAAAAGATAACAGAAATCCCACATATCTTTTGAAAAAATATATAATTACCGAACTTCCCAACTATACCAAGAAAAAATTACAAGAAAAAATGAGAGGAAAAAAGAAAGTTAAAAAGACAGAGAAAGACACTGCCATTGGAAGATGAAGTTAAAAAGACAGAGTTGACCAAGAGAAAGCCTCAGCGTCATTGGAGGCGGGCAAGTGAGGGACTCATAGCAGCTATCATTTATCATCAGAGACAATACGAGTGGTAAGGCACAGATATATGTTCCCTATGGTTGAATCTTTAACTTAAATTATAAATTTGAGCCTAAACCCATTATGGTTTCAAGCTCCATTCAAACTGAATTTATGGATCAATCAATAAGTTTAGATTCAAGTTAGGAACCAGTTTCTGCTCAAACGATAATGCTTTTCACCCACTGTTGTGCTCATTATTCACTATTCAGCTAACGAAGCTAAAAAGGTGTCTCCATATATATTGATCATGTATATGGTGAATCTGATGATGGCCATGGAGAGACTATTTTACACATCTCGCTGTAAAACCATGTCACATTCATGTTCAACTCAAGAATATATTGTTATACGCTACATGGCGCTCAGGCGTGAATACACAGCAGTAGCACTGTACTATACACAAAGACAGGCATAACCTTACAATGATTTCCAGAGGGTCACACGACATTTACAATGTATAACATTCTCATAGAGCCTTTCTCAATAGTTCTTACTCCCCCTCTGAGCGATATGCGTGATCAACTCATGTCTTTTCTCAATAGCTATGAATGGAAATCATTCGAGGGTATCGGCCGGCGCTGGTCCTCGACTGGCACGTTTTCGGTGAAATCTTTTTATCACTTCATTAACTCGAGAGGCGTTCGCTCGCCCACAGCCACCTTTTTTTGGGACTCGTGGGCGCCTCTTAAGGTTAAGATCACATCTTGGCTTGCGTTTAATAACAAGCTCCTCACTGTCGAAAATCTTAACAAAAAAAACTTAGCTTGGGGCCAACTCTGTTCATTGTGCTCTCTTCATGCTGAGAATGTCAACTATATTTTCACTCAATGCCCTACTATTATCTCACTATGGAAGATTTGCGCTTTGGCGTGGGGTTCCGCCTCTACTCCCCCAGATTTAGCGTCCGTTTGGTATTCCATACCTTCTAATAGCCCATACCGTAACGCTCGTATTTTATCATATCATACCATTATTTGGGTGATTTGGAAGGAGAGGAATAGTAGAATTTTCCATAAACGTAGCGCTTCTACTACTGTGATTATTGAAGAATTCCTTTTTCTTTTTAAACTGTGGTCTTCGGAATCGAAGCCCAAAGATTTAGCCGATTGTTCTTTCAGCTTATTAAATAATGCATACCATTGTCTTCTTTCTCTTCATGCGGTTTAATTTTCTTTGTTTCTCTTACAGTTTCTTATAACCATGCTTTCACTTCTCTCTTCTCTTTTTGCAGGGTTAACTTTTGATCCCATGGTGGCTTTCGTTTCTCTGTTATGTGTTCTGACAACATGCTCTCTCTCTCTTTTGAAGGTTTTAGGGCTGATACTTCTTTAGATAGCCCTCCTATAATTTTGCAGGGCTGCTGGTTTTTTGTTGTTGTGAGATCTGTGTTTGTGTTGATGCTCCAGCTATAGCTCCATTTTTGTAACTAGTTTGCTGTTGTATTTTGCACATCTTCTCTCTGGATGTTTAATTCTGTTACTCTTGCATTGCTTCTGATATACAGTTTGGTTGTGTGCTAGCAGTCGGTATGCTTGTCATTGCCGTTTGCGTCGACTTTGTTTTTTCTCTGGATTGCTCTTTCTTTGTGTGCTAGGTGGCTGGCTCTCCCCTTTTTGGTTTTGTGGCTGGTGGGAGGTTGCCTTTTGTTTTAGTTGGACTGGATTTGTGCTATGGAGAGCACTGGGTTGCTCTTTCCTCTGCGTTTTTTTCTATGGTGCTTAGTTCTGGCTGCAATTGTGCTGTTTGTCCTTATTATCTCTATCTGCATTGTTTTTTCAAGGTCCCGATTTGGATCCTTCACATGTTCATCAGTTGTTCCCCTCTTATGAGGTTTAATTTACTTTCCTTTGTGCCGTTGGTTACTCGTTAGTTGGGAGGAAATGGTATTTGATATCATTTCCACCCACCCGAGTCCTGATTTTTTTTCTGAGTTGGCGACAATTTTTGGTGTGTTGGAGCTTATTATTGCGATCTTGTCTGTGCTGCGTCTGAGCTCCATGGTTTGGATTGCTCGGGCCAGTTTTTTCTTCTTCTTTTCCGCTTCTTTTGGGTATTGGCCTGTTGGGATTCTCAGAGCATTTGTTGTTCTGGTTCTGTTTGGAGGCATCGAGGAGTTGTTTAGCTTGCTGTTTGAAAGGGACCATCTCGATGGTCCTAGTCTCGATTGCTACCTTTCGGGTTTCCTTTTCGGTTGTCAGGCTGGGAGGGAGGGGGTCTGCTTTTCCGCGGACTCGACTGACCCTTGCGCGCTGCCTTTGCTCCGGATTTGCAGCTGCTGCTTGCTTCAGTTAGCGAGAGGTCGTAGTCTTAGGGGCGTTTAGTGCCCGATTTGTTGTTTGGTCGTTTTTTTAGTTTCACTATGTCTGTATGTTGATGGCTTCTCATGTATTGTGTAGTTGCTTCTTTGTCTGTATCTTGTTTCACTGTCTGGGTTTTACTTCTTGTAAAGCTTTGTCCTGTACAATTTTTATTATAATAAATGCGCTTTGATGTGGCTGGAGTCGAGAGACTCTATCCGTTCTCATCAAAAAAACATTCTCATAGAGTGACGAAATGGACATGCATGGCTGTTGTATATATGCCCAGTTATCAGTGAGTGGGAAATATTCACAATCAGGTTGGGACCCCAACCAGACAAATTGGACCTATACCCAAACTTAAAGTACACCCTCAAACAGGTGATACCCAATAAAAATTTGGAGGTGAATGCAATTAGGCCTTAAGAGTCAAGTCTTCCCCCTTCAGGGTGTGTTTGGTCACTGCAAGTGCAAGGGAAAATTTATTTTTCCCTCTGAACTATTTTATTCAATTACCAAATTAACCTCTATATTTTGGTGGAAAACGGTGGTTGTAACATACAATAGAGATTATGTTGGTACTGAATCGAAAAGGTTTTGGACTGAATAAATTTTCACTTGCACTTGCATTTACACTTGCATCCAAGCCAAATCCTTAAGTAAATGAATTGTGATTAGTTGCAATCCCTTGTGTTGCATACAGTAAGCTAGCAATTATCAATGAGTTATCTAAATCTAAGAAGTGCTCGATTAAAAAGTATAACAATACATCGAGGAATGGCATAACCAGATCACTTAGCGTACTGATCAGCTTGTTTGGTCTATCCAGGTAAAACTATAACACTAACAGAAATATATGACAGTAACAGCCGAGAGCAATGTATAAAATTAATTTATTGAACCTTTGAAATGTGCACTCCAAGATTCCTGTGAACGCCAGAGCACTCAATGCATAGGAGAATCCCAAGATTAAGTGACGCCCAATCTGGTTCAGGTGCCCCACACTCGGCACATACATCATTTCCAGGAATACTCCTGAGAAGCCTGGAAACGCTACCATGTGCTGAGTCCTCTGATGAAGATTCAGCACTACTAGAATCAGCATAGCTTTTACCCTCCAAGTATTTCTTTCCAGAAGAAGAACCCTGAACATAGATAATGAATGATTGTTGAAATTTAGGTTCAAGGTTTCATTCTGAATTTTTTGTCTAGATTGGATACAAAAGCATGATTCAGTACGATGCTAAATTTAAGACCATGAACTTTGCATATTGGAAAGGGATATTGCTAATCAGGAAATAACAAGAAAACATAATAAATAATAACTAAAATTCAGAAAGAACTTATTGTTCCTAAATAAGCTTCAAGCATTGAACAAAGAAAACAAACAGGGGTGGAGGGACGACCTCATCCAGAAAAGGAGCATTTAAAAGAGATGCAATAACTCCTGTAATCTTATTGATCCAGTCTATGCGCTCTGCAGCATTTTCAGCCTGAAAAATATGAAGAATGGGCTATCATCATAATGAGCATTGAGGATAATATATAATTAAAATATACAATAAATCACCATAAATAAAGGAGAAAAAGTCAATATTTCTTGTTACTAAATGAATTGTATACAATATAACTCACCACCAGATATGTTTAAGGTACCTGCAGCGTGAAGGTCTTCATTGGTGATATTATTCTAAAGCAAAACCTTAGATCTGTCTGCTCTGCATCAATCTTTATTGCTGAAGTTCGAAGATCAACAGTATCACATCCAAGACTATCGTCATCCTGAGATATCATAATGTCCTTTGGTTTGAGACCTAAATGTTCCAGTACAATAGCAGCTAGATGGAAAATAATTTTTCATATACTGATCAAATATTGTTGTATCTAAAATGAAAGTTACAAAAAATCATAAGTCATTGAAACTTATTGTGAATAAGTACACTTGGATTCCTTTTTTTATTTTATTCTAATGGTGCTCTAGATATTTGACAATTGATAGCAATATAACATAGAATCTACAAAAAAATGTCACAGCTGACTGCACAGGAGATGCACTTTAAATTCTTTGAAAATTGATTTGACGTGAGTTTTAATTCAAAGCTTCAACTATTTATGTAGCCAACTCCCAGCTCAAAACAGCAATAAATAACTAAGAAAGCAGGAGTCGGTCAGCTGGAGCAAGCTGGGACGCTCCAGAGTACAGATGGATATTTAGAAGATGATACAGAAACAGAGAAAAAGAAGAAAATAACCAAAAAGTGCAGAATTTGCATTAAAGCTAATAACAACACCGGTATACCTAACTTATGTCTAATATAAAGTCCAATAAAAAAATTATCTGGAAGCAACATCCTCTCATCAGGTCAGAAAGGGTATATGTATTCTGAAGGCAAAAATTATACCATATGTTTGCTTGGTTGTTTGCTCCGTTCAGGTCGGTAGTAGAATAGAGTTCCATGGCTATCAAGTACAAAGAACCTTCTCTTCCAGTCTCCTCTAAGGTTCGAAGATCGCTTGAGAAGATAACCTTGCTTGATAATTTTAACCTGAAAGATAAATACATAGAATTAGATATAAAGTAGTTGACCACCGAGCAATGTCTTGGATGGTACAAGAGTTAAGTACAAATTTGTGGCTGCCTAGACATCTCCAAAACTCCACACACACACACACACACACACACACACAAAGAAAGATATGAAGTAGTTGAGAATACGAATTTACAATGATCAGGCAACAACTAAGTTCCAAAAGATGAGTGTAGCTGAAATAAGAATGCTAAGGTGGATGAGTGGAAACACACTAAAACATAAAATCAGAAACGATTGTATACGGAGGAAAGTAGAGGTTGCCTCAGTTGAAGATTAAATGTGAGAGAACCGTTTGAGATGGTTTCTGGACACATACAGCAAAGACTAATATCCGCCCCAATTAGGAAAATTAATAAGGTGGAAGTCCGGAGAGCAAAAAAGGGTAGAGAAGGACCCAAATGAACTTAGGTTGAAGCTATTATTAAGGATTTAAAAGTGTTAATTTGACGAATGAGGTCGTCCTCAGTAGAGTTCAGTGGAGGAGACGGATTCATGTAGCTGACCTCAAAAGTTTGGGATAAAGGCATTGTTATTGTTGTTGTTGTAGGCAACAACTAAGTTATTTGACAGCAATGTTGGGAAAGAAGGATAAACTTCAAAAGAAAAGTGATATTGGGCCAGTATGGTGGGTCCAGGTTAAGTAAATCTCAAACCCTAATTGTTTTCGTATATAAACCCTCTACAGTCATCAATAAAGTTGAGCAATTCACGAAGTTAACATAAGCAATACTAAATCCCATTACAGGCCCAATACTCTTAACAATTTGCAAATTTAACATTACAAAACAGATAATGAAAACTAAACTGTACTACCTAAGCAGTATAAGCAGATTAACTACATCTTAGAAAGAAAAAGAAAAAAGGTTAAGCCCCTAATGTCTGATGCTCATTCCAAGTAATTAACTGAGGAAAATATCACCCCCAAGCCTAGATACCTCTCCATTTGCAGTAGAGTGCATAAGTGCTTCTATGTTTTTGTATGAGTTGATACCAGCACCATGAATACCATCTCGACTGGTTGAAGTCTCCACACTAGTCATAGATCTTAAACTAGCTATTTCAGCCTGAGTTCTGAACTCTTGGATTCTACGTGCAAGCTTGTCTTGTTCAGCATTAGCCATTTCTTTTGATTGTTGTGCATATGTTAAAACCTTCTCACAAAGACAAAAAACAATTGTGGTTAACTTCTATATACCAACTAAATGATTCGTCAAGCTCACATGTTAAATCAGGAAAGTGGTAAGATTACCTGGAAAATAAATGGTTCCATCTGGCTCAATAACTCGTACCCCTAAGCAAAACGGAAGATAATACTCAAAATCCAACGACTTGTTACTTACAGAAAATATAGAAGGTGATTATTTGGGGGAAAAGTAGAAGCAATAACCTGCTTGAAATATCTCATATGGGCATCCATCACCGCACTTATAGATTCCAAGAACTCATACTTTCTCTTTGCTTCAATATTTGCAAGAGAAGTAACCTGAATTCCTTACAACCAACGAAATGCAAATAATGAATGATAAAACAATTGACTCACATGGAAAATAGAGTGACAGGCAGGATATGATTCATACTAGATTAAATCGGCATCTTTCAAATTCTGACTTCGAATTGTGTAGATCCTGAAAAGTGATATTATGAAAAGTTGTAAGCCCAAAAATCCACCAAGTAGAAATACAAGTACGGTAATTATTACCATCTGAAGGTATACTTACTTCCTCTAGCTCAGTAATTACATCAGGACGGCTGCCCTTTTTTAGTGACATAAATTTTTCTCGAGCCTAAAACAGAATAATATCATATCAATATTTTTTATTTTTTATTTTTTTGGAAAGGTGACTGTAAAAACAGCAATCTGCGTATCTTTACCAGAAGACAACATTTTGGATAAAAGTATAAACTATTAAAAAATTGCAACTAATCAATCATTTTTGTCTAATACACAGGGTGTACTGAAATTATAGACTTATACAGATTCAGGTCAGGACTGAAGAAGTTCAAGAAGCATATTTTTATTTCAAACTCACCTTATAAAATTCTAATAGACAGGAAAGTTTTCTGAATAGTATTCCCATAGATCTGCAATACTACAAATGGTCTGTGACTCCATAACCTACCTCTATCACAAACACTCATTCTATTACTAGCTTGGCCGTTACTAGGAGCTTGTGTATCGACCATGGAGTAGAACAACCAAAAAATGGAGATACACTAGAGTATTGATCAGGTTATAAATATTTTATTAAATTCTCAATTAGAAAAGCCAAAAGGGGTCACTAACAACTGCCAATCACAATGTATTACTCAAACTTTCAGGTCATGGTATTTTCTATTACCACCCAGCACATTCACCACCTGCAGGAGAAACTGATACGAAGATCAATAGATAGGTACATTGACACTCACATAACATAGTAGTTACCAGAAGGCACAGGAAAGTTGCCAATTTTGCATCAGATAATTGTCAATAGATACTGTTCTCAAGGGGATGGTACTTCATAACTCGTATGCAGATAAATCTAGAGTCAAGACAATTTATACCATTGTGCATCTCCAGTTGATACTTGTTAAAGTTGTCTTTTTTTTTAGAGAACCCTAAACCTTTTTTGTGTGTGGATAATTGGTGTGTATACTTTTCTGGCTCTAATACCATGTAAATCGATAGTATAGAGCCAGAAAAGAATACTTATTGGATTCGTTATAACCGAGTACAATGTCTCCTATATGTATAGGAGAGAAGCAAAGACTAAAGATGGGACTAAACAAAGACTACTTCAACAATACTGAATGGATGACTTCTTATTGCAGGAGCAACACAACCAGCAAAATGTGTGTTTTATATATACCGGCAAACCGAGTGTTAACGTAGGCTATCATTTCCTTTTTCCTTTTTTTTATTTTGCTAAAGAATAATGAAGCCAGAACAATCATTTAGCATACTATACTTAAGATGAGGTTATTGTTTGCTAATGGAGAAAATGAAAACTGCACAAACTATTTAAAATTAGTTGTTTCAAAGATCTTGAAAGATTTTATGAAATAGTTACTTCTTGTATTAGTAGTAATACTAAATTTGACACTGAAGACTGTCATTCTGGTCTAGGCTCTGGTTAAGTTGTTATTTTTATTTTAAAATTATGATCTAAATGACATCTAGTCAAGAGAGTGAGAAACAACTAAATTTATTCCATTGATGATAGTGTAAGGTGAAAATATCAAGGAATCAAGGGAACTCTACCGATTATTAAGTATGAAACCTATACAAAGAGGTTAAGCACATACCACTCAATCATGCATACTTGAATATCATTTAAATGAAGAAAATAAAAGCATGCAATCATTAAAAACTATACACTCGATGAAATGATACCTGATCACATCCTTGTGTAGCTTTGTCAAAACGTCGACGGCAATCCTATAGAACCACGATAACATGTTAACCATAGATTTCGAGTGAAACTTGCTACTACCATTCTCCAATATCCAAAACCCTTCATAATTAATCATTTATCTTTGTCTTATAGAAAATACATTGGCCGTGGAGTGTGTGGTACTAGCATGCTTAGATTTAATTATGGATGATGTTAAATGCTGACCTCGATGTCTAATTTTCATGATCAAGGGTACCACTTGTTTACAATAGAAGAACAATGATAATCAGTCAAGGAAGTTTTGATCTTATAAAAGGCACCCATGCACTCAAAGCACCCTACCTGTCAAGGCAGATACTAAGTGGTTCGCAGGTCGAGAAACTTCATTTTCACTTTCAAGATACTGCTTATGAATAACCAATTGTGGTTTTTCAGGAGTTTTTTTCATTTGGAACAATGCAGTAGCCACACACACACCCATACTTTTATATATATATATATATGGAGCCCATCGGTTGAGAACTAATTTTGGTGAGAACTCTGTGAGAATTCACGGAGCAGCCCCCCCATGAAAAATCTGAACCGACCATCTTGCTCTACACACCTTAGATAGCATAACATAAAGAATTCAAATAATTTGAAGTTCATTTGCCCATCCATCAAATGGAGTAGAATTTTCAGCCATACAATTTTGCGATGATGTAAATCATGGGCAAATGAACTTCAAATTACTTGATTTCTTTATGTTATGCTACCTAAGGTGTGTAGAGCGAGATGGTTGGTTCGGATTTTTCATGGGGGGACTACTCCGTGAGTTCTCACGGAGTTCTCACCAAATTAGTTCTCAACCGAAGGGCTCCCATATATATATATATATATATTGGGGTTTTTATGGTGCAAGCGGGAATCGAACTCCCGACCACGACCTCTAGCTCATCAGCAAAGAGGCTTACCAGTGTTCATTGAGCTGTCAAATTGTGGTTTTTCAACTTGTTACTAATTTATCTTAGTTCGAGACCTATGATATATCATCCTCTACTTAACAACAGTAAACTTACAGGACATATCAATTAATATTGTGGACATGCCATTTTGATTCCACGAGTTATTTATAATAATAATAAATTACCAAACAATTATTTATAATAAAACAAACTTTTATCATTCGGATAGCAGTTTCATGACTGTTGTTGCCAAACAATTCTGGTTTTTAAACCACGCTTTTTGTTCACTGCACTTTTTGCCCACAGCAATGCCAAATGGAGCCTTAGTCAAACAATTTATAGTAAGGTTCTCCACATCACTGAACTCCTTATCACAAAATCTCTCATCACCTTTACTGAAGAAAATATATCTTCCATTTTCAATGCGTTGGATCCTCAGATACTTAATGTCATTATTCTTCATCTCCGGTACAACATCATCTTTTATAAAATAATTTGATGCATATATATGGAGTTATAAGTATAGATAATTAGCATTTTTAATCTTCATAATAGACTCCTTTATTGTGTCAATACAGAATAATTATCATCAACTAACAACAAAGCACATCCAGTACACAGGCCACATGACTAAAATTCACACTGCCACAATTCCGTCACTACAGTTAAAATAGTAAGCATCAACAAACAACAAAGCACATCCAGTACACAGGCCACAGTACTAAAATTCACACTGCCACAACCCCGTCACGGCAGTTAAAATAGTAAAGATTCGTTTAATATGTAAATTGGCATGGATCTTGACTAGAAAGTAAACAAAAATAACTTTCCATGATGCAACACTCCCTTTGAGTACAAAATCTTCAAGACTTCCTTTTTACTAGTATGTACCCATCAAATTAGAATTACACTACCTAAGAAACATTACACCTCAGAGCTTATTGATTTTCAGAAGTGAGAATCAACTATCTTAAGAACTTGAATGCCATAAGAAACACCAAATATGACTTTAAAAAGCAAGCTGACCCTGCTCGATAGACATTTACTAGTCTATTTTCGACTTTTCAAATTGTGGAAACTATACGAGGTCTTCGCATAGAATTTAAATTAGAATCTTGAAGATATTTTTACCTTTACATTCTGCAAATCAGTATTCATGAACTGCGTTAGACGATCACGGAGCATATGTTCAACCTGTAAGAATGGACATGAATAAAGTTTAATGCATGGCTCATAAAGCACACCACCAAAGGTTGCCTAATCTACATTTCTATCGCTTTACATATGTAATTGCACGCAAAAGCTGCTATACGAGGTCGTATTGATTGGAAATACCATTTTTTCCATTTTTGGCAATATTATTTTCACTTTTGGGATGCATATGAACAACAGTAAAACCATGAAAAACAAGCATTTGATCAATCAGATAATCACTTCAACATACCTGTATCAAAGCTTTAGAGAGAATTAGAATGACCAGAAAAGGGAAGGGGGGGTGAGAACTAAAAACAGGTAGCATATGATGTTTTGACTACTTTGTGTAGTACTAGTACATTAAATGTTTTTGAAATAATATCATGACTATTTTATATATTCTCTTTTCTTTTCTTCTTTTTTAAATGTGTTTGACTATTCGCCACCTGATATATAATTGTGGACTACTTTACCATTTCTAGGTTGGCTTGAAACCATTACGACAAAAAGGAGGGAAAACAAAATTTTTGAATACACTTCAGGGGATGATTGGTTCCATGTAAAAGGAGATAGAAAGTGGGAGTTGAAATTCATGTCACCCTTTCTTTTTCCTTTCACATGGAACCATGCATCGGATTCTTCCCAGTTCCTACTCACAATAAAGGACGATGCGGCCCACCAATATTGAGGAAGGTAATCTCATCTCAAATTCGTCTTCAAATTTTTGGAATTAGACATTAAGGTGATGGGAAGTTGGTATTTTGAGCTAACACACACACACACACACACACACACACACACACACACACACACACACACACACACACACACACACACACACACACACACACACACACACACACACACACACACACATATATATATATATATTATATGTGTGTGTGCGCGCGCGTGTGTGAGCCCTATTCAATTTTAAGTGTATTTATCTCAGTTTAAGTTTATTTTTCAGTTGGACATCACTCAATTTAATTACTTTCAATCACTCACAAACAAGCAAAGGAAAAGTAGGGTAAAAAAATCACAAAATATAGTGGAGCCCACTAAGCTCTGGGAGACATTAATTCTGCCATTTTCATTTTCTTATTTATAATTACTTACAATCAGCTGTTTAAAAGAATTAGTAGATATCAAATACTTATTGGCGGTCCAGTGCTATGGGCAGATTTTATTTTCTAAATGATGTCTCATAATAATGATCATTCACATGGTTGAATTAGTAACTCAAGGCTATACAGTCTATTTGTGACTGCTATATACATCTAAAGATTCACAAGGACATACATGTCAATGCCATGATGCAAATTATAAAGTATAAATGTTATAAAGAATCTTACGAATTTGTATGGACATACATCAATCAACTATTCAAAAAAAAAAGGAATATCATCCAAAATATTTACAAGCACATCCAAAAACTAACAGAACTATATAGAAACCAAGGTTTGAAATATCAGACCGGTCCCAACATACTGGATTACTATTGATTGTATCAGATGGGAATTTGACCGATTCAATCTGAAAAAGGACTAAAACTTGTGTTTGGGCAAAATTAGAAGGTATTTTGAGAGACCACCCCATCAGAGGAATTGGATCAACCCTACTGGCTAATCCCATGCAAAACAAGTGAAACTCAATTGACTTAACTATAAAAGCTAGATACCATATATCTACAAATAATATCACGAAGATCTGGACTCTGACTCATGACATCAACCATGAACACTACAAATGCAACGAAATCTCCTAGGAAAAAGATTACTATAGACAGACATTTTGGTCGGGCAAAAAGATAGTGACCAAAAGAAATAGAATTAAAAGACCCGAGGGGTGTCTATGCAAATATATTCAGAAAATAAAGTCATAAAAAAGATGATTACAAATAGTGTCCAATTGTATACTGGATAAGCATCTATGAGTCTACTAAAATTGTCTAAATTTTCTTATAATAAAACTGACAAGATGTGCATGACGAGTTTCTGTGAGAATGTTGTTGAACAAGATTTTCATGATATGTGTATATAATCCAGCACCCACTATTGCAACTGTGTATGCTACCTGGCATTAACCATATATGTCACTTCTGGAGCTTTTTTGTTCTCATAAATACATGATTCTTGACAATAATAAGAGATCATATACACACAAAATATTGGTTCTAATAAAAATCCCATGCTCCTAGCTAGACACAGCCCAAATATAACAACTAGTATTGCTGATCTAGTATCCCAAATCTTTAGGGTCAATCACATGAATCTTTTTCTTTTAAATTCGGCTTTGTTAAATGTCGTCTTATTTATCAAATTAACACTAACTGATCTGTTGAACTCCTATTTTAATGGCATGGATAAGGTTTGAGCTCGTGTTAGGTCCAACCTCTTCCTATGATTTGGTTTCAAAATATTTAAAGGAAAATTTTTTATAGAAATCATGAATCACTGCATATTTAGGCCAGAGTAAAAGTCTGAGACATTTTATTAACAGCTAATTTCATATATGTTGGACAAAGCATAGTGTAACTAGTTAATTATAAGTGTCCCTGATCAAGGTCTCTCCTTCTGAACATAATTCATCTCCAATCAAACAATTTGCTTCAAACCTATTAGGTTCATTTATCCTCTCTTCTCATGTCCCTTCTTTCATCATTCCCACGAAAAGAGCTTCACAAAAAGCACACTAAACAAAAAACAAAATCTGAACTTCATGAAAAGTGTTTTTGACGATGCAAAGCAAAACCACCTGACAAATCTTCATCTTTAATATGTCAGTGGCTCTTTCACCCCGTCTCATCCCTTTTTAAAACATTATCCATCAAGTGAGTTTCCTCTAAATAAATCATAACCATCCTTTGATTTCCTATCTCATTTAACAATGTTTCAAGGATTTTCAATTTCTGAAAATACAATATAAGTTATGCTCTCATTTGGCCTTCACATTTACCAGAGGATTATTTTATCATTGATTACCAAGCTACAGTAGTCTTTTTTTTCACACATGTAGGGCATGTACTTTGAATCTACAGTAGAATAATGTTAATCACAATAAAAAAGAAAAGCATAAGCCATCTCAAAAACTCACTTGGGTATGAAGAAGTTCCTTGTAGGTACCAATCTCCTTAAATGCAGTAACAAACTTAGACATAACAGGTCCTGCACAGCAAAAATCACTAGTTGAGAGAGAGAAAGAGAGAGATTATGGGGGGCGTGCATTAGACAGGAACTCATCCAAGGACTAAAGTTTGCTAAGAATTGAGGGAATAGATCAAGTAAAATAAACAAAAAAAGTTACAAATAACTGTGAAAGTACATTTGACTTTGTATTGTAACCTAAGGCTTACTGGCTATACCAGAGGGGAACTATTGAAAAAGTAAGATTTACCCAGACATAAGACAGTTCAAACTATTGATTATGTTAGGGGGGAAAACTACAAGCCGTCACTGAGAATTAGATATAGATGATGTCCTACTGTACTATGAAAGAAAATAAGAGACAAAAGGTATTAGTTATGATGGATATTGCAAGATGTGGGGCTTCATATGATTCATATAAGTACATTTGTAGCGTAGGCGGAAAATGTCCAAGAACCTAACACGAGGCAAATGTATTTGAAGTAATGAATCAGAAATGTAAATAATTAAAGATATTGAATAATGACACAAGTGCACCAATATATGGTAAAAAGTTGAAGGGATAAAGATAGGTGAACAACCTCCTATTGATACACTAATAGGATCATCATGTCCAGCTCCAAATGCTTCCAAGGAATCAGCAAAGGCAAAATCTCCATCATAAGCTTCACTCAGTGATAACCTGAGGGAAGAAACAATACATTTTAACCACTGAAAACCTGCTAGCATACATAAAATAGAGAAAATTTTGTGAACTACACAATCATCTATAAAGTCCTTGTGAACCGACATTTGTCTATAAACAAACAATTTTATTCATTTGATGGGGGCAACAGATGAATCCGCATGAAAACCTTAAATCCATAAAATACAAGAATATAATCATAGTCACTAACGAGAAAAATCAGGGTCGATAAACTCATACTCATCCTAACTAGACAATATGAGATACCCCCGGCATGCATCAGAATGTTTCCATCAACAGCTACTTGATTTTAGGACTATTAACTCATGCATTGGACACGTTTAGTTGTCGACATATAAAGAATATGTGTCAATGTATATAGGCCCTATTTTGTGTTGTAGTGAAAAAGGTGTTGTGACTAACAAAGTACTCTGAACAAAAAATGTTAAGGAAAAAGGTGTTTTAACATAACCTTTTTTAGAGGGAAAAAGCACTTCTCCAATAAGCTAAAAGAAGTATTGTGTTGTAGTCGGAAAGAGAGAATAAACACTAGATTCAGAAAAGTGTTTTGGGCCCAAGCACACTTTTACTTGTTTTTACTAAGCACCTACTGTCTAAAAGTTCTTTCGTGCACTCCAAAATGAATACGATACATGGCCATAATATACCTGTGACAGATTAGCACTAGATGTATAACTGAACAAGTAGGCATACTGACATCCCCTTCTGAATTTTATACTTACACAAATCTTTTGCAACCTTTTTGAAGCTTTTGGCAACGATCTTTCAACTCATCGGCTGTACACTCCAGCGTATGAATCTTCACGGTAAAAATAAAAGGAAAAAAGAAACTCAGGACTATTTCCCATGTCAGAAAATATGATACATACAAAATACCAAAATATCAAGAGAACCCAAAAGACAATTTCCCAAAGATACAATTTTACAATAAATGAACAAACAAATTCACAGCATGATATGGCCTTCACCATCTATCAGTTTCATTTTGTTTATCGTTCAAGAGCAAAGCAAAATCTTCTCCTTGGAAAAATTATATTCATGATTGAAATAGGAAACTAACTCCGCCATTGCCTGTCCCAAGCCAGAAATCTGACCACAAACCATGTAAGGAGGAGGGTTACGTTAGGCAGTTGACAGCCAGCACAAAACTTTGTCAAATCCTATGAACATGAATCATAATAATATACGCATAAATGCTAGGGCATTTCATGGAAGCAATGCATTGTGCCTACCTCCGGGTGCTTCGAAAAATGTGCAAGGGGCGTTGCACCGGTACCTGAGCGTAGTAAAAAATGGTCAAGGGTTCCTGCACCAATCTGGACGTGTACGGGTAAAGAAGCTAGTGCAGGAAATAGGCTTAGATCAGCGACTTGGAATATCGGAACATTGAGAGGAAAATGCTTAGAACTAGTAGATACCATGATTAGAAGGAATATTAATATATCTTGTTTACAGGAAACAAAGAGGTACGGAAGAAAGCTAAAGAGATTGATGGTTTTAAATTATATTATACATGTAAAATTAGAAATAGAAATGGAGTAGGAATTCTAGTAGTTAAGAAATTCAAAGGAGCTGTAGTAGGTGTTAATAGAAAAGGGGATAGAATAATACAAATTAAGCTTGTTTAGGGGGGAACTTAATTAATATCATTAGTGTTTATGCACCCCAAGTAGAATTAGATGCACAAGCTAAAAATAAATTTTGGAAAGATATGGATGAGATAATTCAATAAGTACCTTTAGGTGAGAAATTATTTATAAGATGAGATTTCAATAGACATGTAGGAGAAGATAACATGAGATATGAGAGGACGCACGGAAGACATGGGTTTGAAAATAAGAATGATGGTAGAGAGGCTCTATTAAATTTTGCGGCTTCGTATGATCTTATACTAGCAAATACTTATTTTAGGAAGAGGGAGGAATATTTGATAACTTTTAAAAGTTGGGCAAATAAGAGCCAGATTAATTTTTTCATTACTAGAAAGGTGGATCACTTGACATGTAAAGATTGTTAAATTATACCGGAAGAGTGTTTAACCTCCCAACATAGATTAATGATGTTGGATGTTAATATTGAAAAACATATATGTGCGATGAAAGATGCTAGGGACCCAATAATTAAGTGGTGGAACTTGAAAGGAGAGAAACTATAGGTTTTTAGATATAAAGTTCTTAAAGGAGCATTATGGAATTGGAAAGGAGACACAAATATGATGTGGACTAAAATGGCTACATACGTAAGAGAAATTTCAAAGGAGATACTTGGAGAATCTAAATGTAGAGGGTTGCTAATTAAAGAAACATGGTGGTGGCAAGAAAAAAATTGTGAGAAAAATATCAACTTTCAAAATATGGCAAAAGAGTAGAAATGAAGAGAATTTGGAGAGATGTAAGACCGTTAGAAAAGATGTTAAGAAAGCGAAAAGAGATGCAAAAGAAAAAAAAACTTATGATGATTTATACACAAAATTAGGAACAAAAGAAGGAGAAAATAACAATTATAAGCTTGCTAAACAAAGGGATAGAAAAACAAAAGATTTGAATACAATTAGGTGTATTAAGAGCGAGGATTCAACAGTCTTAGTAAAAGATGAGAAAATTAATAAAAGATGGCGAAATTACTTTGAGAAGTTATTAAATAAACAGGTTGTGGGCGACCTAAATATAGAGGACTCGAGGGAGAGTCGAGAGCATATGTTTTTCCGTAGAATTAGGACCTCGGAAGTTCGAAATACTCCATGAATGATGAAAATAGGAAAAGCTTTATACCGGATGGTATACCCATTTAAGTTTAAAAGTGTCTCGGAGATGTAGGAGTGGGTTGGCTAACAAGATTATTTAATGGAATTTTGATAACTAAGAAGATGCCCGACGAATGGAGAAAGAGTATTTTAGTACATATATACAAAAATAAAGGAGATATAGAAAGTTGCTCCAACTACCGAGGGATTAATTAATGGGCCATAAGATGAAAATCTTGGAGAGAGTGATCGAACATAGATTGAGACTAGAAACTACAGTGTCTGAGAATCAGTTTGGATTTATGCCTAAGAGGTCAACAATGGAAGCAATTTGTGTACTAAGGAGACTTATAAAAAAAGGGAGAATAAAAAAGAACTGCTTATGGTGTTTATAATCTAGAAAAAGTAAATGATTGAGTCCCTAGAGATATAGTATGGTGGGCGTTAAATAATAAAATAGTAACTATTCGGTATATTAAGGTAATTAAGGATATATAAGAAGGGGCAAAGTTCACAATTACAACAACCACAGGAGAGACTAGTGATCTCCCTATTACAGTAGGTTTACAACAAGGTTCAGCTTTAAGCCCCTACCTCTTTGCTTTGGTTATGAATTGACGCGAGGAATACAAGATGAGGTGCCTCGGTGTATACTTTTTGCTGATGACGTCGTCTTAGTGCACAAGACTAAAGCAGAAGTCAATGCTAAATTAAAATTGTGGGGAGAAACTTTTGAAGCTAGAGGCTTTAGAATAAGCAGAACTAAAACATATTATATGGAGTGTAATTTTATTGATATTCGGAATACAACTGAGAAAGTAGTGAAGCTTGATGGTCAAAAAATAACTAAGAAACACCGTTTTGGATATTTAGGCTCGATTATACAAAGAGATGGAGAGATTTGTAAAGATGTTATACATAGGATCCAAGCAGGGTGGCTTAAGTGGAGAAGTGTCACTAATGTTTTGTGTGACAAACGTATACATTTGAAGTTGAAGGAAAAAATTTATAGAACGATTGTTAGACCATCAATGATGTATGAAGCAGAATGTTGGACAACAAAGAAACAACATGTCCAAAAAATGAGTATAACGGAGATGAGGATGCTAAAATGGATGTGGTAAAACCAAGAAGGATAGAATTAGAAACGAGCATATACGAGACATGCTAAAGGTAGCTCATATCCATATATATGTTAAATGATAATCGTCTCAGGTGGTTTGGACATGTCACACGTAGACCTAATAGTGCTCCCGTTAGAAAGAGTGATTTGATAAGTATTGAGGGTAGAATTAGGGGTACGGAAAGACATAAACTTACTTGGATGAAAACGGTAAAAAGAGATATGATAGTTTGTAGCCTTACAGAATATATTACGCTAAACCGAGCAGAATGAAGAACCATGATTTATGTAGCCGACCCCAACTAGTTGTTGTTGTTGTACTCAAAAAGGTGGTGCCAAAAGCAATTAAAGTGAAAATATTTTTACATGGTCTCTACCTTCTCAAGTCTAGTAATGTGCAACTAGTATGTAATAAGCAGAACAAAAAAGCAGTACATTGTACTATTCCTTTGTGCATAGAGAATAGTGCATGTTTCCGAGCAAAGGTAGAACAACCACACTTATCTTTTACACTACGATACAACAGATGCTAACTTTGGTTATCATACCTCTACCTCCAACTAAATGATAAATTAGGTCCCCAAGTGGAATTTAGATAAACTGCAGTCATCTCAACTCCAAAAGGTCAAAACAGTTCAAAGAAATTATAATTAAAGTTACGAGAAATGCCTCCACAAAACTCCACTTAACATAACTGTGACCATAGTTCAAAGAATCCACAATACAATTTCAAACTATGAATATCCACATTCTCAATTAGTAATATTATCAACAGGAATTGCGAAGTGCGGATTTCAACATCAGTTTCTTGCATTAGCCAAATCTAAATCCAATAAATTTCAATAATTAAATCGCGAGGGTTTGGTAGAGGAAGAGAGAAATCGAAATGAGATCTCAGCTGCAAAATACGTGAAATTGAAGTCACCTGTTTCCGGAACATGGGAGAATCGTCGAGGTTGGCGAAAACAGCCATGACTTCTTCTTCTTCTTCTTCTTCTTCTTCTTCTTCTTCTTCTTCTTCTTCTTCTTCTGCTTCTTCGTCTTCGTCCTCGTCTTCTTCGCAGAGCTTGGAGATGGTGGTGAGATTTGAGGTGAGGTGCTTTGCTTCGCTGTTGAATTGGGGATCTTTTTGTTAGGTTTATTTAATTTTATTTATTTTATTTGGTTTATATTTTTTAATTTATCTGATTAATTAATTGATTAGTCCATTTTTACTTGGTTTAGCTTTGCGTCTTAAAACAGGGAAGGGGGGGGGATTAGCTTCTATATTTTTACTTACACATTTCCAACCAGGCAGACATTTTAGCTCACTATAATAGGCAAAATAGAGAACAATTGAATAATTTGACTAGGAAGAAAATTTATGCTCCAACCATGCTAATTATATTGGCAATCAATAAATATTTTTATTTTTATTTACTAATTCATTAAAGTCCAAAAAAAATGTCAACCAATTAAAATAATTAAAACCCAAACATTTTTATATAATTATAAAAAAAAACGTGTCTCTAGCCTCCATCGCTCCACAAGAGCTGTAAATAATGAATGATCACATTTTACTTCGGCCAACATCGACATTTCGTGGAAACTGTAATTTACCAAATAGTTGTGTATTCGTGGGTGCAGCAGCAATGTCATGTGTAGCATAAAACTCATATTCTTCGTATTTCCCTTCCATACCACTTGAGACATGTGTTCTTCTTGCAGGTAGAGTAGGGTTGGGTCTAATGGACCTGGACCTCCATGTGCGGTGGAAGACGACGCACCTGCTGCATGCGAATAAGATGGTTGACCGGTATCATACAAAAAAATATAAATTCTTATTATTATAGAAAGCATATTAGACATTAAGATTTGGAGTTAAAAATAATAACCGTTTCTTACTTGTGATGATAGTTGGCATCTACCACTGCCCGACAGATGTGACGATCCACTCTGTCGCACCATTTCCCTTTCAACATTAATAATTCATTTCCTATGAACAAAATTCGAGTATTGGGATTACCAGTTCTGGCCCCCACCTTGATGTCGGTGAGGTGGCCGCCTCAGGCCACCAGATTTTTTGCAATTTTAGGGGCGGCCACCATATTTTTTGCAATTTTAGGGCCCCTAAATTTATATTTTCCTTGTAAATATAGGCTCATATTTTGCGCATTAAAAATTTATATTGTTATTAGGGACCCCCAAAAATAATTATTTGGGCATTTCACTTCGGGCCCCCGTGAAGTCATGGCCGACCCTGGGGATTACACTACTCCTATCAATATCAACAACACCTGAACACATTACGTATATCCATTCATACATACATAAATCTTCAACATTTTGAAAATGGCAAAAGCCAAAGTAGCCCCAGCCCCCCCCCCCCCCCCCCCCCCAATGTTTGAGTTGAGTACAAAATGCTCATATAACATTTGCAATAGTACATTATACTAATTCATCCGTTAACTTAACCCATTATGTTAAATCGAAATAATTAAATCACTATTTTAACCTTACTCTTTCGTAATTAATCCCTTGTTCTTTCTCCCCTTTCTTCATTTCCTCTCAATCCATTCTCTCTCAATACATTACTATTTATTTTTTCTACCATTTCATAATAATAATATCATCATCTTATCTGTTGAGAAGGATGACTCCTCCATCTGGATTATAAAAGGTGTTGGTCTATAGAAATCTTATCACACATTAGTAGCTGATCCGCAAACTAAACCCCAAAAACGGAATGAAATCCTTGTTAGTAATAGTTGAATTTGAACTCATTCTTCCCCTTTTTCACCTTCCTCCCAAAATCAGAACTCTATCATACAAAAGTAGAAATTATGACAATGGCCCAACTGTCCAAAACCCAAATTCTTCCCACATACCAAAACCATGATTCAAATCATACAAAATACGAAATTTTGATTGATGCCCAACTATCCAAACCCCAAAATTATCACCCAAAAACCAAAATAAGAAATTGATCATACAAAAGATGTAATTTTGATCGTTGCCCAACTCTCCAAAACCCTAATTCTTCCAAACACACAACGGAATTGACCAACAACAGAATGACGGCAACTCCCCAATTCCTAACCTGTCATTCCAAAAGCCAAATTGGGATTGATGTGTATGATTTCTGAGAAATAAAAGTGAAACCCACAAAGGGAAGATTCGTTTCCAGACCAGATTAAGGAAGATTGTGAGAATGGGAGAAAGAATAAGGGATTCATTATGAAAGGATAAGGGTTAAATAGTAATTAAATAATTTTAATTTCACATAATGAGTTAAGTTAACAAATGAATGGGTATAATATACCGTTGCAAACGTTATATGAGCATTTTATACTCAGCCCAAACGTTGGTGGGGGTGGTAGTGGTGGGGGTGGGGGGGGCATTTTTAAAAATAGACTAATTCTCATATATTAAAAAATCGACGATTGAGTGCTCCTACCAATACACTACTTATATGAATATCGTACTCATATTAATATCGAAAGCATGTCGCAATACTCGTATCATACTACTACTCATTACAATATTCACAACATCTCAATACACCACATATTTATATGCATACATACATATAAATCGCATATGCATACATCCATTCACACATACACATAAATCTTATTAACTTTGAAAAATATAGCAATTATAGTTTATACAAAATTTCAGCAACATCTCATACACTACATTGTCAATTCTAGTATATAAAAAAAAAATCACATCCATTCGTACTACTACTCATTTAATCTCCACAGCATCTCATATACTACATTGTCAAAATAAATCTCAATATACAAAGTGGATTTTTTAAAAGAAACTAACAGTTTTCGCATACCTAGCACAATTTCAAATTAACGATGAGTTGTAGAATAATCGGTCCCGAGATTCAAGTGAATAGAGAGATAAGGGAATCAGAGGGGATGAGAATGATCCAGCTTCCGGTGAAGTTGATCCAGTTTCAGGCCATCAGTGAAGATGGAAGATGCCAGTAATGAAGAAGAAGGGAATTCGGCATGTATCAGTCGACTGGAATGTGCATAAGTCGACTGCAGATGGAAGATGAATCAGCCGACTGGAGACGTACAAGTCGACTGAGAGTGCGTATCAGTTGTATCAGCTGATGAGTCCGTTTGTAATGCTTGTTATATTTCAGGGATTAATGTGTAAAATTCGTAACTGTGTAACTATCTGAACTACTTCTTGGCACGTGCTCAAATCGTGCTACACTTGTATAAATAACCCAGGATTGTATCTTTGTTGATTCATGAATAAGAATTTCTGTTGAATGTTGTTCATCTTCTTCCTCCTCTGTTTCTTGAATCTTAGCTAAGTGCAGGATCTTGATGGTGAGGAGACGCCCAGTAGCGCCCAATTCCGCTGCCAATAGGCGAGCTGGATCAATGGTATCAGAGCCGTTTGTGGATTCTGTGAATCACATAGAGCCAAATCAGGTTCTAGAAGAGTTTTCTGAAGCTGAGAATCTTCAAGAATCCCTACTTGGAGCTCAAGGTGAGCAGGAAAAACAAGAGTTAGGTGCTGAACACCATGAAGAAGAAGAGAGTGGGTTTCCAAAACGACCCAGTCTTGAGGAATGTCTTGATCGCTTTGGAGATGTGTTTAAGCGATTGGACCGCTTTGAGGAGAGGTTTAGTAGATTTGAAGCTACTGTAAACCATAATGCTAGAAATTATGGAGGTTTGAACAGAGCAACCAGTGTGCAATTCCAAGAACAGCGCCAACTACGTAGCCGTGAGGAATGTGCTGATCCTGATCAGAACGGAAGATGGGGTCGAAGGCAAGAGGCCCGTGCTAATCACGATCAAGATTATAGATCTGCTCGATTCCAAGAACACAGAGGTGGTCGTAATCAAGAACCCAGGTTTGACAGAAGCCCAGGTTCAAGAAATTGGAATCGCTATTCAGAGTCAGATCAAAGAGCTGGCCGTAATCAAGAACTCAGGTTTGATAGAAGCCCAGGTTCAAGAAATTGGGATCGCTATTAAGAAGCAGGTAATACCTTTTTTCCAAAACACCCTAAGATTGATCTTCACAGCTTTGATGGTTCTGAGGATGTTCATAACTGGATCTATCATATGGAACATCATTTTTCGACCCAAATGATTCACCCTAATGATAAGCTAGCCTTCAGTTTATACTATTTGAGAGGAGAAGCTTTGATGTGGTGGAGGTGGTTTGAGCAACAAGAAGATGAATTGATAGATTGGGAAGTGTTGAAACATGAATTGTTGTTACAATATGGACCTATGGAATTTGATGATCCCGAAGAAATATTGTACAAGTTGCAACAAACGGGAACTGTAGGGGAATACCACAAAGAATTTTTGAAATATAGTCACTTAGCCAAGAATGTGGCCAAATCATCCCTGGTGAGTTGCTACATATCGGGATTAAGGGCTGAATTGAAGAAGGAGGTCAAATTGAAGCATCCAAGAACAGTTCTTGAGGCTTATAGGGAAGCTATTGCCCGTGAGTCAATTGTCAATGATCAAAAGAAATCCTGGAAGTATAATGTAGTAAACAAAGGAAATTTGATTAATCCATTTCCATCCAAAACTGCAAATGTTTCTTCTAATACAAGTGTTGCCAACAATTCTACCTCTACAAGTAATACCTACAAGAATGCACCTACAGTTTCCGCTAATACTTCTTATTCATCGAAAACTAACAATTCCCAGTTCTTGCAGTATATGAAGGAAAGAAGAGAGAAGGGATTGTGTTTCCATTGTGATGAAAAATTTGTCCGAGGTCACAAATGTGCAGGGAAAACATTTATGCAAATGATTGGAAATTATGAAAGTAGCTCTTTGATGCAGATATTGGGAGTGTTAGATGGTGACAATGACGATCTGTTGTTTAATTCTGATGATGATCAAGATAATTCACAAGAAAGTTCCCCAGACAACCAAGAAGGTGGTAAGAAAACTCTGTAGATGTCTTCTTTGGGCTCAGCTGCAGCTATTTCTTTAAACTCCCTACAAGGAAGTCCTAGTCCTAGGTCTTTCCGTGTCCAGGGAACTATTTTGTCAAAGGGTGTGTGTGCTTTGTTAGATACTGGTGCTACTCATAATTTCATTGATGAGCAAATGGTAAAGAAATTGAAGCTACCAGTTAATCCTAATGTTCGGTTGGAGGTCACTGTGGCAGGAGGGCAACAGCTGAAATGTTCTGGTCTTTGTGAGGAAGTGATTTTCTTGTGTCAGGGTGTTCCCATAGTCGCAGATTTTTATGTTCTGCCCATGGATACTAGCCAACTTGTTTTGGGAAATCAGTGGATGGAAACATTAGGTGATATGGTGTGGAATATGAAAGAGGAGAAAATCAAGTTTCAGTTAAACAACACAGAAAAAACTCTACTGGGGATTTCTAATGAAGAGTTTGAAATTGCAGATCCTAAATCTATATCCAAAGCTCTATTACAATCCAAGGTGGGATGGTTGCTACATATGGTGGGTAACATGTCAGCGCCAATCAAAGACTCAATCGATACCCAGTTGCAAGAGGTAATCGATGAGTATGAGCTGGTTTTCAAAGAAGACATGGGACTTCCTCCACATCGAAGTTGTGATCATGGAATCTCTTTAATACCTGGATCTAAGCCAGTATCACTGAGGCCCTATAAGCACCCTTGGCACCAAAAGAATGAGATTGAGAAATTGGTTAAGGAAATGTTGAATACTGGTATTATCCGTAATAGCAGCAGTTCATTTTCTTCTCCCATTGTTATGGTTAAGAAACCCGATGGAAGCTGGAGAATGTGTGTGGATTATAGAGGGTTAAATGATATAACCATCAAAAATAAGTATCCTATTCCGGTGATTGATGAACTATTGGATGAATTGTATGGTGCATCAGTGTTTAGTAAACTTGACCTCCGAAGTGGGTATCACCAGATTAGAATGAGGGATGAAGATGTACACAAAACAACATTTCGAACACACGAAGGACGTTATGAATTCTTGGTCATGCCCTTTGGATTGACGAATGCTCCATCAACATTTCAAAGTTTAATGAACGACATTTTCAAGCCATATCTAAGGAAATTTGTCCTAGTATTCTTTGACGAGATATTGGTATACAGTCCTAGTATGCTTCATCATGTTGAACATTTGAGGAAGGTATTGCAGACTTTGCAGCAACATCAATTATATGCTAAGCGTAGTAAGTGCTCCTTTGGTGTTGCCTCAGTAGAGTACCTTGGACACATTGTGTCTGCACAGGGGGTGTCGGTTGATAAAGAAAAGGTTCGAGCTATCCAGGAGTGGCCTGTTCCCAAGAATTTGAAAGCATTGCGAGGATTTCTTGGATTGACTGGGTATTACAGAAAGTTTATAGCTCATTACAGCTCTATTGCATATCCTCTAGTCAAGTTAACTAAGAAGGGTGCCTTTGTTTGGTCGGAAGAGAGTCAGTTGGCTTTTGAACGCATGAAACACATCTTGATGACACCTCCAGTTCTCAGGTTGCCCAACTTTTCTGAGCCTTTTGTATTGGAATGTGATGCGTGCGGTTCAGGATTAGGAGCTGTGCTTATGCAGAATAAACAACCTATAGCATTTTTGAGCCAGGAACTTAAGGGAAAAAATAAGTTCTTATCGACTTATGAGAGGGAAATGCTGGCTATACTGCTTGCAGTTCAAAAGTGGCACCAGTACCTATGGGGAAGACAATTTGTGATCAAAACAGATCATAAACCCTTAAAATATTTACTTGAGCAATGACTATATAATGATGCGCAGCATCTTTGGTTAGTTAAGCTCCATGGCTACCAGTTTACGGTAGAATATAAGAAGGGTTGTGACAACAAAGTGGCTGACAGTCTTTCGAGGCAGTTTGAAGGAGGTGTAGATGAAGAATTGCAAGGAGCGTTAATGGGAATCTCTGTGGTGCAACTTGTATGGCTTCAACAAGTGCAGCAAGCAGTTCTAACTGATCCCTTTTATGAGGAAATTAAAGCTCAGTATGAAACTGGTGAGAATCCTGATTTGGGGTATGTGGCAGGAGTGTACTATTACAAGGGAAGGGTTCTTTTGAGTCCCACCTCAGTTGTTAAGCAACTATTTTTGGAAGAGGTCCATTCGACACCTCAGGGAGGACATTTTGGAGTTGATAAAACTTGGCACAACCTTAAGAGAATTGTGTATTGGAAAGGAATTAAGAAAGACATGAGAGAATTCATCAGATCTTGTGATATATGTCAGCGAAATAAATACTTGAGCACATCACCAGCAGGGTTCCTCCAACCATTGCCAATACCAGATCAAATTTGGGATGATATCAGCTTAGATTTCATCGATGGGTTACCTAGGAGTTCAGGGTATACTACGATCTTGGTAGTTGTTGATCGTTTGTCCAAATATAGCCATTTTGTCCCTCTAACTCATCCTTATACAGCAAAAGGGGTTGCGGCAGCTTTGTTCAAGCAAGTGTTCAAATTGTATGGACTGCCCAAGACAGTAGTAAGTGATCGGGATGCGATCTTTACTAGTAATTTTTGGCGTGAATTATTTGAGATGTATGGCACTAAGTTGTGTATGAGTTCAGCATTCCACCCTCAATCTGATGGGCAAACGGAGGTTATCAACAGGGTCTTAGAGATTTATCTCCGATGTTTCACTTCACACAAACCTACAGAGTGGTCGTCTTGGCTAGCTTGGGCGGAATTCAGTTACAACACCCATGTGCAGAGTTCAACTCAAATCTCTCCGTATCAAGCAGTTTATGGGAAAGAGCCACCCAATGTTCTCTCGTATGTGCCAAAGACTGTCAGAGTACAAGTTGTTGAAGAGGAGCTGGTTAACAGGGATATTATGCTCCAGATTTTGAAAGATAACTTGTATCGAGCACAAAGTAGAATGGCTAATAAGGCTAACAAACACCGCACATATAAGGAGTATAATGTGGGCGATTGGGTGTATCTCAAATTACAACCTTATAAGCAATCATCTGTCGCAGGTCATAGACTCCAAAAACTCTCATCAAGATATTATGGTCCATATCAGATTACTGAGCGCATTGGTGCAGTAGCTTATCGACTATTGTTACCCGCGACATCAAAGATACATGATGTATTTCACGTCTCGCAGCTCAAAACTCATGTACCCAGCTCGTCAGGAAGTGTGGTAGCTTCCACAGTGCTGCCTGAGTATTTTGTTGAGAATATTCCTCAGCCTTTGAGAATTTTAGAGAGAAGGATTGTTCCTAGAAGAGGAATTGCAATCTCTGAAATTTTGGTGCAATGGCAGCATGGGGTAGAGAGTGATGCTACTTGGTAAAATTATTGGGACATTTATTGGCGTTTCCCTGATTTTCGGAGCATCATGGATGCTCCTCTTGAAGGAGGGGGTGTTGATCCAGCTTCCGGTGAAGCTGATCCAGTTTCAGGCCATTAGTGAAGATGGAAGATGCCAGTAATGAAGAAGAAGGGAATTTGGCATGTATCAGTTGACTGGAATGTGCATAAGTCGACTGCAGATGGAAGATGAATCAGCCGACTGGAGACGTACAAGTCGACTGAGAGTGCGTATCAGTTGTATCAGCTGATGAGTCAGTTTGTAATGCTTGTTATATTTCAGGGATTAATGTGTAAAATTCGTAACTGTGTAACTATCTGAACTACTTCTTGGCACGTGCTCAAATCGTGCTACACTTGTATAAATAACCCAGGATTGTATCTTTGTTGATTCATGAATAAGAATTTCTGTTGAATGTTGTTCATCTTCTTCCTCCTCTGTTTCTTGAATCTTAGCTAAGTGCAGGATCTTGATGGTGAGGAGACGCCCAGTAGCGCCCAATTCCGCTGCCAATGGGCGAGCTGGATCAGAGAATTAGGGTTTATGGATGAGTATTTTGTGAATTAGTTTAGTATATGACAGAGGACAAATTGAATGAGAATAAGTGGGATCTATGGTTTTAGGGTTTTGGGTTTCGGGAGCGGAGAGGGAGAGAGAAAGTGAAAGAGGAAGAATAAAAGGGGGCCACTATTTGATTTTGGTTTAAATGTAGAGGTAGCACCTAAGAACCGTTATAACTGATGTCGCTACCCCAATAACGGCATATCGCTTGCGATTACCGTTATTGGGGATAGCGGCATCAGTTATAAAATGTTTCCACAATTACATTTTTTTTCAAGTCCGAGAATCAACAATTGAATGCGATATGTAATGATGTCGTTACTAAAAAAAGTAGCATGCAATTTATTTTAACACTCGCCGTTGTTGGCAACATCGGCATCAAAATAACATATGTCGTTGTTGTCAATAACGTTTTATTATAAAAAACCCGTACTGACCCACTTTTTGGAAAATATTCACCAAACTGATCCACTTTCGAAAATATTTACCCAACTGACCCAACTTTGGATAAGTCAGCATAACATGCTGTTGGAAAAAATGACATAGGTTTGTTCGATGCCGGTTTTCAAAAAAGCGGCATCGGTTTATTTTTTTTATAGCATGTCGCTGCTTGGAAAAACGGCATCCGTGCATTTCTTATTGTAACGCCCCGAATTCCAAATAGGACCGAATTCGAGAATTCACAGGATCTTTACTTCACTTCGTACAATTTTACAAGGAAATTAAAACTTTTTCAATAGTACATCAGAGTCCATTACACTTTTGTTTACACAGCGGAAGAATAAAAGATTACAACATTGAAGACAAATACAACTTATACACTTTATCAAGTAAGTCATCAATTTCATCATAACATCTTTATAGTTAAGTCCATTACCTGCATATCAAGTTGTGGGCACGTCAGTCACTTACAACCGACGAAAATATTATACTCGGCTATCCTTTCTATGCCGTACATTTAATGATCTCATTATTTTACAAAATCACATAAGTTGAATGAACAATAAAGTGTTAAATTGTGACTACGCTAAACATGTAAGTGTATGTCATGCCTTAATGCCTAATGCACATATTTTTATACCAGGATGACACTAATGCACACTTGTTCAAATTCTATGCATCCCATACTACATAGGTCCAAGGGCAAGCGCCTACGTACTACACAATAAAGGGCTCGATCCCTCGCCGTAACAACTACCCAGTAATGAAGCAAGGTTTGGATCATTCCACGAATATGGACCCCAGCCACGAAGATCCACCGTCGACTGTTATAACAGATCCCTCATCATGTGAATCATCCCGCAAGTGCCCTTCTAGCCCAGTACTTGTATATATATATATATATATATATATATATAGAAGCATGGCAAACCCTCCGCCTGACTACGCTAAGTCCCAGATAAAGCCCACCTCCTACGGGGCAACCACAGTCACGGAGATTCACCGCCGACTGGGTCTATAGCTACAGAGATCCACTGCCGACTATATAGAAGCAACCCACTTACGTTTGCCTAGGTTCACTACATCTTTACTTATGTGCTTGCTTATTAAGTTCAAGACATGAATGAGTTACCACCCCTAGAATTAGTTTTACCTCCTACCGGACTTTTTTCACAAAAATACGAGATCGCTCCATGGCAAATCTCAAAAATCATATCTCAAATCTTTTCTTTCAATAGTGTCGGTACTCGAGGTCTTACTAACTCTTAAATCGTAATTCTTCATGTTCAAGAATCATGGGTACACATATCCTTTAGTAAACATGTCTTAAACCTAGATATTTTCATCTTTCAACTCATTCACAAAATACATAATCTTGTCATCATTCATGATCTAGTTGTTTATTCATATTCTTTTTAATCAACATTACTTTCAAGTACACCACATGAATTGTTATAACAAATGTATCTTATTATAATGTTTCAATTCAATACAAAATATATTCAAAAAGGATTATCCCTTAATATTATTCATTCCATTTCATATCCATAATCAATTTTAATTAAATTCCTTTTCAGAATAACTCCAATGAAAAGTAGTAATCAACAAAAAAAATAAAAGGGGGGGGGGCCTGGGTTGGAACCCAGTATTGCCGACCACACACATCAACACCGTAGGCCCGACCCACTAGCCACTTAGTCCATGTGGACTTTGTGTCATATTTGTATACCGAATTGTATCTAAATCAAGTTTTTCAGTTTCGGTAATTAAAAACGAAAAAAAACAAAACAAAACAAAAGTGAATGTAACTATCAAGTTTTGAACTTAGGATCTCTTTCAACAATGTTCTACATTGCAGTGGCTAACCAGTAAGTCCAAGTGTAGTTTCTGTTTAGAAAATGTCCAAATGTACTTTTGTTCAACTATTCTGAAATGTTTCTTCTTTCCATGAAACTTGTTCATTCAAAAGATCAAAATCTTTCTAAAAATTTTGAAATAAACTTTTTCCTGATATTAGATTTTAAAAATAGAAATCAACCATTTTTCAAATTCATTTAAAAATACTATTTCCACTCATTTAAATAATTCTCTTTATCATCTTTCACATAGACTTAGGTTTTTCTTTAACAACTCGGATTTACAAAAAAATGCTAGTGTTCATGACAAATATTCATTTTCTCACTTTTTACAAATTTCACTTTTATGACAATACTAGTGTATCACTTGAACACAAGAATACTCTTTCATACAATAATTTATATTCTTCTCAATTAGGACATACATATGTCGATACATTACAAATATTAACCAAAATTTCTTTCTTTTTTCTTTCTTAATTATCAAAGCATGATGTGATCAACATATTTCATACGCACAAAATTTTGTAAACCTACTAACATGGTTTATAACATAAAAGAGTTCTTATCTTTAATTAGCATGGTATCCATTTCTTAATCAACAAAACTACCTTCATACATATCACATTTATACTAGCATGAATTTTATAATTTTCTCATAAAAATTCTTCTCATATTACTCATTTTAGCATGCTTATCCTACATTAGAAAATAATGAAATCACCAACCTTAAGTGAAGATTGAACAAATGTAGGGAAGGATGAAACACCACTTCTAGCTCCAAGACAACTCCTAGCTCCTAGCAAGAATTTCCTCCAAGCAATAGAACTCTCTTACTCACTTTCTTTTCTTTCTTTCTTATGGTTTTGATAATGTTTTTTTGTGCAAAGGAAAAGTATGAAATGAGGCTCTATTTATAGGGTATGGTTAGGGTATATTATGCATAATTTTACACATAATAACTCTCCATATTAATTCTTACAACTCTTCATGTTCTAAACTCCAAAACCTACAACTCTTCATCTTTCTAACCTTTCAAAAGCTTAACCCCCATAACCCACTCTTCCTCTTCCCCCACTCTTCCAAATCCGGTCACAACTAGGTGTAAAACCGGCCACCATGTGTGTGTGCATGCACACATGCACAAACAAAATTTTAATACAATTCTATAACTCAAAATGTGTACTAAAAGTTGTAACTTGTCATGTATTAGTCCAAGCTCAACTTTAAATTGTGATTTTATTAATGGGCTTGATTCATGGGCTCACTTCTAATTAATTAATTTAATTATCCTAGTGGGCTCTTCTCCTAATGGGCTAGATTTTAATCTATAGGTCCATGGATCAAAGAAGGCTAATTAAAACTTATGCATGCTAAAAATTTGTAAATGAGAATAATAAAATGAGAATAAAAATTTGCATGTGCATCATACGTGCAAAAATCGAAAAATGCATTTTTAATTTAAAATAAAATGTGGGGTGTTACAACACTCTCTCCTTAGAATAGTTCCGTCCCCAGAACTACACTTAGGAGCGAGAGAAAAACAAAGAAGAAAAAAGGAAAAGTTTACAAAAATTTTCAGTGGAAGAGTTCAGGGTGATTTTTCATCATTTTTTTCCTCCGATTCCCAAGTGGCCTCCTCAACAAACTAGTTCCTCCAAATGACTTTGACCATTGGTATTGTCTTATTTCTCAAGACCTTTTCTCGACGATCCACGATCTCGATAGGACGCTCATCATAGCTCAAATCCAGTTATAAACCTTCTGGCACTTCTGGCAAATGATGACTCAGATCTGGGACATAACCTCTTAGCATGGACACATGAAAAATATTGTGTACTTGGGCCAACTCTTCCGGTAGTTCTAACCGATAAGCTGTCTTCCCAATTCTCTTCAATATCTTATAGGGTCCAATGTATCTCGGGGCTAATTTTCCTCTCCTTCCAAATCGAATCACCCCTTTAGTCGGAGACGCCTTCACAAAGACATAATCACCTTCATCAAACTCCAGGTCTCTCCTCTTATTGTCGACGTAACTCTTTTGCCGGCTCTGTGCGTCGACCAGCCTCTTCTTGATCAGCTCGATCTTTTCTGAGGTTTGCTGCACAATCTCTGGTCCATACAGCTGCCGATATCCCACTTCATACCAACAAACCGGAGTCCTGCATTTCCTCCCATAAGAGCTTCGTACGGTGTAATCCCAAAGCTTGCCTGAAAGCTATTGTTGTAGGCAAATTCCACCATAGATAAATGCCTCTCCCAGCTCCCACCGAAATCCAGTACACAGCATCTCAACAAATCTTCCAACACCATGTTGACTCTCTCAGTCTGCCCATCAGTTTGAGGGTGAAAGACGGTACTGAAATCAGTCTTTGTCCCCAAAGTTGCTTGAAGACTTCTCCAGAAATGTGAAGTGAAACGTGCATCTCGATCGGATACTATTGACAGCAGAACTCCAAGAAGCTTCACAATCTCACCAACATACATCTCTGTCAGCTTCTCCATTGACCAAGTAAGGTTCATTGCTAAGAAGTGAGTCGATTTGGTGAGTCGGTCCACTATTACCCAAATTGTATCATTGCCTTTGGAACTCTTGGGTAACTCTGTGATGAAATCCATGCTGATACAGTCCCATTTCCATGCTGGGATGGGTAATGGCTGCAACAAACCGTCGGGCTTCTGATTCTCTGCTTTGACTTGCTGACAAACTGCACACTTGGCAACAAATTTGGCTACATCTCGCTTCATCCCTGGCCACCAGAAGTATAGCTTTATATCCTTGTACATCTTGATACTCCCTGGATGTACCGATAACAAAGTAGCATGTGCCTCCTGAAGAATGCTTTCTTTCATTTCTGCTAAATCTGGCACACACAGTCGCTCGCCATACCACAGCACTGTATCCTTCACCTGGAACTCTGCCAACTTGCCAATACCAACCTACTATATCATCTTCTGGATCTCTAGATCTGCCATCTGACCGTCGATAATTCTATCTTTTAAAGTGGGTTGAATCCTCAATTGAGCTAAGGAAGCTTCCACACCCTATAAGACCACTTCAATCCCTGCTCGATCAAGCTCTTCTGCCAATTCCTTTTGAGTTGTGATCAATTGGGACAAACTGCACTTTCTGCTAAGTGCATCTGCCACAACATTTGCCTTGCCCGAATGATATTTGATCTCAGGTCGGATATCTTCCAACACTTCTAACCATTTCATCTACCTCAGATTTAGGTCCTTCTGTTGATAAATATATTTCAAACTCTTGTGATCCATGTACATGTTGACCTTTTCTCCATACACGTAATGCCTCCATTGCTTCAAAGCAAAGATGATTGCTGCTAGCTCCAAATCATGGGTTGGATAATTCTTTTCATGTGGTCTCAGTTGCCTAGACCCATAAGCAATTACCTTCCCTTCCTGCATCAGCACACATCCCAATCCGCGATGGGAAGCATCGCTGTAGATGTCATAGTCGACTCCTGCCCTTGGCAACGCCAAATTGGGAGCGGTTGTCAACTTTTCCTTTAACTCTTGGAAACTAGCTTCACACTGATCCGACCATTTGAAATTCACATTCTTCCTTGTGAGCCCTGTGAGTGGCATAGCTAGCTGGGCGTAACCCTGAATGAACCTTCTGTAATATCCAGTCAAACCCAGAAAGCTCCTGATTTCTTTCACTATGGTAAGTTTTGGCCAATCTTTCGCAGCTTCAACTTTATGCGGGTCAGTAGTCACTCCTTCCTTAGAAAGGATGTGACCCAGGAAGGCGACTTCAGTTTTCCAGAAGTTACACTTGGATAACTTCACATGCAGCTGATGCTCCTATAGCTTCTTCAGAACTTCTGCTAAGTGCTCGTCATGCTCCTTCTTTGTCTTGGAATATACCATTATGTCGTCAATGAATACAACGACAAAAGAATCGATGAAAGGCCGCAAAACTCTGTTCATCATGTCCATGAAAATAGCCGGTGTATTAGTGACTCCAAATGGCATGACTAGAAACTTATAGTGACCATGCCGGGTTTTGAAAGTCGTTTTGTGCACATCTTCTTCTTTCACACGAACTTGGTGATATTTAGACCGCAAATCTATCTTGGAGAATACAGTTGCTCCCTGTAGGCGGCCGAATAAGTCATCGATTCGAAGAATGGGGTACTTGTTCTGTACAGTAACCTTGTTCAACTCTCTATAGTCGATACACATCCTCATTGATCCATCCTTCTTCTTCACTAAAAGAACTGGGATTCCCCATGGCAATGCACTTGGTTTGATAAATCCTTTGCTCAATAATTCTTCGATCCATTTCTTGATCTCATCTTGTTCAACTGGTGCCATTCTGTATGGTACCTTGGAAATAGGTGCACTTCCTGGCTGAAAATGATGCTGAACTCTACATCTCGATGAGGGAGAAGCCCTGGTAGATCATCAAGAAATACAGCTGGAAAATCTCAGACAATTGGGATTTGCTTCACTTCATCTGGAATCTTCTGCTCTGACAAAGTTGCTACCAACTGCTTACACTTTCTCTTACCTTGGAATGTAACAGCTGGTCCCCCTGGAGCCTTCACTACAACTTCTTTGCTCTTGCATTCAATGGTGGCACTGTACACTGACATCCAGTCTATGCCAATAATGACGTCGACTCCAAGAACTGCCAATTCAATGAGGTCGATGCCCAAGAGCCTGCCTCCGATTTCGAGATCACACCCTTCATAATAACGATCGGTTATCAAGTTCTCTCCTGACAGAGTAGCCACTGATAAAACCTTGCCAGGAAATATTTTTGGTTCAACTCCCAATCTTTTTGAAAATGAAGGTGACACAAAAGTGTGTGAATATCCCATATCAAATAACATCGAAGCTTTTATTCCATTTATTAAATGTCTCCTGTTACATATGAGTACTCTCATTACATAACATTTTATTATATAAGTGGAAATAAGCAACAAGACAACTAAGCTTCATCTTCCATACCAGTGATCACATGATCCACATCATCTACATCTGACTTCGTCAAGGCGAACACCCGCCCTTGCTTGAACTGCTTCTGCCCAGGATTTGACTGCTAAAGACTCGGTCCTCCTCGTTGAAGCTGGGGACAATCAGATTTGAAATGGCCCTCCTTGCCACACAGAAAATAAGTCCTCAATGACTGTGGTTTGGTGCACCCAGTAGATGGGTGGCTTGACTCTCCACATCTGTAGCAAGTGGGTACTCTTCCTGCTACTGCAATAGCATTAGCGCCTGTTGGCTTGAAGCGCTGTGCTGGGGGCTGACTTTTGAAGTTGCTTGGTCCTGCAGGCCTCTTGCCCGTGTTCCAATTGTTTCGCTTGACTTGCACAGCCTGGAATTGGTTCATGTCAGACTCCGTTGCAGTGGCCCTTCTGACTAGCTTCTCGAACCTCCGAATGCCCAAAGGTATCATCCTGGATCTCAGACTTGGTCTCAACCCTTGCTCAAATTTCCGCACCTTCTTGGCTTCGTCCTGTACCATTTCAGGCGCATACTTGGAGAACTGGTTGAACTTGGTCTCATATTCCCAGACCGACATTCCGCCCGACTACAAGCTCAGAAATTCCATGGCCTTCTTTTCCTGAACGTCCAATGGAAAGTAGTGGCTCTTGAATTCATCAAGAAATTTCTTCCAAGAGAATTGTACATTGCCCGAGGTCCTTTTTAGCGATTGCCACCAAACACCCGCATCCTTTTCAAGTTGGATGGTAGCTAATTTCACCTTGCTGGCCTCTGGGGTTTCTAGTATATCAAACACAGTCTCGATCTGTTTGATCCAGTCGTTAGCTACGTCTGGATTGGCATGTCCTTCGAATACCGATGGCTTCATCCTCTTGAATGATTCAACCAACCTGAATGGTTCCGAAACATGCACTGCTGGCCCGGGTTCCCTGTTTCCAGCGATGTTTGCGGCGACAGCATTTAGGACTCGAGCCAGTTCAGTCTCTAGGTCCAGTCCATTTTCACCGTTGTGCTCTTCGCCGTTCATGATCCTTTGTGTCATTTCTGAGTCATAAAAGTCATTATTATTCATCATAAATAACACAAATAATATTGCTTCAACAAAATTTTTATTAATTCAAAATTTAAACTCTTTACATTCAGAAAGAAAAATTTTGTTCCATTACATCCATTACAGAAAATAAGCTAGATTCTACGGTTTCTTTTGGCTTCTCTGAGCTCTTCCCGTAAGTCTTGGATTTCTTTCCTCACGTCTTCAAAGCTCTGTTGTCGCTCTTCCTTGTCCCAGCGAGTGATGTGGTCCAACTTAGTGAAATGTCGATCATTCACGAGTCGGACCTTCTCAAACTCACACACTTGAAAGTTCAGCTCCTGGATGCACTCCTTGTCCTGTGCCTGTTGTAATTCCAAGTGGTTAACTCTCCACTTTTGCACGTCCAATTCCCATCGAAGAGAAGTAACAATGTCATTTGGGTTATCTAGAACAAGTCCTTCTTCTGGGGAGTCTTCGGGAAGATCATACGGAGGTGGAGTAATCTCCCTGGACTCGGGAAACTCTTATTCTTCTGTCTCAAATGGTTCTTCTTCCTCCTCCTCCTCTTGTTCTTCATCTGGGTCCTCTTCTTCTTCTTCCATTAGTTCTTCCTCCTCATCCTCGAGGTGGACAAACCAAGGTGCCTCATTCTGGGGATCATGCTGATTGGCCATCTTATAGGGAAAATGAGGGGGAAATGTCATCTCAAAGAGCAACACAAACATAAGTTTAAATCTATATAAGTTGAAACTCACCCGCTAATTGTCCACTCTAGGGTGTTGTTCCTTATAAATTTGTACTACTTGTGAAGCATGCTCTGATACCATCTGAAACACCCCGAATTCCAAATAGGACCGAATTCGAGAATTCACAGGATCCTCACTTCACTTCGTACAATTTAACAAGGAAATTAAAACTTTTTCAATAGTACATCAGAGTCCATTACACTTTTGTTTACACAGCGGAAGAATAAAAGATTACAACATTGAAAACAAATACAACTTGTATACTTTATCAAGTAGGTCATCAATTTCATCATAACATCTTCATAGCCAAGTCCATTACCTGCATATCAAGCTGTGGGCACGTCAGTCACTTACAACTGACGAAAATGTTATACTCGACTATCCTCTCTATGCCGTACATATAACGATCTCATTATTTTATAAAATCACATAAATTGAATGAACAATAAAGTGTTAAATTGTGACTACGCTAAACATGTAAGTATATGTCATGCCTTAATGCCTAATGCACACATTTTTATACTAGGATGACACTAATGCACACTTGCTCGGATTCTATGCATCCCATACTATATAGGTACAAGGGCAAGCGCCTACGTACTCCACAATAAAGGGCTCGATCCCTCACCATAACAACTACCTAGTAATGAAGCAAGGTTTAAATCATTCCACGAATATGGACCCCAGCCACGGAGATCCACTGCCGATTGTTATAACAGGTCCCTTATCGTGCGAATCATCCCGCAAGTGCAATTCTAATTCGGTACTTGTGTGTGTGTGTGTGCGTGTGCGTGTGTGCGTGTGTGTGTGTATATATATATATATATATATATATGAGTATGGCAAACCCTCCGCCTGACTGCGCTAAGTCCCGGATAAGGCCCACCTCCTACAGGGCAACCACAGTCACAGAGATCCACCGCCGACTGGGTCTATAGCCACAGAGATCCACCGCTGACTATATAGAAGCAACCCACTTACGTTTGCCCAGGTTCACTACATCTTCACTTATGTGCATACTTATTAAGTTCAAGACATGAATGAGTTACCACCCCTAGAATTAGTTTTACCTCCTACCGGATTTTTTTCACAAAAATATGAGATCGCTCCATGGCAAATCTCAAAAATTGTAACACCCCACTTTTTATTTTAATTAAAATGGATTTTTTTCTTCTTTGCACGTATGATGCACGTGCAAATATTTTCATTCTTCATTTGTTAATCTCATTATTCATTTCTTTTAGCATGCATATCTTATTTAGCCCTTAGTTAATCCATGGACCAAAAGATTAGACTTTAGCCCATTAGGAGGTATGCCCACTAGGTAATAAAATTAATTGATTAATTACTAGGCCCATTAAGCAAGTCCACTAGTAAATTCACAAATAAAACTAAGTGTACACTTGTCACGTCCCACTTCCCAAAATACGGAATACGAGTGCGTGACGAAACCCAGCGAATGATCTTAACATCATTCATAAGCTGTAGGATCGACTCAGCATCACAACAAGAATATAACAAGAGAGACATATATAACCAAGCATGCATGAATAATTTATTAGCAACAGAAACAATTGAAAACACAATAATAACATCCAAATAGTTTCAAGTCTGGATCAAGTTAAAACTCGGGAACATCAGCCCGTTAAAAGTTCTTAAAGAGCAAGAAATAATAATTCAAGAAAAACAAATAATTCAAGAGAACACGTAGTCTAATCAAGTCCTTTCTTCACTTGAGAGCTAGAACCTTTGCTCACCAATTCCAGTGGGTAGCTCGTCTCCAAAGTCTGCTTAATAAATATAAAAAGGAAAAATAGGAAAAAACAAGAAAGAATGCCCTTAGTGCAAGCTAGGGCCACAAATAGTAAAAACGAGTACAAGTAATGGGGAACAAGAGTCAGAATTAAGAATGTAACAGGGATACAACAAGTAGTGGAAAAACCAAGAACTAGCTAGCAAGAGGGACATCCTAGTAACAGGCTAGATAACAAATGCTAATGGTAAAACACATGACAAGTGAACCTGTAGGGGTATCTAACATAAAGTGACAAGTCTTAAGTCTAGTGTCATGTAACAAGTGCCAAGTCTAGTGTCAAGTATCAAGTTGTCAAGTCTAGTGTCAAGAATCAAGTTGTCAAGTCTAGTGTCAATTTGTCAAGTACAAGTATCAAGTTACCCGTGTCAAGTATTATATTTGTAGCGCCCCGAATTTCTATTATAATAACTTAGAAAATACGTGGCACAATCCCAGCATCAACTTCAATGTAACAGTACACATAGCCCAAAAACACAATAATTTTATTCCAAACTTTTGTTACAATAATCATTGTCAAAACACAGCGGAAATACAAACACCTTAAATTACAATTTTTCTTTTACAACACAAATTTACACAAGGCTCTATTATATCAGTTTTAACCTCCAACTATCTCAAGCATCCAACCTCCAAACTCTAAGCAGTTACATGTAACATATGAGGCTAGAGATGATCCCTAACCCCCAAACTAAAGGGGTCAGCCATAAATGGTGTGAGTGACATAAAATCAAACAATATAATTTAATCATAAAACATAAGTCAATCAACATCATGTATTAACCATAATGATAAGTATTGAGGAATAACAAAGATGTAAAGCATGAAATCATCATAAAATGAAAACGACGAGTGCATCTAGTCTAAGTGTCAAGTGTATGAAAACTGGAAAACACATGCATAAAACCAAGTCAAGAAAACACAAGTTCTATATGCGGACTCTCTAATGCATACTTGTCGAAGTCTATGCATCCCATTCTACATAGGTTCGGTGCAAGCCCTTAACGTCTTCACTTCATAGGGTTCAATCCCCCGTTATGCAACTAATCTTATCACGATGACTACTACGAGATAAAGATAAACTGTGAGAATTAGCCCATGCCTGATAATTCCGGAGATGGATCCCACATCTCAGGTATTTTACCTGGATAATTCCGGAGATCATCCCACATCTAGACATAGACACATCATCACTTGAATACCCCATGTGCGTCGCCTCGACTTTGATAATTCCGGAGATCAATCCCACATCGCAAGCAACCCACTTGGATAATTCCGGAGATGGATCCCACATCTCAGGTATTTTAACTGGATAATTCCGGAGATCATCCCACATCTCAAGGTAGTTACTTGGATAATTCCGAAGATTAAATCCCACATCTAAAGCCATACTGAGGTTCATAACCCATGTTCCCGTTCATCATATCACCACTAGTGCCTGTCCTTATTATTTGTGGTTATTTAAATTTCTCAACGAATCTCCTTGAGTGATGTGCCCTACCGGCCTAAAATCAAAACTGAATAACTGAAATGCCTAAAAGGGCCTCAACAAAATAACTCAATACCGGTATACTAGGATCACACACCTCTAGAGACTCAACTCAAATATCTAAACAAAAGTCCCACTAAACAAAGTGGCTCAGCTGAATGTCTTAAATCAATTGCTTAACTGAATATCTTAGAATCAAATGTTTAACTGAAAGCAAAGTATGGACTGAATTATCTGAGAACCAAACACTCAAGTAACACTCATAGTACAAAATTCCATCAGTACCAGTCGACTTATACTGTAGTAAGTCGACTGTCCAGAAGGACAAATATCCAAAATTTTACAAAAATAAACTAAGTCATATAAGTCGACTTAGAAGAGTATCAGTCGACTTACTCGAGGTAAATTCTGATAATTTCACAAAAATATTCTAAGTATATAAGTCGACTTAAAGGATTATAGGTCGACTGTCCAGAAAGGACTAAAATAGTTTTTACAAAAATATTTTCCAGTGAACCAGTCGACTGCCTACGAGCTAGGTCGACTGTCCAGAACGATTTCTCAAGGATACTAAAGTACAGCAGCAAGCTCGTACCAGTAGGCCAGTCGACTGTCGGCCTACAGTTTTCACAACTTAGGTCTGAATACAAAATTAAAACTGGAGTTTTCTAAAGATTCATTGTTTATGAAAAAGGTTCGTATTCGACAAAATCTCAAGAATCTTCATTAAGGGTATAATACTCCAAACCTGAAATATGTCAAAACCCAAGTTCTCATGTTCTAGATCTCTAATTCCTTCATTAGGGTTTCTCAAGATTAAAATTCTTCCACAACACTAAATCAAATCTGATTTACAATATATATATAAGATCCAGGTGTTCCTCATCCGATCAAAATCATACTCAAATCTTAATAATATGGTGGTATGAACAAGATCTACTAATCATTCTTAGATTTCTCAACATGGTATAAACAACAATCATTTATTCATATGAATCATACCACAGTACAAGATCTATATCATTCACAACATCAAATCTAACATCATTACCACTCGCATACATAGATTAACAACAAGATAAATTCATGTCATTCACAAACAAAACAAAACACACCATGCCACTCTCCCACATAGATCAATTCAACAAAACAATTTTATATTGCTCACAAAACAAACAACACAAAACACAGTCACTCACCTTAGAATTGTAGAGATCCAAATAAAAGCCTTCCGTTTTGCTAGATCCAAATCTTCCTCTTGCTCCACCAAAACAATTCTCAAAAATTCTGTATATTTTGTAATTGACGGCTGAAAAGATCCCTTTTTATATCCGAGAATAGGTTTAGGGTTTCACCCATTTTGCAAAATAATCATTTCCAAAATACAACTTACATATATATAGGTCTAGTCTTGGAAATTCATTAAAATTCATTTGAATTAGGATTTAAAAGAAAAATATACTTCTAAATCTTAACCAATACTTTTCAAAGCGTCCAGAAAATGTGTTTTGCACTTTAACCCTTAAAAATGTCAATTTTGCAAAGAGGTCCTTCTTTTCTCAAAAATTGCAAATAGACCCGATTAATTTCAGAAAAATCTGGAAAAATACCAAATAAATCCCAAATATTAAATAATAATTTTTCATAAAGAAAACTTTAACTTTCAAACTTCTCAAAAGTCATTTGCACGTGTTTTGCACGTGTACAAAAGATAAATCTTTTAGAAAATATTTATTAAATCCTAAAAAAAATCGTTTAAATTCATTTTCAAATATTTAAAATAATATTTGAAAATACGGGGTTCTACAATATTCAAGTACGTACCAAGTCTCAAGTAACAAGTCATCAAGCTTCAAGTAAACATGTATCAATTTCGAGTTTCATGTATCAGGTTTCATGTATCATGTGATCAAGTATCGAGTAAACATGTGTCGAGTTCAAGTTTCATGTTCAAGTCTTGTGGTGATTACTATCTAGGTAGCACTTCATGTATCCATCTTTTTACTACATGGTTGCTACAGTCAAAACAATTTCGTTTAGACCTAGTAATGGAGTCTATAGGGCGGCGTACTCAGGTATCAAGTATCAAGCAAGCACGGTTCATGAATACGAAAATAAATAACAAGTTCACGAAGCGAGTCCGTGAATACTAACAAGTTCAAGAACCACACAGTGGGTTCATGAATACAACAAGTTCATGAGCCAAGTAACTGACTCCATGAATACCAAGTGCAACAAGTTCATGAACCGAGTACTGGGAATCACGGGCCCCCTTCCGAGTACACTTACCTATATTGTCCACTATTATGATCTTTTCCTTAAACCCCGGCTTGTTACTTTTATTAATTCTTATCGAGCAAGCATGCAGGTGTGTGAAACAAGGTACGAGAAAGTGGTGGGAACATGTGTCCAGTGAATTACATAGATAATGTGTTCAGGCAGAATTTATGAATCAAAGTTTAAACATGTGAAACAGGGTCGAAATATCGTTAATTAATTCTAAGAAAAATTGGGGATATCCTATAGGGTGTCTAGCAACCGCATATAAAATTTCAAGTCAAAAGCTTGCTGTTAACATAGTTAAATTAATTCGCAAAGTAAAGGTGTGCAGCAGTTTTGCGAATCTGCGTCTACCGACGCAGCTACAGTAAAACTGCAATAACTCCTAGACCGTAACTCCGAATTCAAAAATTTCGGAGACTATCGACATCTAGACATCCAGGGATACATTTACTATTCAGGGCTCGGGTTCAAATTCCGATGTTAAAGGGGTCAAAACAGTTTAACAAGAATCAGAACAGCAACATATGGAAATATCTTACTAGTATAGGTTACCTGAAAATTGGTTAGGGCAAAAACCAAAGTACCCCCCCCCCCCCCCCCCCCCCCCCCCCCCAACGTTTGGCCCGAGTACAATATGCCCATATAACGTTTGAAAAAGTACACTAAACCCATTTCTCCGTTAATTTAACCCCTTCCGTTAAGTTATAATTATTAAATTACTTTTCTACCCTTACCCTTTCATAATCAAATATTTTCTTTTTTTTTCTTTCATTTTTCTATGTAGTTTTGAAGTTTTGAAGATGAAGATCACATTCTTCTTTTTCATTTTCCTTTTTTTTAAATTTTATTTTCCTTTTTCATCTTTCATTTTTCTATGTAGTTTTGATTGTGTAATCAAAAATTTTGGGTTTGAACGACTCGTTCAAACATGTGATTCATTACCCTCACGAGTTCTATCATGCTAATTAAGTTTACACGGATCTAACAATGATCAGACAAAGAATAAACCCAAGATTATATAGAAACAAAGTTTTAGTTTGAGCAAAAGGTTTGCTGACAGAAACACTACAGCAGACAGAGTCAAAATCTCCACCAACCTATAACACAGAGGAATGAAATTAGCAAATGTTTCGTTTTTTTTTTTTTGGGAGTGTTGTCTGTAATTTTGAATTGGTTCTTTTAATTGCTGTTTAATAAAGTCATGTGGAGTAGTCCTAATGGCTTTGATTCAAATCTTTTGAAGAGCAATTACTTCAAAAATATAACAGAACCAAAGAGGAATTAGCATATACCTGGTCGTTGTTGTACCATGGCTTCCAATTTTGAGCAATGGGCAGACCAAGCTTGTTCAAGGTTAATATTGTTGAGGTGAAAGGAATTCTACCATCGGTATCTCCACTGCATGGAGATAAACATGATAAATGAAAATCGCAATCATAGAATAAAAGGACTCGTTGTCACAAGTCCATAGCATGCAATTTAATCAGAAGAGTAATTCATATGGCTTAATGGTTAGCCACATCAAATATAAAATTATCTCCCATAAGATATTCAGAATTAAAAATGAATAAAGTAGTGATTTCCAATCAAGAGCACTAAATCTTTGTTCTTGTAATTATTGTGCTTCATCCAACGAACAGAAGCATATGTCAGGAAATGAAAAGGTTAGAACATCACACGAGTAGGACAATATGAATATGACAAGCTGACCATCATCAAAATGAACAATTCAAAAGGAAAAATCCGCACCATTCAGTGTGATCTACATCATCAAAACTACATAGAAAAATGAAAGAAAAAAAAGAAAATATTTGATTATGAAAGGGTAAGGGTAGAAAAGTAATTTAATAATTATAACTTAACGGAAGGGGTTAAATTAACGGAGAAATGGGTTTAGTGTACTTTTTCAAACGTTATATGGGCATATTGTACTCGGGCCAAACGTTGGGGGGGTACTTTGGTTTTTGCCCAATTGGTTATTAGGCGTCTAGGTTAATGTGTGATATAAATACAGAGAAATGGTTGTCAAAACAGCAAGTAATAATTGTTTTTCAAGCCAAATGGTTGCAAGATCATCAAATACAATATATAACATATGTCTACACATCTAGGGCTCCTTAATTTCATGTGTCCATGTGTTCAGGGGATAAAATGAGTCCAAGTAATCTCTACTATTATTAAGCAAAGCCCTATTTTGGCAGTTTTTTACTATCATGCCCTCTTAAACATAAAGAGCTAAAAAATAATGTAGGGTTAATTCTGTCAAATTTTACTCCTGAACCCTATACAAACAGAGGTCACAAGCATAATTTTCACTCAAATCAAACTTTCTCTCTCTCAAAAAAATTCCCCCTCCCGTCGATTCCTCTCCCTCTCTCTCAAAATCCCCACTGCCTCTCTCTCTCCTCATCCCCCTGTCGATTCCTCTTACTCCCGCTCCGTCATCGAACCCTCCTCCCCTGCGTAGCGTGATCGCCGCGACCCCCTCCCCCCCCACTTCGCCAACAGCTACTCCGCCCTCCAGGCCTCCTCCGTCGCATCGCGCAACCACCGCGACCCCCCCGAATTTGCCATCCGCCGCTCCGTCCTCGAACCCTCCTCCCTCGCATTGTGCGACCAACGCAATCCCCTAACTTTGCCAACAGTCGCTTCGTTGGCAAAGCGCGTCCGCCGATGCGTCCAATCGAAGCCCCAATGGTGTAAACCTCGAGCTGAGGAGCCGAAATCCGTTCAAATTGACGAAGTTAAGGATGATTCCGAATAGAAGGAAAAGGTATGATTTGATTTAAGGTTTTCCGATGTAATTTGGTATAGTTTAGGTCAGATTTGAAGCTTAGGGTTTGTAATTGCGGTAATGTAGTTTGGAATTGGATTAATTCCGAGTGTATTGATGAAAAGATGTTCTTTATTTTTGTTTGGAGAATTAGGGTTTGGAATCGTCGAAATCGAAGGTGGTGGTGGATGAGGCTGGAGTTGAAGAGGTTGTAGTGATTGAGGAGAAGAAGGTATAGCTTGGTCTGAAGTTTCTTTATGTAATTCGTTTGATTTAGGTCAAATTTGTTACTTAAGGTTTGTAGTTGAAGTAATGTAGTTTGAAACTTGATTAATTTTAATTGAATTGACGAAAAAGATCTTTTTTTTGTTTTTTTTTTGTTTTTGGGCTATAGGTTTTTGAATTGTCTGAATCAAAGGTGTTGGTGAATGAGGCCCGAGCTGAAGAGACGAAGGTTATAGTAATCGAGGAGGGGAATGAGGACGGAGAGGGGGTGGAGGATGAAAGCAAGAAGAAGGGGAAGAGGAGGAAATATCAGCGTAGAACTCCAAGAAAGGTATAACTTGATTGTGATTTTCTCTTTACTTTGGGATTTATTTCAGTTTAAGCAAAGTAAATTCAAGTAGTCTAAATTTAGTAGGGTGCAGGTTGTGGTTAATTAGCTAGAAGGTGATGATTTCACATTCCTTTTTGGGGGATGGGTTATGATTAGTTTGGATAGATTTCCATATGACCAAATGGTTTTTTGAGGTTAAGGAAACATTTTACATTTGTATTGATTTCAGACTCGTGATGTGTTATTATATATCTTTCTTTGGTTTCAACTTAACAATATATTTGGGTTTGTTTGGGAACAGAGTTAAGTTTGCTTGGAACGGAGTTAAGTTAGCATCATTGAAGTTTCTAGAGTTCTCTCTCAAAAACCACTATTCTTAACTTTTTAGGCATCGTTAGAGAACAAAGTTTAGATAGGCAAAGTCATCTTAACTTTGGAGGTACAAATGCATGCTAACTTTGGTAGTCATATCCTTACCTCCATTATAAATTTATTTTGCCATGCGTGTATCCATACCTCCATTATAAATTTATACATTATTATAAATTTATCAATAATTTCTGTCATCCATTACAGCTTCTTGAGGATGTATCTTACAGACTTAACATATTGCATCATCACTGTGCTCTACTTGATGGCTGTCATTGTTCTTTCTGTTCTCAAATATTTGCATGTTCAATGTTATCAAATCATGAAATTTTTTGAAAGAGATTGGCATGTAGCATTTAGCATGAGTGCATGACTTTCAGAATTTCTTATAAACCTACAGTTTGAGTGTGACTAATCACATTCGTTGCACGTTCACCAGATATATTATGTATTGAGATAAAACAGACGACATTCTTTGCACGTACTATATAGCCTTTGAGCCGTTTTAAGCATACTAGAATTATTGATCAAGATTGTTGTGCTAATTGTACTCTCCTCTTTTTGATACAGGTATGTGCTTAGTGATAAAAAAGATACGGCTAAAAGGGTGAGGACTTTTTTTTTCCCAGTTAGCATTACCTTTTGATATTAATTTTTGATGTCTTGCATTTGTAGAGATTTTAAGATTGTGAGTTATTACGAATAGTTACTCACTGCCATAGGCTATTTAGTATACATGTTTTTTGTAAGCGTGCATCGCACGTGCATTATGCTACTTATAATATAATACAATGAAATTATTGTGACTCTTAAGATTATGAAATTGAGGAGGTTTAATATTTGATCAACAACGATAGTCAAGGAGGAGTCACAATTTCTAACTATTTGCAGTATTTTCAAGGGATGCTTGTTTTAGAACAAAAATGTGTATAAGAGGAATACTTGCCTTGTAAAACCCCGTATTTTCAAATATTTGAAAATGAATTAAAATGATTTTCTGGAGATTTAATAAATATTTTCTAAAGATTTATCTTTTACACATGCGAAACACGTGCAAATATTTTTGGTGTAAATAACCAATTTTATATTTTTAGTAAATTCTCCTAATTATAATGGAGTATATTCTAAATTTTGGGATTTTTCTGAATAAAGAAACTATTTTTATAAATACCTCGAAAGAGAGGGGCTTTTATGTAAAAAAGCCGTTTGGATCTGAAATCAGTTATGAAAATTCGTTTTTACAGATATTTTGGTTTCCCATGGTTAGCATTTAAATTTAAATATATCTAGATTTTATTTACAGTCGATTTGGTGAAGATTTAAACAAAAAGGGTGTTTTTGCAAATATGGAATTTATGTAGAATCTTGTGCAAATATTTTTCTGGAAAGTAAAAGTCAAATATTTTGATTGGAAAATATAATATGTATTATTAGATACTATTTCTGATTTTTCTGGATTTTTATGAATATTTTATGATGTATTTGTAAATATTACAAAAGGGAGGGCTTTTGTACAAAATCGCCACCCTGAGTTGTAAATCCGGATTTTTCTTATTTACTGGGCTGTGCTGGATTGCTGGAAAACTCAGTGATAAGAAGATTTGATTTGGTTTTTGATTTAGTTAACCTATTTTAACTAAGAAAGGTTATATATGTAAAGTAATAAATTGAAAAAGGACTATTTTGCAAATGTATTTCTAAAACCCTAATTTTTTATTTCTGGCCTGTATAAAAGAGGGTGTACAGCCGTCATTCGTGGCACAACACAAGTTTTATTATATTTTTATTTTCTTGGTGATTGAAGAGGAGATCTTGGATTCTTTGCAAAGAGGAGGATTTTGGATCTCACAAAAAGAGAGGCTTTCTTGTTGGATCTCTTCATTCCTAAGGCGAGTGACATTGTTTTGTTTTATTTTGTTTTGTGTATGTTGTAGGTGAGTGATTTAATTGTTTGGTTGTTTTGTTTGTTTCTCTTTGATTTGTGTACGTCATATGAGAACAATATGAATGTTTAGATTGATTGGATATTGAATATGTATATGTACGGACGGATGAAAAATTGGATCTCCGAGAAGAACTCTAGATACCTGCATATGAATGATGTTAGATCTATTGAGAACCTAAATAAATTGTTAGTGGGCTAATAATGTTAGATTTCCATTGTGAACAGTCGACTGGTGACTCGAAGCAGTCGACTGCTACTGCTTAGATCATATTTTCTTAAAATGTTGGATTAATATTGATTTAATTGAGTTTGATAGATGCCATGCATTAATTAAATTAAAGATGAGATTTTTGGACTATTGGTGAGTTGGATAAAAACAACTTGACCATGTTGAGGATAAATTTGTTTTGTTCATGAATCAACTATAGAGAATAGTTGAGATTTAGTTGAGGAATTTTGTGAATGATTAATGGTTTAGAGGACCATGTTTTGAGGATTTGAGTTATGAGGATTTAAATTGGGGATTTGTGATTTTTGTAAAAGATGTTGTTTGAATTTGGATTTCTCAAATGATAAGTTTAAATCTAATTATTTTGGTATTAACAAGATTTGGAAAATAAAGGAAAGTTATTTTGATATATGACTGATTCTTAAAAACCCTAGTTTTGTCATATGTACAACCTAAATTCTTCAGACTGTAGGCCGACAGTCGACTGTTACGACCTTTCAGCTGACTGATACGACCCAGCTGCTTCGATCTTTAGTTCTCTTGAAATTGGGTTCTGGACAGTCGACTGACGACTTTTACAGTCGACTAGTACCACCCAGATTATTTTTAAAGCTACTGTAGTTTTTCTCTCTGGTAAGTCGACCTGTGACTTTTTAAGTCGACTTACAACACTTAGAATACTTTCTTAAAGAAATGTTGAAATTTCCTCTGGACAGTCGGCCTACATTATTAGCAGTCGACTTCTGCTATACTTAGACTTATTTTCTGAAAATTACTGGATTTCTCTCTGGACAGTCGACTGGTGAGTTTTGCAGTCGACTGTAGATACTTAGATTTTATTGTCTTAAAAATGTTAGTTTCCACTCTGAACAGTCGACTGGTGACCTTTTGCAGTCGACTGGATCTGATACTTCTCCTAAGGTATTTTGATGTTCTTTAAATGACTAATTCTTTAAATGTTTTGGATCTATAACTTACTATTTTAAATATTATTCTTCTATAGAACAAATGTTTTCAAGATACTGCATCGTTGGATTGGATGTTGGAAATTTATAATTTGGGTTTTGGTTGAGTGGAGAGATTTCTCCTTTGATCGTTTTAACGATGGATTAGTGAGTTTTGGTCCCGTTGAGGTCTCTAGGAGTTGAGTGGGAGTCCTGTGAACTGGCAGTTGAGATTTGTTGAGTTAGGCTTGAGGGGTCTTGGTTTAGTTGTTGTTGAAGTCCGGCATGATACACTAACTCTAGAGATAAGGATTTTTGGTGTTTTAATAATAATCAACGTAAGTATAGGCTCATGGTTTGTTAGTCCAACTAGAGCCATTTAGATGTTCGCGTGATGAGGGTCTACGGGCTTATTCACGGAGCAGGCAGGGTGCATTGTATGTACCGGGTGTATCTGCACGTTAAGGGTCTTGAAGGCCTATTCGTGAGGCACACGGCAGGGAGATGATTCTCCGGATATGTTCGCGTGTCGAGGGTATACGGGCCTATTCACGGAGCAGGCAGGGTGCATTGTATGTACCAGGTGTATCTGCACGCTAAGGGCCTTGAAGGCCTATTCGTGGGGTACACGGCAGGGAGATGATTCTCCGGTTGTTGTTTTTGAGCTATCTTACATGATGCTTGCGCGTCAAGGGCTGTGACGCCTATTCGCGGAGTATTCTGAATCTTATTTCACATCACCGTAGTAGGATTAGTTGCATAACGAGGGATTATCCTTAAGTCATAGAGATCGTTAAGGGCTTGCACCGGACCTATGTACTATGGAATGCATAGACTCCGACAAGTATGCATTAGAGAGTCAGCATATAGAATTGTGTTTTCTTGACTTGGTTTTATGCTTGTGTTTCCAGTTTTCCTACACTTGACACTTAGTCTAGCTTCACTTGTTGTTCGTATTTCATGATGTTTTCATGCTTTACATCTATGTTATTTCTCATTCATTTATCCTTGTTGTTAATACATGCTGTTGATGACTTTATGTTTTATGATTTAATTGTGTTGTATGTTTTTATGTCACTCACACCATTTATGGCTGACCCCTTTAGTTTTGGGGGTTAGGGATCAGCTCTAGCCTCATGTGTTACAGGTTGTTGCTTAGAGTTTGGAGGTTGGGATGTTTGAGATAGTTTTGGAGATAAATTGATGGAATAGAGCTTTGTGTAAAATTTTGTAAAAAGAAGTGTTGTAAAAAGAATGTTGTAATTCAAGGTGTTTTGTATTCCGCTGTGTGTGTAAATGATTGTTGTAATAAACGTTTGGAATAAAATTATTCGTGTTTTTGGGCTATGTGTACTATTACATTGAAGTTGATGCTGGGATTATGCCATGTATTTTCTAAGATATTACATTAGAAATTCGGGGCACTACATGCCTTGATTGACGACGATTAGATCCGATTGTTGAAGAAAAAGGGATCGAAAAATTCTCGAGCGAAGTCTCCCAAAAGCACGTGTGAAGCACGTGCAAAAATCCAACAGTAGAGGTGAATCCCCCACACCAGATTAGCCCCAAAACAGCGAACAGCGTTCAGGATCTGGCGCGGCAAAATGCGGAACAGCGAGACCAGCGAATCAGATCCCTTCCTTGCAGTGGATCTGCGCTAGAACAAGAAATAGCAATGCTGGATTCGCTGTGGCCGAACACCGAACAGCGATCAGACTGGGCTCGATCGCACGAATCTTGACACGATCCAATGGTTGAGATCGAATCCTGCTAATCGTTGCTTCTTCTTCTTCGACGAAACAGAGAACGAGAGAGAATGGCGACGGTGGGGTCTTCGACGGCGGCGCTACGTCGAGGAGGGACGCGGCGATGGGGTAGCACGGCGGTGACGGCGCGGCGACGACTGTGGCGGTGCGACGTCGAGGAGCGACGCGCGGCGATGACTGTTTGTGGGTTTCGAAACAGGGGAGGAGCAAAGGGAATGGGGATTGGGTTCGGGGTGTTGACGACGGCGGTGGTGGTGGTTCTGTGGTGGTTGACGAGGGTGAAGGGAACGAACGGAGAGGCGATCGGAGTAGGGAAAAATGGATCTGGGCGATGGGTTGTGGGTTCGGGAGAAGATGGAGAAAGGGAGAAGAAGGAGGGCGACTGCGATGGTTTGGGGTTTTAACAGTAATTAGGGTATAAGTTAGGGTTAGGGTTAAATAGTGTGGGTTTGGTTTAATGGGTATTAGGGTATCCGAATTGAATAGGACCCAACTAGAGAATTGGTCAAATGAATTAAAATGGGGAATAAAGAGATGATTGACATAGAGTAGCTCATTCTTCATGAAGAACGGCACAAGAGCATACACAATTGAATTAGATGAAAGGACCAAAAATTGAGTCGAAAACAAATTAATGGTTTTATTCAATCTGAAACAAAATACAGGATCTCAAATAGATGAAAGAGTACAATGAGGCAAAATATAGTATAAAATACAAATATGGGGAAATAGGAGTTACAACACTACTACATAACAAGTTGCAAAAAGGTTAGTACACATTTAAAGTTATAGGACTAAATTAAAATTGTATGTGCATTTGTACATGCACGCACACCCTAGTGTCGGTTTTCCCCTAGGCATGACCGGATTGCACATGAGAGAAGAAAGGGATTTGATCGGAGGGGTTATGATTTGGAAGATTTAATTAGGGGGGTTATGATTTGTAGGATTTAATTAGGGGGTTATGAAAATGAGTTTTAAATTGTGTTAAATAGGAGGATTTATTTGTAACGCCCCGCCCCAATACTCAAACAATTTTATTATTTTTAGAAGACAAATTAGATACTATGTAGTACAACTGCCCACCACAGGCTATCTCTCAAAAGGTGGTTAACCAATTAGGTGACTCTTGATCATAGGCAATTATATTTATACTCAAACTATTTTTGTATATTTCCCATGTGGGACTATATTTCTCAATCTCTCTTCATACTTACCGTGTACCTCATGTACACTTCCTATTTCAATCAATATTTTCAATATTACATACCATACAATCCAAACCATATCTCAAATATTCAATTCCAAATCAAATCCCAATCAAATCTTCGTTGATGACATCATCATCCAACTCAATCAAACCAACAGATACCAACAGCATACAACCGAGGGTATCTTTCTTCTTCAATACCCGGATTATACAAATCCTTCCTATAGAACAAATCCCCAAATTCAATATATATATATATATATTTATTTCACAAATTACGAGATATTACATTATTAGGTTGTGTAGTTTTGCAATCTAGACCCTAGTGTAGGCCTATAAATATCACCCAATCTCTTCTCATTCCACACACCAAAAGCAATATCAAAAGAAAGAGAAAAGAAAGAGAAAAAGAAAAGAAAGAGAGTAGAGTGTTCTCATCTTTGTGGTGGGATCCTTGCTTGGAGAAGTCTTGCTAGGAGCTAGGATTGCTTGGTTGGAGCTATGAGTGCTTCCATCTTGTTTGTTCAACCCTTCACTAAAAATTGGTGTTTTTATGCTTTCTAAGTAGGATTTGCATGCTAATAAGTTAATGAATAGTAAAGGATTGAATGAGATATTGTAGATAAGAATCCATGCCAGCAACTCATGATTTATTGTTACCATGCTAATAATGAATAGAATAAAAGTTGATTGTGATGTGTGCTAAGTATGACATGCTAAGACTTGGTTGAAGTTAAGTTGTTTACTATTTATCATGAAATTTGAAAGTAAAGAAACAATCACATAAACCATGGTAGTAAATCATGTTATGATGAGTAAATTAAATTACAACATGTAATTGTTGATGAGAAAAGAAATAATTGATCTTTCTGCCATGCACTAGTATACATGAATAAATAATTGAATGTATGAACAATTGTTGGGACCCTTCTTTTGTTAAGCAAACAAATTTATCTGTGTAAAGTAAATTTTGATGCTATTAAACTCGTTTGATGGTCTATGAAAGACATAATGCGCTAGTTTGATTACATTGAATAAATATAAATTCATGTTTAACAATAGGAAGAAATAAATGGAAATTTTGATTTTTATTGTCTAAAATATGGTTTTTAATCATTAAGTTGCTGTAGAAAGTAAACTTAGTTTACACGAAGTAAATTCAGTCTAATCAAAGATTAGAACAATTAGAGAATCGAGTTTTGAAAAATAAGTAGAATAACAGAAAGCTGGAATAAAAACATATGAAGATACTACATATCGATAGGTGCACTTGGCCTAGTGGTCTAAGTGCTGCACTGGTTTCCCTTTGGGCTTGGGTTCGAAACCTGTCATGCCCAAGTATATAATTTTTCTTGTTTTTAAAAACCCACCCGAAACCAGAGTGAACATAAGGGATTTTATCGAGGCATTGAACACCAAAGTCCACTTGGACTAATGGTCGGCGAGTTGAGTTTAAGCTCTGTGCGGTTCGGTCTGGGGTCATGGGTTCAAAACCCACCAGCACCCTTTTATTAATTTTTTTCTTTGTTGTTTTTTCCTATTCTTCAATAAATTGATACTCTTCTAAAGAGTTTTTAATTGAAAATAATTATAGATGTGAAGTGTAATTTTTTTTTATTTGAAACTGATTATGAATATGAAATGGATTTTTCTTTATGTAATGGAGCTCTAATTAAAATGGGTTATGGTTATAAAGTAGAATGAAAATATTAGAAGATAGTTTGCTTGTATAATTTGAAGTATAAAAAAGAAATGAAAATCATGAGAATAAAATTCTAGTATATTTCGTGAAGTGATCTTTTGAGGAATTACACTTATATCTTGTTTAGAAATATTTTATAATGAACAAAGACATTGTGATGACTTAGATTTTGTTGTAATAAACCATGTAGCGAAATTGTGTTCTTGAAATGAATGTTACACTCATGTTGAGATAGGAATTTGCTTCAATTGCTTATATAAGTTTATAATGTTGAATTCTTTTGAGATAGAGACCATTTGCCTATGTTTAAAAAGGCATGAATAAATACTAAGTTGAATCATGAATAAGTTGGAGGCATAGGCATGATTATTGAAACTGTGTGAATACCCATTATTCTTGTACATGAGAAATTTGAATTTAGAGTTAGTAAGACCTTATGTACCGGCAATTTAAAATAAAATGATTATTATGTTTTGGGATTTGCTATGGAGCCATCTCGGTGGATGTTGATTAAGTCCGGTAATAGGTAATACTAATTCTAGGCTTGAAGATTATTCATGTCTTGAACATTATGAGTTAGGCACTTAAGAGAAGTGTAGTAAACCTGGACAAACGTAAGTGAGGCACTCTATATAGTCGGGCGATGTACTTTGGGACTATAAACCCAGTCGGGCGGTGTACTCCGAGACTGAGGTTGCTCCGATGGAGACGAATTTATTTTGAAATCCGGGATTATAATAATTGATCGGGCGGTGTACTCCGGGATCATGAATAGTCGGGCGGATAGTTTTTAAAATACGGGACTATGCGTAGTCGGGCGGATAGTTTTTGAAATCCGGGACTATGCGTAGTCGGGCGGATAGTTTTTGGAATCCGGGACTATGCATAGTCGGGCGGATAGTTTGTCGTACTCCAGTGTATATACGTATACCGGGGCTAGAGTGGCACTTGCGGGGGATTCGCATGACGATGAATCAGTATAACAGTCGGGCAGTGTACTCTGGGGCTGGGATCCGTACTCGTGGAATGCCTGAACCTTGTTCTTGCTACTGGGTAGTTTCATGGCGAGGGATCGAGCCCTATATTGTGAAGAACGTAGGCGCTTGCCCTCGGACCTATGTAGTATGGGATGCAATCAATCCGAACAAGTATGCATCAGTGTCATCCTAGTATAGAATTGTGTGCATTAGGCATTAAGGTATGACATACACTTACATATTTAGTGTAGACACAATTAACACTCATTTATTCATTCAACTGTTGTGTTTTTATTAAAGTAATGAGATCGTTATACTATTCCCGGCATAGAGAGGATAGTCGTGTATAACATTTCGTCAGTTGTAAGCGACTGACGTACCCACAGTCTTACATGCAGGTAATGGACTATTCATGGAGTTATAACGTGGATATGCTATTGCTATTTAAAAGTTAAAGATGTTGCAAATGATGTTAAAGTTATACAAGTTGTATTTCAATGTTGTAATCTTTTATTTTCCGCTGTGTAAACAAAGTTGTAAATGAACTCTGATGTACTATTGAAAAAGTTTTAAATTCCTTGTAAAATTGTACGAAGTGAAGTAAAGATCGTGTGGAATCTCGAATTCGTCCTTATTTGGAATTCGGGGTGTTACAAAAATCATATCTCAAATCTTTTATTTCAATAGTGCCGGTACTCGAGGTCTTACTAACTCTTAAATCGTAATTCTTCATGTTCAAGAATCATGGGTACACATACCCTTTAGTAAACATGTCTTAAACCTAGATATTTTCATCTTTCAACTCATTCACAAAATACATAGTCTTGTCATCATTCATGATCAAGTTGTTTATTTATATTCTTCTTAAGCAACATTACATTCACGTACACCACATGAATTGTTATAACAAATGTATCTTATCACAACATTTCAATTCAATATAAAATATTTCTTAAATAAGATACAAGTGTAATTTTCTTTAAAGAATCACTTCACGAAATACTAGAGTTCTATTTTCAAAATTTTTCATTTCTTTTTATACTTCAAAAAAAAAAAATATTCAGAAAGGATTATCCCTTAATATTATTCATTCCATTTCATATCCATAATCAATTTTAATTAAATTCATTTCCAGAATAACTCCAATGAAAAGTAATCAACCAAAAAAATAAAAGAGGGAGGGGGTTGAACCCATTATTGCCGACCACACACAGCAACACCCTAGGCCCGACCCACTAGCCACTTAGTCCATGTGGACTTTGTGTCATATTTGTATACCGAATTGTATCTAAATCAAGTTTTTCAGTTTCGGTAATTAAAAAAAAATAAACAAAAGTGAATGTAACTATCAAGTTTCAAACCTAGGAACTCTTTCAACAATGTTCTATATTGTAGTGACTAACCAGTAAGTCCAAGTGCGGTTTCTGTTTAGAAAATGTAGGGATGGCAAGTGGGCCGGGTCAACCGCCGACCCGCCCGTATAAACTGGCCCGCGAAACGGCGGTTCGGGTTCGGGTCGAACCCGTGAACAGTAGTTGGTTAACCCGGGTCGCTGAAATATTGGATCCAACCCGCCCAACCCGCCCCGCGAACCCGGTTAAATTCCCCAACCCGCCCGCCAACCCGCGGGTCGACCCACGGGTTACGAACCGTTTGACCCGAACGGGTCATACGTTCGACCCGCCCTGGGTCGACCGTTGACCCAAACGGGTCCAACGGGTCGCAAAAGGGGGCTACCGTTGGGTACTGTACAACAGAGAGCCAAAACGGCTCTTATAGCCTTTTTTTGGTTTTTTTTTGTTTGTTTTTATTATTTTAACCCTATAAATACCCCCCAAAATCCCATCAAAAAATTCACAAAAAACTCTCTTACTCTCTCTACTATTATAACTCATTTCTAAGCAATTTGCGAACAATTGAAGTATTCAACAAGCAAGTCTTCAAGGCATATGCACCATCAAATTCCGATCGTATTGAAATCAAAATTCAACAACGTCTTCGACTCTTCGACTCTTCAACTCTCGTCCAACTCTAAGTGATCAAGTCTTCAATTCTCCTTCAAGCTCTCCTCAACTCTTCAATTTCGGAATCGCTTATTTCTACTTCTATTCTTAGTTTTACGGATTTTTTTATATATGTGTATCCATGGTAAACGGTATCAAAATTTCATACCTCTCTTCTTATTTAATTTTTGTTGTAGTTATAATTTTTGTTGGTTTTTTGATCTTCTCTATCTCAACCCTCTTGTTTTCTAGATTTTTTTTATAACTCATCGCTATTACATTGTGTAGTTTTTTTTTTAATATACATTACTACATTATGTCTAGATCACGCGGTAGCGGTCGTAGCCAAAGTGGGCAAGATTCCACCGGCACTTTGCGTAGGCCACCAATTGTCCCAATTAGTGAGCCCGCCGAAGAGTACCATGATCCTCCTACCCAACAATGGGGTACGATGAGGTTGTAGGAGACATACAATTAGAAGAAGAAGAACAACAACAATAACCAACCGAAACAACACAACCCCGTAGTGGTAGGAAAAGTAGAGGGGAAAGTAGTGATTGGCATAAATTTTACGATTTTATCCCGGACAAAGAAAATCCGGGTATAGGTTTGAAAGTTTGTAAAACATGTTCCAAGGCATACAAATTCAAGAGGGGTGATGGCACCGGTACAATTAGTAGACACATCCAACATAACCATAAAGACCTTCTTGTTGAGCTACCCGACCAACAAAAAATCAGCCCTAGGACCCGTCTAGTTGATAGCCACCCTTATGATCCTGATCTTGTTCGTCGGGAAATGGCCCGATTAGTAATAAAGGAAGAGTTACCATTTTTCTATTTCGAGAGTAGGAACTTGGAAAATTTTAATCAAACGGCCTTAAACCCTCATTTTAGAAGAATCCCGAGAAATACTTCCAAATCGGATTGTTTTAAAGTGTACAATGAAATGAAGGACGCTTTGATTGCAATTTTATGGAGTTTAGCTTGTAGAGTAAGTTTAACTTCGGATTGTTGGACGGATGTCAACAATATTCCAATGATGGGAATAACCTGTCATTGGATCGACAATGATTGGATTCTTCAAAAAAGAATCATATCACTTGTCGCGTTGCCCTATCCCTATAGTGGCGCTGAAATAGCAAACTGTATTTTAGAAATTTGTGATGTTTTTCATATTCGCGATAAATTAATGTGTATTAGTTTTGATAATGCATCTAACAACAATACAACAATTACTACTTTAAAATCCGCATTAAACTCTCCATCTGACAATATTTTTTATATTAGATGTACATGTCATATTTTAAATTTATGTGTTCAAAATGTATTAAAAATAGTCGATCCATATATACTTAAAATTAGAAATTGTGTATGTTTTATTGTATTAAGTCCCAGTGTATTTCAAGAATGGAAAAATTGGTGTAAGATTTCAAATGTACCTTTTAGAAGATTTCCAAAGGATGTTAAACACCGATGGAACTCTTTTTTTGATTTACTACATGTTGTTACCGAATATAAAGCAGTTGTAAATGAATTTTGTATCGCAAAAAATATGCTAAATTTTGAAGTGACTCCTAACGATTGGTTTTATGCCGAATCTTTGTTGAAATTTTAGAACCTTTTAAAACCGGAACTTTAAAATTTTCAAAATCATATGAATCTACTTCTAGTAGCATTTTTATTTCAATAGTTACTATGATGCAAACATTTAACGAAATGTTAAATGATACTTTTGTTAGTGATATTGTAAAACCTGCATACAAAATTTTTTTGAAGTATTTTTATCCTCCTCCTATGTTGATTTGTGTTGCTACCGTTATGGATCCTCGTATCCAATTAGAAGGTACGAAAAGTTTGATTGAAATATTTTTTGCATTACTTGGGAAAAATGTAGAAATAGAAATAGAAATTGATTGCGCTTCTTTCTTAGTTAAATTTGAATCTACATTAAATAACTTGTATGATTATTATGATAGATCTTTTGCTTCTAGTAGTACAACTTATGTAGTTAGTTCTTCTTCTGGTAGTTCCAAAGGTAAGGACAAGAGTAAATTTGATGATAGAACATTTAATTTACTTGCACAAATTCAATCCAAAAAATTTAGGACTAATCAACCAAATGAATTAAATTGGTATAACCAACAAGATTCTGAGTCTTCTTCTTCTTCATTAGATATTTTACAATGGTGGAAAGACCATGAACATACTTATAGTATTCTTAAATATATGGCTAAAGATTTACTAACTCCTCTTGTCTCTACAGTTGCTTCTGAAAATGCATTTTTTTAAAGTGGCAGAGTTCTAACTGATTACAGGAATCGCTTGAAGCACGACTCGTTAGAGATGCTCGTTTGCACAGAAGACTGGCTGAAGGCTGAAGATAGAACATAAGGGAAGCATTATCTACATCCACAAGTGGGAGCAACTCGCCGGAAGAAGAAGAACAACAACAATAATAGCAACCAAAATGAAGAATTCAATACGGCAATACCAACAACTGAACAACAACAAGTCAACAACAATAAATTGAAGGCCACCAACTTGAAGACAATTGTAAATAGTTAAAAAATTGTATTAGATCTTTGCTTGTTATTTCAAATTATAAATATTGAAGTGAATTGAAATTGTATATAAGAAATATGTTTATAAAACAAATTTGTGAATTCTTTATTTCTTATTAGAAATTGTGAAACTTGTATAACTTGAAATCATATGAATAATATTTCAATTTTTTTTGGCAATTTCACTCTTACAATCTTATTATTATTATTACGATTTTTTCTGTTTATTATTTTTATTATTTTTTTAATGTTTAAAAAAAATCTATCTAGACGGGCTAGCTCGCGACCCGACCCGAACCGACCTGGGTTGGACCCGAAAGGGTACACGGGTTGGGCGGGTTGCCATTTCTACTTTTCGACCCGGCCCGACCCAGTTAAGCAACCAACCCGGTCCGAACCCATCCAAGTCAACATCGAACCCGGGCGGGTCCGGCCCGGCCCGGCCCGTTCGACCCGAATGCCAACCCTAGCCGCATAGGACATCAATTCACTTGATTGAACCTCATGTTCAAATGCACTAATGGATTGATTTGGCAAAATCACATTGTTAACCGGCAGATTAATGCTAACATCATTAACCGGACCTCCTCCGACATCCTCCTCATCCTCAACTTCAAGCCCGTGATCCTCATCTTCTTCCTCTTCTACCATATCATTGTTAACAATGACGTTGTCAAAGTCTTGCTTGGCCGTGTCGGTGTGGAGAATACTTTGTGTCGAGGTGAACGGATGTACCAACTCATATTCTGTGGTAATAGGTACTGTTGGAGTTGTGCTAATGTCTTCTTGTGTATTTGGTAATCTTGCACGCGACTCAGCAGATGGTTTCAAACTCCTAACGGGGCTTGGACTTGGAATAACAATTCCCCTAGTGTTTGGAAGCTTCATTTCCTCAACATATAACTCCAATGCAGTCCAACTACAATTTGGATCAAGTGCGCTAGCAATTATGGACCATAGTTCATTATCATTATCTACGAGCACCACCATGAAATATTGTCATTCTCCTTTACCGGCAACATAACGGGCTTTGATTTTGACACTCAATTCAAAGCTATCCCAATTCGTAACTTCAAATATCTTATCTATTAGTTGTGAGTATATAAAGTTACGGGGAACCTAAATAATGACCGGTTCAACATCGCTATAACAATATCAAATCTTCGAATCTCGAATTATTTCACCCCAAAAATATAACCAAATACATATATCATAATCCATACCTAAACATAAAGGCTCACACATATTCAAGTCATTAACTACTCATAAGCATAATCTATGCATACATATAAAACATATGGTTATGATAGTACCTTCAAATTAGACCGTATCTTGGATAGCTTGAAAATACGTCGTGAATGAATAATGAGATGACCAAATACAATGTTGGGGATTTTGAGAATGTGGGAGTTGAATTTCGGTGGCAGAGGGAGAGGGATATATGAGATATGAAGTTTGAAAGGAAACAATTGCGGAATTTTGGGTTTTATGGTTTTAGGGTTTTGGGTTCGAGAGTGGGAGGGGAAATAGTTCTAAAGTGAAATAGGAAGGAGAAGATGGGGGCGCTATTTTATGCAATGAATATTATAACTGATGCCTCTATCCCTAACAACGACATATGTAATGTGAATATCGTTGTTGGGAATATTGACATCAGTTATAGAATTTTTTCACACTTGTAATTTTTTTCTCCAAGTCAGAGAGAGTACACGATTGAGAATAAGTTTTTTTTTTTTGATGAAAACGAATAGAGCCTTTCGACTCCAGCCACACCAAAAAATATATATATTAGCATAATAAAAAGTACAGATAAAAGTTTTACAAGGGGTAAAACCAGAATGAAAGTACAGGTACAATAGAGAAACAACAGTGAAAAACAGCCAAAATCCAAATCCTAACAATCGAAATAGGCCGAGCGAACTCCATGCGAGATACACCCGGGGAACCATCCAGGGCGCGAGGCATCGGCCGACTGAAGGCGCCACCACGGAAGCTGCCCAAGCTGGGCTGCAAGACCTGAATGGCGAGAGAAGGATCTGGATGCCCAAGAGCTGAGTAGCTAAACCCCAAGCAATGCCCTGAGATGAGAGCACAACACTAGCACCACCACACACCAGAATAGGGAGTAGCGAGAATAACATCAATATCAAGAGTAGAGAACAAAGAATAAACTCAGTATACACTAGCCGCAAGAAAACACAGCGAACAGAGACCACCAAAATGAGAAGCTATAAGCTCTAAGATGAATAAGTTAACTGATGTCGTTACTCAAAATAGTGGTATGCACATTTTTTTATAACAGATGCCGCTATTGTAAATAACGTCATAGATTTAACTTATGCTCTTTTTTTCAAAAACGTGTTATGCTAACATGTCCAAAACTAAATTAGTTGGATAAATATTTTCATAAGTGGGTCAGATTCGTCAATATTTTCAAAAGTGGGTCAGTTCAGGAAAAAAATATTTTATTTTGACGTGTCCAAAAATGAGTCAGTTGGGTAATAGTTTCGAAAGTGGATCATTTTCGTAAATGTTTTCAAAAGTGGGTCAGTACGGAAAAGTTTTTTTTTCCTTAGTCAAATTTGTATCTTTACTAGATTTGCCCGGGCCACGTGCACGTCTTCAGAACGATACAACATATGAAAAGACTTATAAAAATTAAATCAATAATTATGTAGCTGGGTTTTTGAGAAAGAGAGAGAGAGATAATAAAATAAATAAATGAGTTTTGGAGAATTTGAATTTGAGTTTTGGAGAGAAACTTTTGGGAAAAAATATCTATACTATTATTAAGCAAAGCCCCATTTTGGTGGCTTTTTACTATCATACCCCCATATACATAAAAGGCTAAAAAATAATATAGGGTTAATTCTGTCAATTTTTATTATTAGTTACCATAATACCCTCAAAGTTCAAATTAATTTACAACATATTTATTCACAAAAGTGCTACTCACATAAAATAAAAGTTTGTGCCACTAGAGATAATTTGTAAAAAGTATGTATGAGTAAAGGGAGGTCTCAGGTTCGAGGCCATATCACATCTTACTATTTACTTTATAAAATAAATTTTAAAATGATTAGAACGTGCATCGCACGTGCAGGTCACTAGTATTTTGTAAGGTTAGATCTGAGTCTTTGATTTTTTGGGTATTAAAAGAGAACCACTTGATAGCTTTCTTTGTGTTTTATTATATAAATATGAGAGCTTGCGAATGAATTGACCATGCTTAGTAGTACTCCAAGTTCGACACTGAAGCTCTATTTCATAACCTGCCATTGAACGTCAAATAAGTTTGATTCAAATATTTGAGCTCTGGTGTTTTTTTTTAGTGAAATAACACATTCAATAGGGAGTGCTTGGTTTAACTGCAATGCAATTTGCAAAATCTGTTTAAGCCGTAATGTAATTTGCAAGATCTGTTTAAACTGCAATTACTTATTAATGTACGCTCGCATGCTACTTTGGCTTGCAACCAAAAGAAAAATTTGCAAGTTTGATTGCCGCTGCAACCGCTTCCCGAGAATCTCTTGAAGAATGATAAAGTTCACCAATACACAAGATGTATCCATGTGATGAATTGCACATGCCTTTAAAGGTTTGAGGTTTTGTTGGAAAGCAGTGGAGATATATGAACACTAGGCTCATATGGACATATATCAACCTATGCCCCTTTGTATTCCAAATGTTATAGCTGCTAAGCCCTATTCTAAAATCTCCTTATGCATCGCAAAAAAAATCAGGAACAACTGCACACACTCAGATCCTTAGTGGGGGAAGGGGTACAATACTTGAGCAATGACAAAGATGTCAGAGAATGAAGTCTTGAGTCAAGTAGGATGTTTACGGTGACATCTATGTACAAGGATTTGAACGATGGGGGATTGAGAAATCACGAGGCAAACGTTATCTGGAAATCAAATGCACCTCCAAAGGTGAAAGCGTTCATGTGGCCGGTGCTTAACAATGTTGTTCTCTCAAAGGTCAATCTAAGGAAGCGAAAGGTACAAATCGATGTTATGTGTCCTAGATGTAACCAAGGAGAGGAAGACGCCCAACACGTTTTCATAGGCTGAATTGACGTGGGAAATGATGGGTACACATCAATATTTTTTCTTCTTAATTTTAAAAAAATACATGTATTGCCAGTTCGAATCCATTTTTTTAGAACGACTTACGTGCATCGCACGTTTAATCCAATTTTTTATCAAAACGTGCGTCGCACGTGAAAAATACTAGTATATACTATAAAGACAAATAAAGACATGGAGTAGAGTAGCTATTTGAAAAATACACACATTTAAAAAAAAATTATATATGATACTTGGAAGGAACTGAAAGAAAAAGTGTTTCAAAAAAGAAAAAAACATTTGTGCAAACTAGGCGATTTTCACTGTTCACTCTCCTTCCCCCTGTGATCTCTCAGATCCGGACCTTTTACTCATCCTTTCCTTCCTTTCTCTTCATTAAATCTGCTCATCTCCCCTTTTCCTCCAAACCCTTTTCCTCTTTGTCGCCCGTTCGCCTTTCCCGCGGCTGAGGCGCTCTGTTCCCGTCAGTCCTCGGAGTATTTGCACTTCCTGGTTCAGCCCTTTTTGCACCTTCGCTCGCTCGTCCTTGCTGCGCTTCTCCAGTTCTGTGCTTCCGTTTCCTTCATAGGGCGTTGGTCTGCTGCCGATCTCAGCTTCAGTTTGAGGTAAGCTTGTCGCCTCGCTTGCCGTGCGTTTGCCGCTGAAGCTCCCTGTGCTTCTCAGAGATCCCTCTCAGGTTCAGATCCTTGGTTTTCCTTTGTTTAGTTCGCTCGCCTCTGCACTGTAAGTTTTCTTCTTCCTTTCTTTATTTGTCTCGCATTGATTGTACTCGTCTGTTTTTTAGCGGCTTCGCTCCTTTAGCTGAGCAGTGCGTGCTTTCCCTTGGGATTTTTTCCCCTCCTCTTTGAGGATCCCCCTTCTCTTTGGATGTGGAGAATTCGCACTTTTCTCCGGTGCTTTTTCTCCGCCTCTGTAGCTAGTTTAACTTCCTTTCTCTTTTCACAGAATCAGCGCGTTTATCTCTTGAGGCACCTTACCTCTGAGCACTCTGTAGCGCTTTCTCCCCGCCCTCTCCCCTCCGTCGCTACCATTATCGGATTGGTACTCTCCTCTCTTTTTTCTGTGAAATTTTTTTTAATGGGCCATCTGCGTGTTTGGGCCCATGGACCTTCCCTGGGTTGAGGTCGTTAAAAAAAAAAAAGAAAATTGTGGCCTCTAATTCTAATTCCCCCTTTTCTAATCTCTCTGGTAATGTTGGGCGAGCGATTGTAGACTTGTTTAGGCCCAACATCACGAAGTTTCGTGCTACCTTCTCTTCTGCCTCTTCCCGCTCGTTAATCTTACCATTCGCATCCCTTCCCTCTCGTTCCTCTTCTTCTTCCCGCCGACATCGCACGGCTTGTTTCTGCTATCTTCAATTTGGCCACTTCAAACTCGACTGCCCAAACAAAATGAAATGTATCTTCTGCCTTAAAGATGGGCATGCGAAGCACCGATGCTTCGCACTCCAAAAAATATTAGGGCGTCCTAGAGGTGCGCCGATTTCTGATCAGGTCCTAGCTGCGGTGGATCTCGCTACTCTCCGTAGCAAACTTCCCTCCACCAAACCCTCCTTTTCTCTGAAGATTCCGTCGAAATCTTCCCCGCCGCTTCTTCCCACTCCGTCCGTGGAGCCCCGTTTGAGTGATAACCCTTTACCTCCCCCCTTGGCCTCTTCGGAGCCTCCCTCCCTCTCCTCCAAGCAGGCTATTACTCAAGTCTTCATCCCCAAAGCTGAACTGACGGATCGACTGAAATACTTTGGTACCTATGGAGCCATTTCCTTTGTTGGAGGTTCGGTTCCCTTCTTCACTCTTAATTCTTTTCTTAGCAACTTTTGTAACATCAAGGATTGGGATTGGGTTCTATATAATTGCTCAAACGGTGATATGGTCATCTGTTGCCCATCTCCTAAGATGTTGGACGATCTTATTTCGAATTCTTCTCTGGCTATTGGTGGCATTTCCCTTGCCGTTAGACGTTGGGTTCAGATCCCGACCCCACCTTCGGATTCCAGTTCAGCTGACTTTAAAGTCTCTTTGGTTGGGATGCCTCCTTTTTGCGATTCTCTCCGATTAGTCGGTGATATGGCGAAGTGCATCGGAGACATTGTGAGCATCTCCTCCAAAGCTAGATTGGCCTCTGGTTGTCTTCAAGTTGAGGCCGTCTTTCGCTGCACCAACCGCTCCAATCATATCGAAGCTTTTTGCTTATCCGACGGCATCTCGTCTTTCACGGTATCGGCTCACTACCATGATTCTGTTCCTTCCAGTAATTTTTCTTCTCTTTCCCACTCTGGGACTGCAGCGCCTTCATTTGGCTCTGATCTATCTGGCGCTTTTCATCCTGGTGGTACCTCATCCTCTAAGGCTAAGAACGCTGTTGCGAAGGTTGGCTCTCTGAATTCAGCTCGCAGTAATTTCTCGTTCCCTCGTAAGCCGTCTGTGCCTGCTTCTAAACCGAAGATTTCTCCGTCCAAGGCCCCTAACCTTGTTTGGATCAATCCCGATCTCCAAGCAGCAAAGGGTGTTTCTTCGATTACTTCTCTCCCTACTGATTCATCCAATCCCCTGCCCCCCAGTGCTCTGCAACCGTTTGTTTCCTCCTCCTCTACGGTAGTGGATCCTACTCCTCCCGCTGCTAAGAGTAAGGTCCCGTCATCTGGGTGGCCAGAGTGGGAAGTTAACAAGCACTTTGCTTCTGACTGGGAGAGATTTCAGCAGCTTGCTCATTTCCCCACTCCGAGGAAATCGGATCCCGCTCTCTCGCCCTCTAAAGCCAACCTGAAGTCTCCTCACAAAGAAGCGGCCTGGATAGACCAAGACCCTCTACTCTTAGAGGAGGAAGCTGATCTGGAGCGGGGATCCACTCCCAAACAGGTATCTCCTTTCCCTGACCATTTACCCTTTTCTTTTGATTTGTTCTTTGTGTCTGAATGGATTTTGAAGTGCTTTATGTTGAGGCTCCATCCTCTTGTTTTATCTGCTCCACTACATTTTTTGCTTAATATTAGTATTTGCCCATTCGGGTCATTGTTACGAGGATGGATGTCCCCATCGCTCGTTATGAAGGCCCGAGGTATTTTGGGTTCTATTCCCCCTATCACTCACAATCTCTCCCCTCTCTCTACCTCGATCTCTTTGGAGTCGACTTTTCTCCGGTTTGAATCCACTGATTCAGTCTCAGCGGGTATTATATCTTTACCCTGACCTCCGTCGCAGGAGGAAGGGTCTCCTGACTCTACCCCTGATCTACCTTCGCGGGCCCCTCGTCGCATTATTCGCTCTAGTGCGAGGCTTTTGGCTAAAAAAAGATTGGGCAATGTAGCATTTTTATCTCCCGAGAAGTGTAGGTCGAGTCCTAACTCTGGCGTTAAGCTGTCTTCCCTGTATGCCCAATCTAACCAGATTCCTACCACGCAGTTAGGCTCCATTTACAGCCCCTCTTTTGTTTCGCTATCTAACATCGAGCTAGCCTCTTTGGCACAGGACTTGGGTTTCCTGATAGACCCTACCAACTCCCCTTGTTTTCACTCCCTCAGGGGGAAGGAACGTCATAGAGTTCTGGAGCATCGTTGTGCCCATGATTAGCGTTTCTTGGAACATCCGTGGACTTCATTGTCCGTCCAAACAAAGGGCGGTTAATGATTTAATCACCTCTTCTCGTTGTGACATTATCTCCATTCAAGAATCCAAGCTGGACTCCCCCTTTCCCTCTATCTTGAGAGCCTTAGGCGGTACCACGATATCCAAATGGATTTCCCTCGATTCTATAGGTTCTAGGGGAGGGATCCTCTTCGGTTACAAAGATTCTGTTTTCTCGCTTATCACGGTGCAACGTCTTAATTTCTTCCTCATTGTTCAACTGCTCTGGACCACCTTTAATTGTCCTCTCACGATCATTTCAGTTTATGGCCCTTCGACTTCAGAGAGGAGGCCCGCTTTTTGGAACGAATTTCTTTCGTTACAAAACTGGTCCTTCGACCTCTGTTTTTTTTTTGCGGTGATTTCAACATCACTCGTTTTGTGTCCGAAAGATCTAACCTATCCATTTCTAACTCCCAATCTTGTTTCTTCAACGACTGTATTCGGGAATTGCAATTAACCGATATTCCGATCTCTGGTAGATCCTTCACTTGGTCCAACCAGCGTGATCCGCCTACCTTTGCTAAGCTTGATCGCTTCCTGGTCTCCCAAGACTGGATCTCTCGTTTCCAGCGAACTTTCTCACAGGCCCTTCCCAACCCCTCTTCGGATCATGTTCCCATCATTCTTTTCGCTGACTTCTCCTTTAACCGGCCGCACAAATTTCGATTTGAAAAACTCTGGCTTCAAGACCAGCTCTTTGTTTCTCTGGTGGAGGAATGTCTTGCCTCTATCTCTGGATCCGCCGGATTGGGCAATATCCTGCTTAAACTCCATGCTATCAAGTTTGGTTGTAAAATCTGGCGCACGGAGCGTCATAGAAACACCAACTTTCTCAAAACTTTTCTCCTTCAATCCATTGAGTCTATTGATAAGATGGAGGAGAACGGTCCCTTGCCCGAATCATTTAGATTGGAGCGTCGTTCTTGCAAGCAAGATTATTCCGAAATCCTCAATCTTGAGCACATTAAATGGGCTCAAAGAGCTAGGATTAGATGGATGAAGGAGGGGGATGCCAATACGGCTTTCTTTCAGAACTTTGCTTCTCATAGGCAACGTTGCAACCGAATATCTTCCATCTCGGTGCAGGGAGGGGACCTCTCCAGTGATGTAGATATACATCGGAAATTCCATTCCTTTGACAAGAACCTCCTTGGGCTTCCCAAACATCGCTCAATAGAGCTTGACTGGTTCCAGCTTTACGGTAATCAAACCCACGATCTTTCTGCTGTTGAGGCCCCCTTCTCTATGGAAGAAATTAAAGTCGCGGTCTTTGCTCTTAAAAGTGACTCTGCCCCGGGACCCGATGGGTTCCCCGCCTTCTTCTTCCAAAAATTTTGGGAATTTCTTAAGGATGATCTTTTTATAATGTTCCAAGATCTCCATTCCGGTATTTTCTCATTTGATCGCATCAATTACGCGCATATTGTGCTTATCCCCAAGCTGATGGGCGCTCACCTTTTGTCTCAATTCAGACCCATTAGTCTGATCAATACCACTTTCAAAATAGTTATGAAAGTTCTTTCTACTAGGCTGAGTGAGATCATCTCCCCTTTGATTGACTCAGCTCAATCGGGTTTCATCAAGGACCGTTTCATCCTCGATAGCGTGGCGTCAGCTCAGGAAATCATCTCTTATTGTCATAGGTCTCAATCAGAGGGTATCCTCCTTAAACTCGACTTTCAAAAAGATTATGACAATATGAGTTGGGATTTTCTTCTTGGCATTCTTTCATTCCGTGGTTTCGGTCCCAAATGGATTGCTTGGGTTAGATCAAGCTTGTACTCCGGTACTTCCTCTTTATTTATTAATGGCTCCGAGGGTCACAAATTCAAAATTAGATGTGGCCATCGTCAAGGAGATCCCCTCTCCTCTCTGCTATTTGCTCTTGTAGCTGATGTTTTTAGCAGGCTTCTTAAACATGCTAGGAATGCTCATATGATTGAGGGTCTCGGTTGTACTCCTCGTTTCGAAGGGGTTCTTAATTTGCAATATGCTGACGACACTATTATTTTCATTAAGCCGAATGCCCACTCCCTTAGGAATCTCAAACTTCTCCTTTACTGCTTTGAATCCGCATCGGGTTTGTCGATCAATTTTCAAAAATCGTCGGTTCTTTGGTTGGGTGGATCCCCCAACGCCAGGCCGAGATCTCTAGCTTTTTAAATTGCCCCTCTGCGTCTTTTCCTATTACCTACCTTGGCATTCCTCTTAGATGGGGTAAATTACACAGATCAGACTGGTATCCACTTATTGATAAAGTGGAAACCAGGCTCAGTGTGTGGTCCGGTAATCGGCTGTCTCGAGGTGGTAGATTAATCCTCGTTAACTCGGTGTTATCTGCCATGCCTCTTTATTATATGTCCTTTTTTTACCTCCCCGCATGGGTTATTAAAAGGATTGATCAAATCAGAAGCAATTTCTTCTGGTCCGGATCTTCATCCTTTAAACCTGGTTCCCATCTTTGCCAATGGAAAATGATTTGCACTTCCAAATCGGAAGGGGGGCTTGGTGTTCTGGATCTCAGAGATCACAACATCGCTCTCTTAGGTAAATGGCTGTGGAACCTCCACACTCGCGACAACTTTCCTTGGATTCAATGTATCAAAGAATATCGCTATCGCGAGCGTCGTTGGTGGGATTTTTCTGCGCCTGTTTATCGCCTTGCTTCTCCATTCTGGAAAGGTGTCTGGAAGGCCTCAACAACTTTCCACTGTAGTATCTCTCGTACCTGTGCAGACGGGTCGAGAGTTAAATTTTGGAACGATCTGTGGATCGGCAACATCAAACTCTCTTCCGGTTTTCCCTCCTTATTTCACCTGGCCTCCGATCCCTCTGCTACGGTGGCAGAGTCTTTTACTCTCATCGACGGTATGCGTCATTGGTTTCATTCCATTTGTTATTGAATTACCCCCCCCATCTCTTACAGATTTTCAACGAGCTCATCTCTCTCCTCAATAACTTCGTTTGGAATCCTTGTGAGGGGATAGCTTGGCGCTGGAATGAATCGGGGTCCTTTTCAGTCAAATCTTTCTACAACTTTCTTAACTCTAGAGGTACTCGATCTTCAGTCGCGAACCGTATTTGGGACTCTGCCGCTCCCCTTAAAGTGAAGATTAACTTTTGGCTAGCATACCAAGGCAAACTACTCACTGTTGATGTCCTCAATAGAAGGAATTTAGCTTGGGGGCAACTTTGCCCGCTATGTGCTTCTCACTCGGAAGATGTTAATCATCTTTTTGTCCACTGCCCTATCATCCTCCCTTTGTGGAGGACTTGCGCTCTTGCGTGGTCTACCGGAGCTACTCCTCCCTCTTTAGCAGATGTTTGGTCCTTTAAGCCATCGAATTCCCTGTTCAATAATGCGTGGTTATTGTCTATCCATATTATCATTTGGATTATTTGGAAGGAAAGGAACCAGCGATTGTTTGAGCATCGCTGTTCCTCCCCAATGGCTCTTATTGAAGGTTTATTGTCTTTGTTCAATCTCTGGAGCGCAGGCCCTTCTTACAAAGGCAGAGTGCCTTTGGATCGGCAAAAACTGATAGACTCTTTTCACTGTCTCAATAGCTTGCATGCTTTAATTCCTTAGCCTTCTTTATGTTTACTGTCTAACTATTTCTTTATTCTTTTTGAATTGATGTTTTGTTTCTCTTCTCTGTCTCCCTTGCAGGCTTGATCTTACTATAATGGTGCTCCTGGCTTCGATGCCTTTTGCTGTGTTATAGCATCTCTCCTTTTTTGTGTTTCCAGGGTTTTAGATTGGTTGTTTGCTTATTTCTATCCTCTACTTTCTTTTGTGCTGATGTTGGTTTTGTGGAAACTACCTTTACCCTCTGGTCTTTTGGACTAGAGGTGGTTGTGACTGATCTCTGGATGCCTTTGTTTGAGAGTACTTCTATACTCAGTGCTGGCATCTTTTAGTGGTTTGTTTTTTTTAGCCGTTCATTGCGGCTTACCTTGCAGCTCTTACCTGCTCTTTTATTTTAGCTGTGTTGCACTATTTTAGTTTGCTGCTCTGTTGTTTTGTACGGTCTGCTTTCATGGGTTTGATCGTTTGATGGAGAGTGTTTCAACTCCCTGGTTGCTGCGGATTGTTGTGGTTGTTTGCTCTTGTTTCTGCCTGGATTTGTTGATGGGCTCAGGCTTCTGATGGCCAAGCACGGAGTCCATGAGCGATTTTTAGGCATTTCGTTATCTCGCTGTTGCATTCTTCTCTCCCTGTCAGCAAGAGTCATCGGTACCTTTGTTTTCCTCTTGTTGTGGCGTCCAAGGCTGCGGCTCTTCAGGCGTCTCCCTCCCCGCGCTGATTGATTGCGGCTTCGAGTGGTTTCGTTCAGTGTTTGGTGGTCTGCAGCTTTTTCCTCTCCGGTCCTGCTCGAGGAGTTTTTTCGTTGCTTATTCTTTGTGTTGATTCTGATAATGGTAGTTATGCGTTTTTTTCGGGTTTTACCCCTTGTAATTATGCGTTCTTTTTCGGGTTTTACCCCTTGTAAAACTCCGGCTTGTGCATTATATTATTTTTAATATATGATTTCTGATGTGGCTGGAGTCGAGAGACTCTATCCGTTCTAAAAAAAATAAAATTATATATATATATATATTTTCCCCCTAAACCATTGATAAGACCTGAGAAGCCCCAATGTGCATGTGTTCGGCCCATAGGTTGGGTCGGGTATGAACAAGCAACCAACCAAACCCAAATTTCCAATCGGACGGTCGAGATTCACTCATGACCCTATATATGTACCTCTACAAATAGGTTTTCTGTCTTCTTCTCCCTCTTCTCCACCAAAACTAGGGTTTCTCATTTGGAGGCAGACGACGCCACGCCGAAGCCCATCATCCAAGGTCTCTCTCTCTCTCTCTCTCTCTCTCCTCTCATGTCTTTCGTTCTCATCGGATTTGTACCTCCATTTGTTGCTACGATTGGGAAGAGCGTTCTCATTCAATTATCCGGTATATTGAATCATTTCAATCGAGTCTCGAATTGCGTTTCTTACAGTCATCTCCTTTTCGATGAGTCGGTGAAATCTATAGTTTTTTTCAGTATTTGAAACGACGACGATGATGATCTTGTTGTCGATAAATAGAGAAATGTTAGCCCTAGATTGAAGCCCTGCATTTAATCTATTGAAGATACTTGTGTTAATTAGTTATCAGCCTTGTATCTTAACATAAATTAAACTTGGGGTTACCAACTCTAGATTCGGGATAGGTGTTGAACAACAACAATGTTTTGTTGACTAGTGGATGGATGACATATGTTTCTTTATATTTTTTTCATTAAGAATGTCTGAATTTTGGTGTGTGTGATACCAATTATTGCAAATCCTTTTAATTAGTGATTTATGTTCTTTACATTCGTAGCAGTAGTTTATATTTCAATTCTGAAGGGTTAATTGTATGGGAGAATGCAATTTTATTTTATTTACTGTTATAGCCTTGTAGGTCTCAAGTGTATGAAATGCTTGCGTCTATTAGTTTCTGAACAAGTGATGACACGGCTGGTTTCATAGGATGGAATTTTATTTTTGTAGTAGGGGATACTGAATGGTTTGTTATTGATCCGAACTTAGATTTATGACTGTGAACAGCTAGAAATTAAAGTTCTTTAATTTTTGAGAATGCAGATAATTCTTCAATTAGGTCTATTGCATAGTAATTTGTTTTTTTTTCACATTTGCATATGGAAATTTAACTAGTTTATGGTCATAATTAGTCATGTCTTGGGTGAGTTGATAGTTTCTAACTTTATTGTATATACTATGTAGTATGATGTGTAAACTATATAAAAGTCTGATTTTTTTTTCCTTCTATTTTTTGAAATATTTCCCTTCTGTGAGTGTCCCTGAGTTGTTTTTCTTATTTTTGAAAGCATTACAATGGCTCACTACTGAATTCAGACAACACGATCTGATCTATATAACATTAACAACCTAGTAATATTAGTGATATATAAGAAATATCTTGATTTCCATGTGTCAGTTTGATGCATAGAAACTAATTAATACAAATTGTTGAGTAATTTTCTGTCTTTTGCTTTATGATATTGGTTTGTTTTGTTTTAGGTTTTCATTAAAAAAAATTCCGTAATATTTAAACAATTTTAATTGAGTATGTTGAATGTTACATATTGTCCTGATTCTGCCTTTCAGGTAAGAAATGGTGAAGCATAACAACGTTATTCCCAATGGTCACTTTAAGAAGCACTGGCAGAATTATGTCAGGACTTGGTTTGACCAGCCTGCCCGAAAAACAAGGAGAAGAATTGGTATGTAAGCTGCTTGCAATTTTTTCCGTCACAAAAACTGTTTATTTGTTCCTAGTTTCTGAATTATTACTGTCCTTGCTGTTGGGTATGCTGACCGAGTTAACTGTACTAATGTTATTAAACATATTTCTTACAGCTAGGCAAAAGAAAGCTGTGAAAATCTTTCCCAGGCCAACAGCTGGGCCTCTACGCCCTGTGGTACAATGCCAGACTCTCAAGTACAACATGAAACCAAGGGCAGGCCGAGGGTTTACTCTTGAAGAACTCAAGGTTTGTATTAAAACTTATCTTAAATTCCTAGCCTGAGACTATGCATGGTTTTCTGTATTAACTTCCTGTTTAATATATCATACTTGAATGTATCGTATCTGTGAAGTAGTATCTGAGGTGCAATAAATTTGGTGAGCAATGTGTTGTGCGTGAAGCATTCTTTAGTCCTAAAATTTGTATTATGTAATAGTTATAGTTTGAAGATAACCTAATTATTAATATTTAATCATTTAATCTTTTAAAATGTTGATACTCAATTTATCTGAGGTTTAATCTTTAGATTATTTCACTAGAAACTATCCTAAATACTACATAAAATTTAACTTCTTAAAGTTAGCTTCAATAAAAGACACTTGGTGTAGTCTTCTCAGCTTATGTAGAAAGTCGATACTATTATCATTTAAATCTATTTATTAGTCATGGACTCGGTTGATTTAGATGTGCACTGATCATGTAATTGGAAAACTTATAGCTCTCAAGATGACTATTTGCACATCTACCTATTAGCAAAAGCCGAGATAGATAGAGGTAGGAACATATGTAGTCCTTCTGGTTGGCTTGCAAGATGTGTCCTAATTGCTGTTGATTACTTGATTAATTAATGGTTTAATACAATTCCATGGTCACTGCTATTAGCAAGGTCCATGTGCTAATTTGCTCAAAGGTAAGCTTTCAGCTTATATCTGTTACTTTTTTTTTGTAGTTGGCTGGAATTCCCAGGAAATGGGCCCCAACTGTGGGTATAGCTGTGGATCACAGGAGGAAGAACCGATCTTTGGAAGGACTCCAGGCTAATGTCCAGAGGTTGAAAGAGTACAAGGCCAAGCTTGTTATCTTCCCAAGGCGTGCTGGCAAATTCAAGGTAATTTTATGAACCTTTAGTAAATCTAGAATACATGGTGAAGCGGCGTTGTTTCATAGTAGCATCGGTTGACATGCGGAGAGTTTTAAAGTCGGAGGGCTGTCAGTCACAATATTATTTAATTTCCTGTCTCTAAACAAAGTTCTACTGGTGTAGTTGATCTGTTGTGCCCGTTTTGAAGAAACTTTAACTAGAGTTCCTCTTTTAGCTATAGAGGAGAAGGTATACAAACTGCAAATTTGTACCTTCGATTCTTGAAAAATACGGATCAGTAACTTTTATTTGTATATATTATTAGTTAAAGGTAAGGAGTGAAATATTTAGGTTGAAGAATTTCAATGGAGAGTATCAAATGTTGGGTTCACATTATTAGAGATATTTTTACTCGAAAAACGCTCCCCCAGAAAACTGTAGATTAGATCATAACTAGGGATATCTTAATTATTTATACATGTTTCAATTATCTCATCTCTATCCTAACAATGCCTAAATGATTTTACCATATTTCGTATTTAAATTTGGTTACTGAATGGTGAGTTTCCTGTTGTGTATTAACAGAGTGGTGATTCTACTGCTGAAGAGCTGGGTTCATCTACCCAAATCCAAGGGGAGCTCATGCCTATTACTAGGGAGAAGCCTGTGGTTAATGTGGTGAAGGTGACTGAGGAGATGAAGTCATTCAAGGCTTACCAGAAGCTTCGTGTTGAAAGGACAAACCAGCGCCACCTGGGAGCAAGGCTCAAGAGAGCTGCTGAAGCTGAGAAGGAAGAGAAGAAGTAATCAAGGAGTTAATTATTTGTTTATCCATAATTATCAACTTTTGCTTTGGTAGCTGTTTGATTTGATTTCCCTAGTTTCGAACACAAAGACATCCTAAAGAGAATTTAATTGTTTTTATGAGTACCAGAGATTTTGCAGCTTTATTTCTTTGGGCCTTAATGCATATTCTTGATTCTTCTCTAGTGGAGGAGAGTTGAGGATTTTTTGAACTCGTGTTTTTGTTTAATGAAAAATCTGTTGTTTCACTGCTCACTGATTTGGTAGTTTATTTTCGTTGCATGGTTTTCGTATTAGTAAGTGACATTTGCGATTACCAGCCCTAAATGCATGTGTAAGAATGTCTCAACGAAAAGATGAATTCTGTGGCTGCTGATATAATTCAGATGTTTATATGCAGGTCTTTTATGCTTTTAAATTGATAGGGTGTTAAATGTGCAGGGCGGTCTCTTTGGCCGATTAACTCTTTTCAGTGTTGTTGCAAAAATGTGTGAACTTTTGTATATTCATACTTGAAGGCAATATGGAGAGCATCTGTATTCTGCTGGCCAAATATCCAAAAAAAAATGGAAATTTTGGCCAAAAATCTGCTGCAGTCGACTGCCAAATTTGGGATAAGAAATGGTAGAAGCCGAAATTTGGGTTTCGTAATATGATATCTTTTCAAATTTCGGAATATGATATATTTATTCGTCGAACAATATTATTATTATTATTTAATTGAAAAGATCCGACGAGATATCATATCCTGTCCGATCGATTTAAAAAAACAAATGTCAGAGAAACAAAATCATATCCTATTTCTCGCAATTCTTTCTCAATTGGAATTTTTAAATCTTATACATTAGGCCTATAGTCCTTCTGTATGGGTCGTTCACTCATTTCATCCTGAGACGGGCCGTCCGATATTTAAAAAAATCATCCTCATGTAGGAAATGATCTTCCATCCATCGTTTAAAAGCCAAATTTTGAATTTAGACGGCCACAACTCATTTCTATATTTTCTATTGTTATATGCTAAACTCATATTTTGGGTTTAGACGACTACAGATGCTCTCGAGGTTGTTCTGCACAAATTGTAGGAACTCCAATTGAATGGACCTGTTTCCATCACATAAACTAGTGTATCCTTGTGCAATATTGCACATAATTTTTTAAAAGAATTAAAAAGAACTATTTACAATTTTTTATCCAATAACATTTATATAATATTGGACATATTTGATTAAAGGATATGATACGTTCAAAATTTGGTTGGAGCAAGAGTGTGATGGTTTGCCACTTATATTTACTTTTTTTCCCCCTCCCACATTTACTTTTCCTTTTTCTGTTTTGAAAAGAAAAAAGGTAAAAAAATTCCTTTGATAAAAAATGATCTTACTTCTTAGCATATAGAAGTGCAGAAATGAGATGTCTCTTACCAAATTGTGAATTGAATAATATCAGTATGCAAAACGAGACTCAATTTCATATGTATGACATTTTTATCTGTAAATATAGAACACCCTTATAACTATTGATAAGAATAGGACAGTTAGAAGTAATTTTTCAAGAAGGCCCTAACTTTGGAGATATTTACACAACATTAAAACTAAAAATTTACATATCTCACTACCCTATTTAAAAATTGGATACCTCACAGAAAATAAAGAAATTAAGATTAAAAAATCTCTCAAAATTTTAAATCAGATACGTTGATAGAAGATTGACACAAAGAAAGCATATAACTGAAAGGGAAATAACATAATATTTGAAAATAACAACTAAAATAACAAAAAAAACTACCTAAAGAAATACAAAAAAATAGATAGCATACAAGGTATTAGATTATAGGAACGAAGAAGCAGTTGGTATTACCAACACCTACTAGAATACAAAATATTAGGCTAAGTATGGCTCATAAAACAGCAAGATTAAATTCAAATATAGGACCAAAAATTTATATGATAAACATACAAGAGTTGAAAGAAGATTGCAATGGTCCTGTGTTTGTAGAAATTATAAGAAAAGATTTAAAAATCATTAATAAGAACATAAAAGAACTACGTAGATATATAACTAAAGACATAGAGAAAGAATTAGGCATAACGGATATGAAAGAGTTAGAAGCTATAACAAAACTTAATATAAATATTTTAGAAATAGAAGATTTAATGGGAAATCCCAATTCAGTGGAAGTAGAGAAAGTCTTAAAAAACCTAAATATAACGAATGAAGAAATAAAAATGGAGCAAGACAAATAAAAGATTATAGCAAAACCTACAGAAACTCAAATGACATGTACGAAATCTTAAGACCGCCACCTAACAAAAGACCTTATCCATTGCCATGGAAATGACAAAACATAAAAAATAATAAGTTAGGAAGAGACAAAGAAAAAGAAACCCAAAATATGAACCTACAGAACACAACGAAAAAGGAATAGCATGAAATAGAGAATGACTAGATCTAGACTGCATAAAAGACATAGATAGAACAATAGAATAATGAGTAAAAGCCTCACTAATAGTAGGATTTAGGCAAAATCTTTCAGGAAATGCATTTGAGAAATTTATAAAAGATACCTTTATCGGAGTAGTAGAAAAATGGTGGAATGGATTAAAGGAAGAAGAAAGAAATACTATAAGAAAATCAAGACCAATTGATGATAAAGGAACTGAAGAAATCTCAGCACAACGAACCTTAGGTCTGAAAGAAATAATTACAAATTACGAATAAACAAATAACAAGCATTGAAATTAATACCAATAATAAATACATTAGACAACCAGAACAATAACCAATTTAAAATAGAAATAGAATATTATGATAAAGGAAAGTGGAATAAACAAACAACCTTAGTAGATACAGGAGCTACTAATTCACATATTAAACAAACAAATATAAAAACAACTGAATTAATGCCATTAGAAAAACCATATTACTGCTGTAGCGCCCCGAATTTCTAATAAAATAACTTAGAAAATACGTGGCACTTTCCCAGCGATCCACTTCAATGTAACAACATACATAGTCCAAAAACACAAAGTATTTTATTCCAAACATTAATACAAATATCTTTTCAAATTGCAGCGGAAATACAAACACTTTAAATTACAACAATTCCTTTTAGAAAATTACACGAGGCTCTATTACACCACTCATGATCTCTACAGCTAACCCAAGCATCCAAGCCTCCAAACTCTAAGCGACCTGCATCATATGAGGTTAGAGTTGAACCCTAACCCCCAAACTACGGGGTCAGCCATAAATGGTGTGAGTGATATAAACAACAAACATAAATAAACAATAAACATAAATTCTCAAGCAACATGTTCTGAACAAAAATACATAAACTGAACATGTAATATGAAACAAGAAACGATAGGCCAGTACATGCGTGAACCAAGTCGAGAATCAATAACACCGATCAAATATCCATCAATCAATCACTCTCAAAAATGTACAGCTCAACTGTGTGGTACAGTCGACTGAATAAGGCACCAGTCGACTGATCACTCCCAAACACCTGATTATCAAACATTCTCAATATCACGTTACCTGTCCAACGATCAATCACTAATAATGCCATAGATCGGGTACCCAGTTATCGATCACTAACAGTGACTCCCAATACCGCAGGGTATGCCCATCTACAAAGACTAAAGATAACATAGATCGGATATTCGGTGATCAGTCACTAATAGTAACTCCCAACACCGCAGATTCTATCCATCTACAAAGACTAAAGATAACATAGATCGGATATTCGGTGATCAGTCACTAATAGTAACTCCCAACACCGCAGATTCTATCCATCTACAAAGACTAAAGATAACATAGATCGGATATTCGGTGATCAGTCACTAATAGTAACTCCCAACACCGCAGATTCTATCCATCTACAAAGACTAAAGATAACATAGATCGGATATTCGGTGATCAGTCACTAATAGTAACTCCCAACACCGCAGATTCTATCCATCTACAAAGACTAAAAGATAATACAGATCGGATATTCGGTGATCAGTCACTAATAGTAACTCCCAACACCGCAGATTCTATCCATCTATAAAGACTAAAGACTTGAAAGAACACTCAAGATTCTGAAAAACTCATCATCACCAGTCGACTTATACTGTAGTAAGTCGACTGCCCCGAGAACCAATATCCAAGATTATAACAAGTATTATAAGTCGGCTTAATAAACCATCAGTCGACTTACCCGAGACAATTACCAATAATTCTCAAGAAATATTCTAAGTACTAACAGTATAAGATGACTTATAAAAACATAAGTTGACTTACCAACAATATAAGATGACTTATAAAAATCATAAGTAGATTATCAAAACATAAGATGACTTATAAAAATCATAAGTAGACTTATCAAAACATAAGATGACTTATAAAAATCAAAAGTAGACTTATAGAAAACATAAGATGACTTATAAAAATCATAAGTAGACTTATAGAAAACATAAGTCGACTTAAAGGAGACATAAGTCGACTTATAAGAACATAAGTCGACTTATAAAAACATAAGTCGACTTACCAGAGAGAAATTCCAGAAATCTTTAAGAAAATATTCTAAGTGTCATAAGTCGACTTGCAAAGTCATAAGTCGACTTAAACTACAATATAAGTCGACTTAAAAGGTCATAAGTCGACTTACCAGAGAAAAATCTAAGATAACATTAAAAATAAATTCTAAGTGTACCAGTCGACTGAAAAGGGTCTAAGTCGACTGTCCAGAATAGATTTTCAAGAAAAACTAAAGATACAGCAGTAGAGTCGTACCAGTCGACTGAATCGTAGACCAGTCGACTGTCGGCCTACAGTTTTCATAAATTAGGTCTGAATACGAAAATCAAGACTGGAGTTTTCTATCGATTCATTGCTTATGAAAGTAACTCGTATTTAGTCAAAAGTGACAATCTCAAGATGATCCACATTACGGATACAATACTAAATCCCCATGTTCTCAATTCTTAAATCTCCCAATAGGGTTTCTTAATACTTGATTCTTTCACCAATAATAAACAAGATCTGTTTATAACCCAAAACCCAGATGTTCACGCATCTGATCAAAACCATACTTCAATCTTAACATGATTCGAGCAACAAGGAATTTGTTAAACAAGATCTACTAACATTCATGGATTTTATATGCATATTACGAATAATAACCATGGCAACGATCACATACAAGATACGAAACATCAAACAAAACAACACACAATCATACACACAAACAAAACAAGTTCATATCACTCACCTTTAGAATTGCAAAGATCCAATGGAAAGCCTTCTTCTTGCTAGATCCAAGATCTTCTTCTTCAATCGCCAAAAGAATAAGAGGTACAATAAAATCTGAGTTGTGCAGCGAATGACGGCTGCAAACTCCCTTATATAGGCCGGGAATCAAGTATTAGGGTTTAGGATTACATTTGCAAAACCATCCCTTCAAAGATACAATTATATATATATATATATATCTACTCTTGGAAATTCATCTAAAATTTATTAAAATTAGGATTCAAAAGAAAATATACTTCTAAATCTTAACCAATACCGTTCAAAACGTCCAGAATACCAATTTTGCATTTTAACCCTTAAAAATGTCAATTTTACAAAAAGGTCCTTCTTTTATCAAAAATTGCAAATAGATCAAATTAATTTCAGAAAAATCTGGAAAAATAGTAAATAATTCCCAAATAATAAATAATGATTCTTCATAGAGAAAACTTAATTTTTCAAACATCTCAAAAGTCATTTGCACGTGTTTTGCACGTGTACAAAAGATAAATCTTTTAGAAAATATCAATTAAATCCTCAAAATTCATTTAAATTCATTTTCAAATAATTAAAATAATATTTGAAAATACGGGGTTCTACAACTGCCTAGACTATTACAATAACAGACATCTAATAATACCGCCACTGAGGATAAATGATAGAAACGAAATTTTATTGTATTTACACGTAGACTCAGAACACCATTTTAATGAAATGCTATTAAAAATTTAACTTCCTTTTCAAGAAGAAAAAATCACAATAACAGTAAACAATGAAAGTATAGTAATAAATAGAATATTGAACAAATGAATCCATTAAAAGCAACAAAGAACACGTTATACATACTAACAGAATTTGTTTACGAATGATACAAATCAAGAAACTATCATAGTCTAATAGTGTAATACCCTGATTTTTCAATAAATGAGAAATTATTTATTTTGCACGTGTTGTGCACGTGCAATATTTTTTGGACTATTTTATCATGATGTGTATGTTTGAATATAATTTTCTCAAATTATTTTAGTACAAAAGCCTTCTTTAAAAGCCTTATTTGATTTAACTAAAAAGCCTTTTCTTAAAAAGCCCAAAAGCATTTTTATTTTAATTATTTTGGCCCACAAAGAAAGCCCATGAATTAATTTATTTTAATTAAACTTGTCATGTAGAAGACTTTTTTAAACAAAATTATTTTTATACAATTTTAGAATGTACAAAATTTGGCCTAGTTGCATGCACGTGCACTACACGTACACGTGCATTGCACCCTCCCTATGCTTGGCCGGTAGCATTCCTTGGAGGGAAAATTGAAATTTGGTGTGGAGAACATGGGGGTAGTTTCAAGGAGGTGGGTAGTTTTCCTAACTCCTACTTGGATCTAAGCCTTTCATTTTGCAACCACCAAGATGATCTTAGCCCTCCATTCCCCTCATTTTTTAGTATAAATACCCCCCTTCTCATGGCTAATTTTTCTATGCAAAGTGTAATTTCTAAAGCTAATAGTATTATAATTGTGAGTTATAAAAGATAAGAGAGTGTGTGGTTCCTTGGGTTGCTTGGAGCATTTCGGTCAAGGGCTTGGGGGAGCATTCGGTTGGATTGGAGAAGCATTCGGCTAGGCTTGGGAGCTTGGAAGTGGTGCACTCTTTTGGCTAGGAGGAGGTGTTCTCATCTACTTATTGCTTTTGTGTTCTCTCCATTAAGGTGGGTAAAACAATTCATGTTTCTAATATAGGGTTCATGCTAGTTATATTGACAACACTATACATGGAAAATACTAATAAGAGTCCACTCCAATTAAAAAGTTAGTATGTGAATGGCTTAGAATGATGTGATTAATTGTGTATGTGAAATGCTTGCATGAAATTAAACTATATGAAGCACTTTCTATGATTATTAGTTTAATTAAGTAATGATGCAATGTGATTAGCATGATGTGTGAAAATCTTTATTAATTACTTGCAAATTGTGTGGTTGAAACATGACAATTGATAAAGATATTGACACTATGGAATTTGAATAGAAAAGTATATTGAATGCTTGAGTTATGAGTATGTTGAATTCATGTGTAGAAGTGGCATAAATGAACCAAAGAATTGCTTGTTGTCATCAAAATAGAAATACCCAAAACTTAGTATTTTTTGAGTTTCACCTATTCATGTGCTATATGGATTCTTTTGCTAGTATGAGTATGGGAAAATCCAAAGTTGTATTGTGGTGTGAATGTAGATTAATAACCAGTAAATTATCATGGAAAATTTGGGGATAAAAGAGAGATTAGAAGATCAATCGATTCTTTTTCAATGTCGAAAATAAAAGATTTGCTAGTTTTAATAAACAAATTATTAGTTGGGTGGAAAAATTATGTTTTTAGTACGAAATTTATTTTTATACTTGCTGTTTTGAAGATTAAATAAAGATGATTAAATCTGGAACTTTTCAGTGGTTTGTATAAAGGCAATATGAATCAAATAGTTTTGAACATCGAGTTGTTTCTAAGAACAGTGCGAATTTGAAACATATAGATTTTGATTGAATACTGTAACAACCTGAGCCAGTGGCTCAAGCGGTTGGTGACTGTGTTCGGTTTCCCTGAGCGGCGTGGTTCGAAACCCGGCCTCACCATCTTTTATTCTAGCTATATATATAAGTTTAGATGACAGCGAACCGACAGCACTTATACTTAATTCACCCTCTTCTAATCGCTAGCACAGATTGGCCTGATGGCGGGTGCTCTGGCCTTCTTCTCTACTGTGCTGGGATCGAATCCTTCCTTTAGCACTTAGGGAAAAAATTTTTTTTTGTGAGATTTTGATGTCCAAAAAATGTGAGAAAAATATGGTAATTTTCATAAAAATACAAGGAATTTTATGGGATTGAGTTGGGTATTATTTGAAGAAAATATAAAGTAGTTTGTGAACAAATAGTGTAATTAAAGCTATGGTTCTAAAACACTTTTATGGAAATTTTCACTTTATAAAGATATATTGAATGGGTTTATTAAGAAGTAATTGACACAAAGAATTTTGTGGTGTGACTTGATGTTATTAATTCTCACTTGAGAATATTGTGTGAAATGTGAAGTATGAGTGTTTAATTATAAAGTGCATGAGTCCATTGTATGATTATGGAATTTAGAAATCATGTTGATGAAATTGTTGGCCATAAATATGAATTTTATGAGTTATAAGTATTCACTATGGACTTGTGAACAAAGAGTAATCATGAATAAGAAAGAATATGAAATTGTGACATGGAAGTGGTTATGACTTAAAGATTGTGAAATGAAATTTGAAATAGAGTAGCTAAGTCTCCCCGGCATTGAGAAACAAGAATTGAATTGAAATTAGACCAAGGTTGGTCATGTTGAAATGAATGAATAAGTCCGGATGATGGAGAGGCTAACTCTAGTGATTATTTTGTTCATGATTTTTAAATAAAACTAAGGACTAGTACATAGTGGAGATGTGATGAAAGTAGAAGAAAAACATGAGTATGAGGGCCAACGGATAGCGGTGTGAGAGCGATTCACAGGTTGCCTGCTTGATGCGTCAAGACAGTGCGTGGGCGCTACTCCGGAATTATCGTCCCGGTGGCGACGCTCGTGGGATGTTCGAGTGGCTATGGGTGGTGCCATTGTTCCATGGCGGAGGCTGAATTGTCCATAGGTTGCCTGCTCGATGCGTCGTGACAGTGCGTGGGATTCCCCTCCAGGCTGCCTGGACATGGGCTCATAGATCATAGGACATCTAAGACACTACCGTAGTTACAGTAGTAGTTTAAGGCATAACGGGGGATTGAACCCTATCAAGATGAAGAACGAATAAGGGCTTGCCCTCGGACCTATATAGTATGGGATGCATAGAATCCGAACAAGTGTGCATTAGTGTCATATAATTAACTGCATTGAGGACTAAGTGCACAATCACAACACAACATCAATAGGGTAGTCCCTTTAGTTGAAATGTGACAAGTTTGTGTTTGCTAAATATGAAATGTTAAGTTATACTATCTCCGGCAAGCGAGGACGGCCGTGTATAATGATCGTTGGTTGAATAAACTGACGTACCCACAGTCTAACATGCAGGTAAATGTCATGCTAAAGATTAAAGAGGATTTGGATGCTTAAAGATTTTATCAAGCTGTTGTACTTGTATTCAATTGTTGTATTTTACTTCCGCTGTGCAAAAGAAAGATGTAATTATGATGTAATCTCTGATGTATGATGAAAAGTTTTAATTTCCCTGTAAAAGTGTACTAAGAAAGTGAAAAGATCCTGTAGAACATCTCGAATTCAGTGTATTTGGGATTCGGGGCGTTACAAATAGACACCGAAGCAGGCACTAGGCTATGCCGCGAAAATATACTACCAAAATGGAAACATGATGGATATAATAAAAAAGCAATAACTAGATTAACTGGACAAACTATCATACTTGATAAGTATCAACAAAATGTTAATGTACAAATAAGAAATTAAATATTAAAAATACCAATAATATATACCAGTTTGATGATATGAATAATGATGTACTATTAGAAAATGACTTTTTCCAACAATACTATCCTATAACCATATCACATAAATCAGTTGTATTTACAACACCTTGTAGACACCAAACAATAGCAATTTGAATAGCCCAACATTATTCTATAACCGACCTGCCGCATATTAGAGTTTATTCAACCTAATGTGGTGAATATCAATATTTACCAAAACAAAACTAGAATACAACAAGTCCAAGAAAAACTACAAAAGAAATTTTTACAAAAAAAATTAGAAGAACTGTGCAGAGAGGACCCCTTGGCAAAATGAGACTTAAGTAAATCCACAGCACATATAAAGTTAATAGATAAGAACAAAATAATAAAAATTAAACCTATAAGACACACTCCAACAGACCTAGAAGAGTTCAAAATACATATAAAAGAATTAATAGAAAATAATTACATAAAAAATCACAAAGTCCACATTCATCACCCGCATTCATAGTAAGAAAACATTCAGAAGAAAAAGAGGTAAATCTCGAATGGTAGTAAATTATAAGGAACTTAATAAAAATACTAAGAGATTTGGATATCCACTATGAGATATGCAAATACTACTTAACATAGTAAGAATAAGAAAAATATATTTGAAATTCGATTGTGAATCAGAATTTTACCATGTAAAACTAACATAAGACTCAAAACAGTTAACAACATTTAGCACACCTCAAGGATTATATGAATGGACTGTATTACCATTCTGATATAAAAACAGTCCAGGAATATTTCAAAAATATATGGATAAGATTTTTGAAAAATACAATAATTTCATATCAGTATATGCAGATGATATTCTAATAGGATCCGAAAACGAAGAACTACATAAAGAGCATATACTAAAATTCATAGAAATAGTCAAAAATACAGGTATTATACTATCAAAAAAGAAAATAAAATTTTTCAAAACTGAGGTAGAATTCTTAGGAATAAAATTATTATATGAAGGAATAGAACTACAGCCACATATAACAGAAAAAATAAAGACATTTCCTAATGTCCTAAAAAAAAAAAAAAAAAAAAAGAAGTACAATCTATAATCAGGTTACTAAATCAAACAAGAGGATACATACCAAATTTATCAGCTAAAACAAAATGGTTAAAACAAAAACTAAAAAAGTTTAAGAAATGGAAATGGACCCCAGAGGATGAAGAAAAACTTAAAATATTAAAACAACAAACTTCAAAATTAAATATGCTAAGATTACTTGTTAAAGAGTGTTCATGGATAATAGAAACAGATGCATGCGAAAATAATTGGGGAGCAGTATTAAAGTTCATTGAAATAGGTGAAGAAGAGGAAAGACTAGCTAGATATACCAGTGGATCATTCACACAGACACAACAAAATTATCACATAAATGAAAAAGAACTACTATCAATCTTAAAAGCTACAAAAAGTTTGAGTTATTCATAATACATACAAAATTCACAGTAAGGACAGACAATACACAAATAAAGAGTTGGATTAACAAAATAATAGACCCAACTATAACAAATAAAAGGTTGATATGATGGCAAATGGAGTTATCACATTACGACTTCTCAATAGAAAATATAAAAGGAAAAGATAACATCCTAGCAGAAATCTTATCAAGAAGCTAACAATTTCATATTTACGGGATAAAAAATAGAGTCCAGCATATAGAACATGATGTAATCTACCTAAAGGAGATTGTGGAGCGATTAAAAGTAGCATTTAACCAACTACACCTGCAGATATGTGGTCTTCAAAGTATATTTTACCAACATATAAATGCAGATCATATTGAAAAAATGAGTGAAGGAAGTGAACCTATTAACCTACAAAATACAAGTGAGATCACAAAAATAGCCACACAAGAGGGAAACTCCACATCCATACAGCCTACTACATAAAAAAAGAGTTTACTTTCAAATCCTCCAAAATACTCCAAGAAGAATTTATTTTTACAATATATTGAGAAATTATGCCAGACCACTCACGCCAACCACTTTATCAAAACTATTTCTCAACAACATATGAACAAAGCGATCATACTACCAGGAGCAAAAAAAATTAGTGAGAGTATTGTTCGAAAGAGAACTTATCCACTGCATATACCCATCTCGAGAATGTGAAGAACTTAGCCAGTTACCAAAAGAAGTATATAAATCTGCTAAGAGTTATTTTGATCTTACAAAGACATCCAAAATATATGTCCGGATATTTTCAGCTATTCTAGAATTCCTTGAAGATAATGAAGAACTACTAGCTGAACATATTATAAAGACAGGGATGACTACACAAATCCTATTTAGAGCAACCAATATTATACCATATAAAAATGAAGAATTTAAAAAACTGATCACAGAAAGAAGAACTACGAGATTTAGAACAATGTATTGTGAACAAAGGACATACAAAATAGAGATAGTAACATATGGATCTATGATAGCCCTGACCCACAAAAATTAATGATTTACATCATAGCAAAGATTAAACAATCATAGTCAAATAAAGAAGTCTTTGACAGCTAGTACCGAATTCTGCATAAATGAGCCATGACAATGACAGAAGAGACAGCTGTCCACTACTGTAGATTTATGAGGATGGAACCACAGTATGAATGGGGACAATGCAGAAAAGAACAAGAGAAGGCTGACGAAGAGCTATTTCTAATGTGAAACATGTGAAGATATTGGTCAGAAAAGAATCTTTAACGTAAGTAGTGACGTAATTGGCTCAATTATTTATCTATGATGTAAGCAATGATGTAATGAGAACAATAATTATAACTGATGTAAAGTCATCCCTTCTTCTATAAAAGGGGAGGTTGGGTAAGGGAGAGGGCAGACTATCTAGGAGGAAAGAAATTCCATATAAGTGTATGAAAAGTTTGGTCTGTAAGGAGTTTGAGAGGAATAAAAAAATATTTTTCTATGAGTCCTGCTACAAGATCTTATACAAAATAAGGTATGAAAAAATAAATTTTCTTACTTAGGGAGAGTTTTGTATGGCTCTGCCTAAAGGATCTTGCAAAAAGACCCATTTGCAACCTTCTATAATTAGACTGTATACCTAGTAGTAGAAAATGAGCTAGGTTGTGGTTGCCTGTATCGAAGTGCTACTAGTTGTTCTAGACGTATCTCTAGGATGAAGCTCTCTTGAGAGCATAGTAGTCCTGAGATGGGAGGAGCGTAAAAGGAGCACTGAAATCAGGGTGCATACCAGAGGTATTTTATCCACTGATAGTAACTGGTACAAAGCAGCTCAAAGAGGTTTAACTCGGTTGGAAGCATGATGGGTCGTTTTGTTTTGATTTTTAGGGTATCCTTAGAAATCTCTCTTTATTCCTGATTTTATAATTGTTGTTGCTAAAAAGGATTAATGGATAATAATAGTTTCAGTATTGCCTCAGAAATTTTTGAATTAATGATTAATTATCAAGGAAGTGATAGTTAGCTAGTTTTTTATGTTTATTATCCTCATAGAGTAACAAGCATGAATGATTCTTATGAATTCAAATTATTCTTCTTTAGTATACAACGAGTTATAATTATAACAATAAATCAAATAAATCTTGGAGAAACTAGTAATATAAATGTCCAAACAATTGATGATCTAACTTTTTTAATGAAAGATCCTTATTATTTTATGAAAATGGTGAACTTAGTAGTTATATCTGGAGCCCTACTACAGCATATAGACAATTTCTAGAAGAAAATGAACATATTGAAGAAGAAAATAGACATATGGAAGAACTTAAAGAACCCCCATATGATAGTAGTAGTGAAATATCTGAGACTGAGTCAGAATCTATGAGAGATATTGAACTCATGCTTGATTACTTTAATATTTTTGAGATAGACAATGCACATTATTTAAAAGAATATTATTTGCAGATCTTTGAAGTTTTTTGATACTCTGTTTAATTTTATTTTTCAAGTGATTTCACGCTTCGCAACCCTAGTTGGTATCAGTGCCTCATTTTTAAGTAAGTAATTCTCATCAGGTTTTCTCAAAATATTTAGTACAATTTAAGTAGTTAAAAAATTAATTAGATAAGATAAATAGAATATATTACAAAAACAAATTTTAAATTTGCAGAAAGATCACGCATCCTATAGAAAAATATATAGGATGGTAAGCATAGAATATTAATTAAAAACTATCCCTTAGTTGCAAATATTTTGGTCATTGTCCTCTTTTTGCAAATATTTTCAAAAGTAGTCCTAAAAAACAATTAACTCGCTAAACGATTGAAGCTCATTACTGTTTAAGTCAAATGTTATGACTTCGTATCTGTATAATAAAACACAAAGAAAGCTATCAAGTGGCTCTCATTCAATAGGGTTGAAATTAATGATCCAGATCTAACATCACAAAAAATATTTTCTCGTCCAAAAGTTTTCCCCTAAAACTCAAATTCAAATCCCCTTAAAACAACTCCTTCATTTATATATTTATTTCTCTCTCTCTCTCTCTCTCTCTCTCTCTCTCATTCTCTCTATTTACTCAGAAATTTATATTTTCAAATAAAACACAAAGAAAGCTATCAAGTGGCTCTCATTCAATAGGGTTGAAATTAATGGTCCAGATCTAACATCACAAAACATATTTTCTCGTCCAAAAGTTTTTCCCTAAAACTCAAATTCAAATCTCCTCAAAACAACTCCTTCATTTATATATTTATTTCTCTCTTTTTTTTTTCTCTCTCTCTCATTCTCTCTATTTACTCAGAAATTTATATTGTCAAATTGCAGGTTTGTAAAATTTCATATCTTTTATGCATTTTTTTATTGCTCATGTTACATTGAAAATAGCAAAAAATCTCATCAACAGTTAAATTTCACCATTTTCCACACTCAAAATTCTAAGAAGTTGGATTATACACCCCATTTATAATTATTTTTCAACATATACTAATAGACACATGAACTTTTATTTACAACTAATTATTGTTTCCAATTCAAACTTAAGCTACATAATTGTTGTTTTACTGTTTACAAGGCTTTCATATGCTGTATCGTTCCGAAGACGTGCCTACTGCCCACAGACAAATATAGTACATATATACATCATGTAGTGGGGTGACCATATGCTGTTACTTGTGCATATATAGATAATTATAGAGAATTGAGTATATTCACAAGGGGGATCTTCTACTGTTCTTCCTGGAAACCAACACTGGAGGCTGGAGCAGGCTTCAGACTTACATACTTGTGCGTTAATCCCTTGCTCATTTATGTATATACGGCCATGTACACTACGCCCCTAACAAAAATACAAACAAAATACAGTAATTAAATCGAGCTATTTATAATCGCATAATTGATACTACAACAATTAAATAAATTAAGAAATCTAATATAATTACGATTACAAAAATAAATAAAAGAAATTACCTGTAAGAAAGAGAGGTGATTAGAAACAACTTGTTGAGGGTTTTTGATGAACACGAACTTATAGAAGCTAACAACCAAAAAATCCTCCTCCTCCTCAAATTTCGGGATAACTTCAGATTCTACTCGGTTCCGATGTACACGAGAATAGCATTCCACTATCCTACTCCTACACCTCCTATTCGTTCTCAAGACCAAAATTGAAGGGGATTTGGGGAGCAAAAAGGGTTTCTGAAGTGGGAAGAAGGAGTGAAGATAGAGGTGGAGAGTGGACGACGGTGGAGCCAACGGAAATTTACCGCCGGAACTCATGGCTCTGATCGTCATCCTCCCCCCCCCCCCCCCCCCCCCCCCCCCCTCTCTCTCGCTCGTTATCTGAGATTCTGGGAAGGGGAGGATTTCTATTTTATTTGGGTAATGTTACACCTACTACCAAATCTACAACCTTTTTCTTTACTACCTTAGGTGGCACACTATTAGTGGAGGTTATTGTAGAGTAGGTGGTACAAACATCAAAAAATAGTGTGCCACATAAAGTAGTAAAGAGAAAAATAGTAGATTTGGTAGTAGGTGTAGCATTACCCTAAGACTTAATAAGAGTAATGCTACATCCATGGTTTTTTGCAATTTTTTGTAATTTTTTGTAATTTTTTTTGTAATTTTTTATTTGCCCTTCGAGGACGAATTTTTTTCTCGGCCGTCGCACCTTTTTTTATAATTTTTTTTGTTTTTTTTTCCTCCGACGGAATATGATATGCCGTGCCACCGTTTTAAAATGTTTTTATATTTTTTTCATCTCCGACGGCACATAAAGCACCGTCTGTTATTATTTTAATTTAAAAAGGTAAAAAATAGCCTTCAACGACTGCACCAAAACGAAACCTTGCTCTATTCATTTATCCATTTATGCATATTTTGACCCTTAACGACTGTGGATGCTCTTAGGTGGCACATTCTAATAGGTGGGGAAACTCTCCAATAGGAGTGTGCCACCTAAGGTAGTGAAGAGAATGATAGTGAAATTGGTAGTGGATGAAGCATTATTCTAAGACTTAGAGTATAATAGGAAGCGTTGTGAAGAAAAAGCAAAATGCTAGACATACATAAATTTTTACCCCAAACATACATTATAAATACATATGGACCAACTTCTCACTAAAAGAAAGATTTTAACATTGTCTTTTAGTGAGAACACTAAAAGACAAGGTTTTAATATTGTCTTTTAGTGAGAAGTGGGCCCAATACATTTATAATGTATGTTTGTGGGTAAATAGTAAAAACTCATGTACTTGTAGTCATCCTCGAAGAAAAAAACATATGCAAAAAACATGCTGAAAAACTAGTTTATTTGGACAAGGTTGGGAAAAAGAAGCCCGGAAGGGTAACAACTGATAACATATTTTCCACTAAACATTTGCTCCTTCGGAAGTTAAAAGCTAGTTCATTTATCTGCAACTAATGCATCAATACAAATGCTCCTCAATGAATTCCACTTCACATGATAAGACACATGCAATATAAATGATTCATTCGACTTCATTCAATACTAGTTCCAATAGTAGAGATGATAGTAGCAAAAATTAGCTCGCCCAACCCAACCAAATTAAGTTTTATACAAATCTTCAAATGAATCACCAAGCAATGTCTTGAATGCTAGAAGACTGGGTACAAAACTATGGCTATGCTGAGACCTCGGGAATTTTTGACCAAAACGACCCATTTTCGAAAGTTCTTACCAAAACGACCAACTCGCTAACTCAGTTAGCGACCCTAGTGAAAATAAGGTCGCTAAGAGCATCTGCAGTCGTTGAAGTGAAAAATATGCATATATGGATAAATAGAAATAGGAATCGAAGTTTTGCTGCAGTCGTTGAAAGCTATTTTTTAGCTTTATTGGAGCGACGGCACATGAAGTGTCGTCCGAGGAATAAAAAACAAAAAAATTAAAGCGGAAGGGAGGGACGGCACTCGAAGTGCCGTCCGACAGATGAAAAAAATTCGTTCTCGGAATGCAAATAAAAAATTACAAAAAAATATAAAAAATTACAAAAACATTTCAGAAATTACGAAAAAATTACAAAAATTACAAAAACATTTCAGAATTTACAAAAACATTTCAAAAATTGCAAAAACAAATAAAAAATTGCAAAAAACCCCTACCGTCCGACATAATTAGAAAATTTCGTAAATAAAAAATTACAAAAACATTCGAGAAATTACGAAAAAATTACAAAAAATTACAAAAACATTTCAGAAATTGCAAAAAAAATTTAAAATTGCAAAAACATTTCCAAAAATTGCAACAAAAAAATATTAAAAATTACAAAAACCTCTGGACGGCACATGAAGTGCCGTCCGAGGAATTTGACCTGTGATTTGGGGTTTTTAGCTGGAAAAAAAAACAAGGGACGGCACATGAAGTGTCGTCCGAGAGATTTGGGGGTTTTTTAATTGAAAAAAAAATAAAAAAATCAAACGACTATATCGATTGCCGTCACTATAATATGGATAAATAAAAAAAAATTAAAAATTGTGGGACAGCACTTCGAGTGCCGTCGCTCAAATATGGATAAATCCTATATCGATTCCCATTTATAGCAGACGACTGTAGCAAAATATCGATAATATGGATATTTGGCAAACGAGTGCAGCGCTTTTTTTAGCCAAATATCCATATTATCGATATTTAGCAAACGACTACAGATGCTCTAACTGAGTTAGCGAGTGTATACTTGGCCTTTTACTTCAGTTTTTTTTTTTTCAAATGGTGAAACCTGAAGAAAAAAACCAAGTATACACTCGCTATCGCAGTTAGCAACCTTGTTTTCACTAAGGTCGCTAACTGAGTTAGCGAGTGTGGTACAAACGAATTGGGTTTGGACTCGCTATCTCAGTTAGCGAGTGTGTTTGTACCACACTCGCTAACTGAAATAGCGAGTCTAAATTAAATATATTTTTCTTCAAGTCAATACACTCGCTTTCTCAGTTAGTGAATGTGGTACAAACACACTCGCTAACTGAGATAGCAACTCTAAACCCAATGATTTTTTTATAATACAAGCCAAAATATATTTTTTCTCAATTCATTTGTACAACACTCGCTAATTGAGTTAGCAACCCTAGTGAAAACAGGATCGCTAACTGAGGTAGCTAGTGTATACTTGACTTTTTTCTTCAGGTATTTCTCCAAGTGGTGAAACCTGAAGAAAAATGTCAAGCATACACTCGCTAACTCAGTTAGCGACCCTGTTTTCACTAGGGTCGCTAACTCAGTGGGTGGATCGTTTTGGTAAAAACTTTCGAAAGTAGGATGTTTTGGTAAAATTTTCCAAAAGTGGGTCGTTTTGGTCAAAAATTCAGACCTCGGATTCAAGGCCAACACATCTCCAAAATAGATAAAATAAAATAAAATAAAATAAATCTCCAACTGAAGATGCCTAGCCCAGTTATACAGCAGACCACAGTATTATTCTTGGAAAATAATTATATCAAAAAGAAAAATTATTCTAAGAAAATTTTGCCAGAGAAGAATGAGAATTCATACAAGTGGCATAGAGTAGAAAAGATAAATAATGAGAGCAGTTTCATTAGGTCCGGAACTAAAAACCATTTAAGACAACAAATAATGTCCGTATTCCTTCCCACTGTGTTTTCTGCAGTGAGAACACTAATAACTTATAACACTCGCCCTCTAACATTAACACGCATTCTGGGTGCATATAAAATACAAGGCTTTAAAGAACAGACATAATCAACCAAGTATTGGGAAAGGATAATCATTTAGGAAGAGAGAACACACTAAGCTATAACCTGAAACCATCATGGTTACAATTTATTAATATACAACACAAGCATATTTACGAGACCTGCACAATTTGATGAAAATTAGATAGATTGGGAATTCTATCAGTGTTTTTCTGGTGCAACTGTTGATAAATTAGCCAATGAAACCATGGGTGCTTAGCATAATCATCGTGAGTTTTCTTCAGGTATAAATTGAGGGTGACGCATCAGCTGTTAAAGTTACATCGTCCTGTTCTCTAGTTTTGAAGAATATGAAGAGGGAATGTCCTCACAAAACCTGCAAATTGAATAGAAGTTCTATCAAAGACTGATTAGGAAAGAGCTCAAAGATAAACTGCATGAAATAGCAGACAGTAAGAACTCGTTAAGAAATTACCAAGGGGTAATCATATGACATATGATGTGAACAAACATGAGGAACCATGCATTTTACAACTTGATAATCTACAAATATTAAGCCCAAAACCCAAGCTTGACATTCTAAAACTTTTTGCTGAATTTTTCTTATCATCTGAACAAATTAACTTGCATGATAATGCATTAACTTTAATGACTATATATGCTCAGTATAGAACCTTCTGTGCTAAATGTATGGATGGGTCGTAACTGTTTGCATCATTGAAAATTGTGATGTATGCTTTGCTCATGTAATTCAACAGGACAATAATTAGCAGAGATTCTAGTGTTTTCTTTCAAGCCAAATGCTAGACATGGCATTTCAAATCAATGAGTATAAGTAGTACAATGAAGATATATGTCAGTAAAAGGATACAAAGAAGCTTATAGATCAATTAAAGAAATTGGAATAGTTGTGTTCTCAGTACCAACAACCAAAAGATAGTAAAGATAAATAAATCAGGTCACTCGTGTTTTACATAATTTTGAAAATGCCAGAGATAATACTATATATTCTTAAATATTTTTTGACGACGATGAGTGGAACTTACCAATATTTGAAATACATGACGAATACACTGGTTGTCTCACTGAATTCCTGCAAGCAATATGAAGAGTTCTTCATCTGATATAGCTCCACCCTCCATGGCTCTCTCCAAAGCAGTTAGGCCCCCACCATCCATAGCTGATGTCCGTGCACCTCTGAAAGAATCGATAATGTATCAGACATATCAGTCAAAAAGCAGAACTCATAGTAAGACAAAGATAGCCCAATGTTAATAATGAACTTTAGAAATTGTAAGACATGTTCCTATTGTGAATGCTTCAAGTGCCACAGGAATGGAATTCCATCATAGATGCCCCGGACACTGGCATTTAGTGATAATAGAATCAGCTAATTTCTCCAATCAACAACTTGTGAATTCAGCACTATCTAATGCAAAATGTAAGATTTGTATGCTGATATAACTAGACGCTTAAATTGAGTTCTTATCCAATGCTCTGCAAGATAGAAAAATGGACAGGTTGAACATTGATATTTGGTTATTTTTTAATACTAGTATGACTTCTGAACTAGAAAAGGCCAATATATCGAACTATTGATTATTTGAAGAAAACACAAAAAACAAAGCCAGTAGTGTTTTTTTCTTGGCAAATATCTTGAGGATACAGCGGGTCCTTAGAAATAGGAGAAAATTTCCTCCTATGGCAAACTAAAGATCCAATCTCCACTACAAAAATTCACGATCTACAATGTTCAAGTTGTTCAAGTTGATCTTCATAGCATACAACATTCAGAGAAGTAAAAATCACGTAATTTCAACATGTTTTGCCAATTCATCATGATGTTGCAAAATGACGGTTTTTCAGTAATAGAACAATTGCGACCACTTAATGCAGGGACGAAACATATTCAACTTTAATAATATTTCATCCTCTACAACATGTTGAACACTTTGAACGGTATGGATCATGTATTTGGGGGGAGGGGGTAGAAGTTTTTAAGGTGCCATAGGAGGAAATTTCCTCATATGCCATAGGACAACCCAGTTTCTCAATTATAAATTACTTTGTTCATTATTTCATCGAAAACACATGTAACTAGTCTATATGTTCATGACCGAATCAAAATAGTCATGCGCTTGTCTGGATTTGGATTTAGCCATCCGAAACCTGTCTGCAAATGCCATACCCATATAGCAACCTGTAAAACTGGTTGAAGCAATTTGACTAGTACAACAGTAAGTTACTGTGTACAATCATCTTTTGGGAGATTTTTGCATTTAGTATCAGTTGCAAGAGGTTCGGCTAACCTGGATTCAACATAATTTGTATTCATACGTAAACTTAGACCAACAAGTTGGATACAGGTCAAACCATTAATTCTAATTGGGCCATATGAATTTTACAAATTTCGCACCATATGGATAAACTACAGCCATTAATTCTAATTGGGCCATATGAATTTTACAAATTTGGCGCTAAAGGGACAAACTACAGACTCGGAAAACCAATAATATATAGTTAAAATCAGTGGACCTCAAATAGGAAAACTGAACTCATTGTGGACCTAGCTAAAAGAAGGTTCAAATCAAAACCAGCCAGATTAATGAATGTCTTTAATCTGAAGTTGAACAGTAACAACTAAAGCCAAGTCATTATAGGGTCCATGTCTAGGTAGACTGATGAAGACATCAATTCTGTTTTGTTTTATTTTGATATTTAGCCCTATGTAGTAGTTTTGCAATTGGCACCCTTTATTTTATGCATTAGAATATTTTGGAGATTTGTATTCAGATTTGTATTGAGATTTGTTTTGAGCCTATATATAGGCCTTGAGAATAATAAGAAAGTATGCTATTATTGATTAAAAAAATTAATGTGTTGAGTTATTGCTCTACATTCTTTTCTTGTGTGTGTGATACCAAAAGAAATTATTAGGGTTTGTGAGAAATCCTAAGAAAGTATTAGATTTGTGAGAAGCTCTAAACTATACCCCAAATTCCCCAAAATCAATTAATTAAACCCTAAACTAATTCCCCCATTCTCCTTTTTCTTCTTCTTCCTCTCCATGGAGTCCCGAAACCCACAATGCCCAGCTCTAAACTATACCCCAAATTCCCAAAAATCAATTAATTAAACCCTAAACTAATTCCCCCATTCTCCTCTTTCTTCTTCTTCCTCTCCATTAAGTCCCGAAACCCACAATGCCCATCTCTCCTTCCCTCTCCTCGACCGACCACCTCCGAAACCCCTCCGACGGTCTCACCTTCCTCTCGCCTCTACTTCCCGAAGCCCCACAACCACCTCCCGACGCCCTCGCCCCTCCATCTCCTCCTCGTCGCCGCACACCTCACCGCCCCACCTTCTTCGTCCACCTTGATGCCTCTCTCACCATCGTCGAAACCCTAATCCCCATAACCCTACTTCCCAAATCCCCTCAACTTCTAAACCCTAATCTCCAAATCTCTTCCCCCGCCGAACTCGACCTCCCTAAGTCGCCTCGACAGGTGAGAACCCCCGAGCTCCACCATCTACTGCTATTCCGACTTGCTTTCCCTACCTCGACGCCCAATGCCTTTGCTGCCCTCCTCAGCCACAATCAACTCAGTCTCCAAGTACCCCTTTTGGCTGCTAGTGACTCCAACAGCATCAAGATTTGTTTCTTCTCCATCCTTTGCGACAACTCGTTCATCAAAACCCGGTAAACTCTTTCCACTTCTCGAATATTTGTGATACTGCTTTATCGTCTCTAGATTATTACCTAAATTTATTGTCGTCCACAAATATTGAGTGTGTGCTTTTACTTGCTAAGTAGGGTACGTATCGTTATTGACTATTTTACTTGCTAAGAACGTTTAGGTATAATTATTGATTGTTAGGATTGAATATTTAATTGGGTTTGTTAAACTATTTCATATCTTGAAAACCCATCAAACCAATTAATAGTTTAATTTCTGACTTAATCTGTATTACATGTTGGTAAATTTAATCTTTTGAAATTTTTGGAAATTCTCTACTTATGGATAAGTTTACATCATAGACTCATTTGTAACTGTCCTGCAATTTTATGCGCTTAAACAATTATCTGAATTTTAGTCTTTTGTTTTAACAAGTTATTGAAATGCATGCAAAGCTACATACACTTTGGCATTTGGGCAGACAGTCTGACTCCGAAGAAAAAATTACTATTGTTATTAAATTGGCCTTCCTAGGAAGTTAGCTGGGTAATCTTCCAAATAACAAAAAGTGATTTTCTAAAAAACCACCATAAATTTTATTTGGTTGTCTGGTACAAAAATAACTATTTTTTCATCTTATTTGACTCTTTATAAAGACTAAGAATGTGAAATATTTTTATGACCACATGAATCATGATCAGACTTTTATGTTATTATCTCCTTCACAAAGAATTTAGTCGCCAAATTGTAAAATTAACGTTAAGTCAAAATTATCAAAAGTCTAGCAACACCTTTTTTACGAGAAAAGCAAAGATATGACTAATATAAACAACATTAGAACTTTGAAAATGGTCTCGGATAGAATTATCTCCAAAGACGTTAAGTGCTCATAGGCCTACCTTCTAATGATATACTTGGCAAGATGATCATTCCTTTTTAATATACAGTGATGAAGAGGAGTTCTTCCGTGAAAGTCCTGTATATTTATGTCACCACCAAATTGTAGCAACAGCTCCAGCATTACAGGATCACCCACATGACACACTAAATGCAATAAGGTACAACCTTGCAAACAAGTCTCTGGTTCATCCGAGGCTTTAAGATTTGGACAAGATGATGGATCAATCTCCTTCTTCTCAGTACTGTCATGGTGATAAACTTCACCATTCACCTCATCATACCCGGTGTTTGGGCTTATGTTGGATGTGACAATGAGACGATATACTTCTTTTATATTTTTCGTCTTGACTGACTCCCACATACGAACAGCGAGAGGGGGGAGATCTGGCTGAGTAATCTCTTTGACTATAAGAATTTTCTCCACATACTGCAACGCCAAAACGAGATATATGTATGAGAGTATTACCAAAAAAATCATATAATTAACAAGTAAAAATACATGCACTAATAAAATCCAACCATATGAAAGTGGAAAACAGAAAACAAAGCCTTGCAAGCACACCACACTCAAGAGTACAGATCTCATATTCCATCATCCTCATTTAAAAATAATTACTTCAGACGCACTCTGTTTTCTCTATAGTCTATCCGTTTGGAATTGTAAAATTAACCTTTTGTAATATTAATTTTAAAGAATGAGATGGTGACTGTTAATCCAGGAGGTAACAGGTTCAAGTGTGAAGACAGCTTCACCACAATTACAGGGTATGGTTGTGTAATTGGTGCTCCCTAGAGTCTACAATTGCAGGAACTTCCATGCACCAGGTAGTCCAGTTCTAGGTATTAATTGTTGAGAAGAAACATATACTGAGAAGAATAATTCTAAAAGTGGTGAAGAATGGTACGAGGAATAGACAAGTCTTTTATTAGCAGGAAAATATATATTGTAGGAACTTTCAAACATAATATTCATGATTCATTAGGATAAACTCAAAAATAAAATAAAACTAAAATAAATAATAAAAATTTTAAAAATTAACCGAAACAAACCTTCAGATAATATCAAGAAATATGAAAATCTAACAGAAGGTCAGGCAAAGCTCAATACCTTCGCATGGATGTATCTTCCCCTCTTCATAAAATCATCTTTAGGATGAGGCTTTTGGATGCACAATATATCCACACTGCATCAATTAATATACTCAATTGAAGCATAATAAATCAAGGATAATAATTTGGCATATAGAGTGAGGAAATATTACATAAGACCGTATTGAAGCTTATTACAAACTGAGCCCTTTTCCTTAACTTGGTTACACCAAAATTACAGATTTTAATTTTCAACTATGACACTTTACGCAGGCAACTATGACATTTTTTTACGCAGGCAATCACACAAGGGTTAGTAGAGTTGAAGAAGAAAAAAACTTAGAAATACTAACTGAAATCAACTGAGTTGTAATATACAAGTATACAACGAAAATAATGATATAAACATGCACCAAATTTGTTTTGAAGGATGTTGCCATCGCCTTTCTGTGTGAAGTAGCCTCTTCAATACTGCTAGATTTGCACACAAGTGAACTACACACACTCTTCTCCTTCCAGGCACACATTAAGAACTAGTGAATATTATTAAATGGCTTGTGCTGTGGTGACCAATTCCTTAACGGTGCTTGGATTCGGCGGAAATGAAAAATGCATGCATGCAGGTGCAAATAATTATAAATTTTTTAATCTCCTTCAATAGTTCATCAAACGAAATATCGTTCATAAATGAACAAAAAAATTAACTGTACCACAGTGCTTCTAAATTTGTTAACTTTACAGTTTAATTGTAGCTCCTAACGAACAAGGCTGACATGCAACCTATTGCTTATAAGAACTATAATTATTATAATTATAGGTCTCTATTTTTTAAGAATTCAACAAAAATGCATGGAATTCAAATTTTGGATCATTTTCAGAAATTTTACCTTCCTTCTTGAAATAGAAGGGCCTCCTCCCATACTGAATTACAGTAAGAGTTACCAAGCGTACAAAATAAATCCAAGATCGTGGGCTCCCATACCTTGACATCTAACGTCAAAGATCTCACCTATAATATAGAAAGCAAAATTTAGACAAACATAATGTCATAATAATAAAATTCTAGGTTATGCTCCAAAATAGCAAGAAATACCCACAGCATCCAATCAACCAGTTCAAATAGTAAGAACATTAGGAAATATGAGAAAACTCCTAAACAACAGTGAGATCCAGATAAACTATAGCAATCTATTTTGACACCTTTGCTTGTCTCATTATAATCTAATCATAATGTTTTCCTATTAAAGCTCAAGGAATTGACCACATTTTCTCACCAATTGTCAGCCTCACACCAAAACTTGGCAATGAGCAAAAAGAGCATCATGTCATAGGGAGTTTGGTTAGTGACCAACAGATAAAACTATTTAGCAGCGCAGTTTAAGCATAAGCAACTAAGAAGTTACCACCAAATAGTAAGATTGTGTATGTAACAGTGCTCATTTATAGGGTGGAAAAGAAAACGAGAACGAGACATGTATAACTACATCCCGAATGCTTTCGATATAGTGATATTCCAATAGACATGTATAACTACATCCCCAAAATGTTTTTGATATAGTGATATTCCAATAGCCATGTAGAACTACATGCCATAATATTAATTGTATAACAAAACCAAATGAAGATAATAACACCATCACCAGCTAAACCTAGATGCATTACAGCCTCAGAGCGCCTTTGAAAAACCAATTCAAGCTTCAGAAAGTGCTGCTTCACCAATGAAACGGCCAGGTTCAAAGAGCTGCAGTAACTCCATAAATAGCTCTTTCTTCTCCCATGAGTTTAAGTAGCATAGTTTAAGGATCGGCCGATCCTGATCAGATCCGGACGGTCCAAAATCTATGGTTACAAGGAAAGGAAGAAAGGAACACTGCACTTTTCGAACAATGAGCAACTACAACAGAGAACAGTTGCAAATACAGAAGTTACTCTATTCATTCAATCAACTTATTGGACATGATTATTCCCAGAAGAAACGAAACAATGTCAATCAAGCGTTCGAAGAAGTACACGACCAATGTACTTCGCATATCCCTGATACACACATTAGTGTTTTACTCTCAAATACTTCCAATTTCACTGGAGGTTGTGTCATATTCCTCATGAGTATTCTTCTACTTTACACTGTACAGGATTCTACAAAAACACGGTCCTCTCTTTTAATTGCTTGCGCCTTCATGTTTGCCTCGAAGTCGCTCCATTTTCACAAAGGAGATCCCCCGAACAATCGATCTTTCCCCTTATAAAGGTTGGCTAAGAAGCACTACTACACAGATGACCATCTATATCAGGAACAAACCCTCTCTCCACCATTCCATCCTTAATTATATCATAGGTAACCTTGTTAGGAACCAAACCTTTCTCCAACATCTCATTCAAAAGTCTATTCGCCTCCTCCATCTTACCCTTCTCGCACAAACACTTGATGAGTACATTGTAAGTTGCCACATTCGCACGCTTTCCGCCCCTTACCATCTTCGCCCTTACATCCAAAGCCCCACGAAGATTCCCTTTCCGACAAAACCCGTCCATAAGAGTATTATACGTCACATGACTCGGTTTCACATCAAAATCCAACATCTCATCGAAAAGCGCAACTGCTTTCCTCATCTCCCCTTCTCTACACAATGCCGATATCAACGTATTATATGTCACAATATCAGCTTTCACTCTCTTCTCCCCCATCTCGTCCAAAATCTTTGTAGCCCCTATCAAATCCTTACCATTACAAAACCCCAATATCAAACAATTGTAAGTTGAAACATTCGGACTAACCCCTCGCTCCACCATCAACCTCGTCAAACCAACTGCATCCGCCATCTTACCCAACCGACAACACCCATCCACCAACGTATTATAACTAACAACATTCGGACGCAACCCCTTCTCCACCATCTCATCCAAAACCCTCCTCCCTTCCTCCACCATCCCATTCTTACAAAATCCATTCACAATCGTATTAAACGTCACCACACTGGCCGCCACCACCTCCCTCTCCATCTCCCCAACCAACGCCACCGCCTCCTCAACCCTCCCTTCCCCGCACAACCCACTAACCAAACAATTAAACGTCACCACACTCGGCTTCACCCCTTGCCTCTTCATCTCTTCAAAAAACCTCATCCCACCCCCCACATTCCCATCCTTCACATACCCATCGATCAAACAATTGAACGTAACCACATTCGGCAAAACCCCAACCCCCACCATCTCCTTCACCAGCCCATCAACCCTATACATTTTCCCCCTCTTGCAGTACCCATCAATCAGTGTATTATACGTAACGACATTCGGCATCAACCCCCAAGTCCTCAGATCCTTAACCAAATCCTCTGCCATTGTCAACCTCCCCCATTTGCACAATCCACTGATTGTAGTATTGAAAGTGATCAAATTGGGAGTGATTTTTCGAAAACCCACCATTTGCTTGAAGACGGAAAGGGCGGTGTCGTAGTTTTGGGCTTTGATGAGGGAGGAGAGGAGGGGGTTGCAGGAGAGGGTGGAGAGTGTGTAGTGGAAGTGGGAGGTGAGGAAGAAGGCATGGGAGGCACGTGAGGGGCACGTGGGGTGGGATTTGAGAAGGGATAGGATGAGGAAGTCGGAGATGAGGGATTGGAGGGAGTGAGGGAGGGAGGAGGATGAGAGGGAGTGGAAGAAGGAGGGGAGGGAAAAAGAGGGGTGTGTTTTGGAGAGGGAGTGGAGGTGAGAACGGAGGTGGGACCAAGATTGGAGCTTGGTGAGGTTGGTAATGGCGGTGAAATCGATTTGGGGGTTAGGGTTTGGAATTGAGGAGAAGAAGCGGGTGAGGAAGAAGGGCATGCTTGGTTTGGGTTTTGCGGAATTTGGATCCGGTATTTCGATGGGAGAATGATTGTGATTCTGTGAATTTGGTATTTGTTGGGTGGTTAGTGGGTCGGGTTTACCAGAACCCGACCCACTGAATTCTGAATTCTTGGATTACGGTTTGTTGGCTAAATTACAGGAAACTACCTTAAATTTTGAGTCTGTTTCAGATACATACAGAAGATCAGATGTAATGCATACAGAAGTAACAGAAAGCATGAAGGAAGTCAGTAATTCGGGTAATTAATTCTTGGATATAAACTACATGAGTTATTCATTCATTATAATTTAATTTACACTCAAATATATCTCATATATGCAATCAACAAGCTCACTATCAAAAGACAATAACAAGGGCACCTATGAAATCCTTCACTAACCATGACACCTTTTTTTTAATGCAAACTAGTCGAAACTCTTGATGGCACATTAAGTTTGTGTTCTCTGCAACAAACGGGAAACACCTGATTAGTTTGATGAGGTACAGTAAATTGAATGCATGAAATTGAAGAAAGTGCTTATAATTTAGACTCAATGACTCACGCAACATTTGAAATATCCGGTTACTGAAACATGCTATACTCAAATCAGAGAGAAAATGTTCAGGGCTTAGAATGTTAATGGTGCACAAGTGTATGCACAATCATGGTATCATTTACAACATATTTTTATTATTATGACTGATACATGGAAGACAAGGAACATAAGATTTTACAATCAGAGCATGCTCTATACACATCATGATAATTCAGAAACAGTTACAATCAGGGAAAAGTCCCAGATGTTTCACTAATGAGAAACAAGGATAGAGATAACTCTCTGGAGTAAAAAAATCTCATAGTTAGAAAATAAACTAACAAATGAGGCGGACAATCTGAAACTGAAGTTAAAAGCTAAAATTTATCAGACTACGATGACTAGAGGAATAATAGAATTTCAATCACGTAGAAAATCAGCATCATGGATGCATCTGGGATTTGTCCTGGAGAAAAATGTTTTTGAAGTCTGATATGATTATTTGATTATTTGTAGCTGATGCTATATCCATGTAAATAATAGAATAACCCTGCTATTTAAGATTTTCGTTCTCCTTTGCCAAGTTAATATATATGTCGTAGAAAGTGATTGAACCAATAAATGACTCGCAATGGGGCTCAAACATTAAATTTCTAGTACATGTCTTAAACTACAGCTCGTCTAAATTCTAATCCTTCTCGGGTGACATGTATCTTTGACTTTAGATGGTCAAACTTCCTAGCAGCATGCTTTCATCTGCAACTCATTTTGCCAAAATCTCATGTATAAGTTCACTTATGCTCTTGTACAGTACTTCTAATAACTAAGACGAGATTTCACAATAGAGTAATCCAGTTTCAAGTTCCATAGTTTAACTTGGAAGGAAAACCAACAAAGAAATCTGTCGCATGAATGGTTCTGTGATATCGCCGTGTTTGTATCTGGCACACATGAACCAACAGCTCTATCTCACTTCATGGATTTAAACAGTATCGCGAATTGTGGTGCTTCTAGTTACACTTCTCGTAGTGAATATTGCGGTTCAAGAAAGATGTCTCAGTAACAGTATACAGAAGAATATATCACTCTTTCTACAGATTCGTGCAATACAAGAAGATTTATCTAAAATGTCAAAATTCAAATCCGAAGAATGAAGACCTACCTTCACATGCTTCCTTTGCTTGAGCTTCACCTTCACATCAATCCTATTATCAATGATAGACTGAAGCACAATCTCAAGTTTCCCTTCAATCTTATCCCCTTTCCTCGGGGTGTACACTACATTATGAATATCATCTTCAAGTGCTCGTTGAGCCAAAACCAATGTATCAAGTGCGAAGTTGACCATAATGCAGACCAATGTATCAATCATTCAAAGATATCGTCCATTTCAATTCCTCTATTGTTTCTAGTTACTGTTTCATGAACTTGGTCAATGAAGGAGAAAGGAATATGAAGTATTGAGAACTTCAGTACATCGAACAGCCGAGAAGTTATTGGCTATGTCATTTAGTTTATTTTTTCCCCTTTTGGAATAAGACTGTGGCCACCAAAAAGTTAGTATTGTTCATACAAAACATTCTCATCTCTTTCAACAACTGAAGTTAGTGTTGTTCATATAAAACATTCCATCTATTTCGACAATTGAACTCCTCAGCAATTGGCAACACCTACATAGCACTACTGGAATTGTCGGCAACCGACCAGAAGCAAAAGAACCAATATAGCAAACAATCTGAGCAAGAACTGATTGTATCAAACAATGTAAGCAAGAACTGAAGGGAAGACCAGACGATATTCATTCTATTCACAAGATGTCCAACCTCTTCTTCGTTTTTGGCATTGCTGATACAAGGAAAGGAAGAAAGGAACACTGTGCTTTTCGAACAATGAGCAACTACAACAGAGAACAGTTACAAATACAGATGTTACTCTATTCATTCAATCAACTTATTGGACATGATTATTCCCAGAAGAAACGAAACAATGTCAATCAAGCGTTCGAAGAAGTACACGACCAATGTAATTCGCATATCCCTGTCATTAGTGTTTTACTCTCAAATACTTCCAATTTCACTGGAAGGTTGTGTCATATTCCTCATGAGTATTCTTCTACTTTACACTGTAAAGGATTCTACAAAAACACAGTCCTCTCTTCTAATTGCTTGCGCCTTCATATTTGCCTCGAAGTCGCTCCATTTTCACAAAGGAGATCCCCGGAACAATCGATCTTTCCCCTTATAAAGGTTGGCTAAGAAGCACTACTACACAGATGACCATCTATATCAGGAACAAACCCTCTTTCCACCATTCCCGTAACGCTCCGAATTCCAAATACAACTGAATTTGAGAGTTCTACAGGATCTTTTCGCTTCATTTAGTACAATTTTACAAGGAAATTTGAACTTTCACTTTACATCAGAGTTACATGTAAAACATTACACTTTACACTGCACAGCGGAAGTAAAATTACAACATTTGAATAAATGTACAACAACATTGAATAATCTTTAAGCATCTGTTCCTCTTTAACCTTTATCATGTCATTTACCTGCATATAAAACTGTGGGTACGTCAGTTTATTCAACCGACGAACATTATACACGGCCATCCTCTCTATGCCGGAAATAGTACAACTTATTTTCCATATTTAACAAATACAAACTTGTCACATATCAAATTAAAGGGAATACCCTAATGATGTCGTGTTGTGATTGTGCACTTAGTCCTTAATGCAATTATTTATATTATATGACACTAATGCGCACTTATTCGATTCTATGCATCCCATACTACATAGGTCCGAGGGCAAGCCCTTAATCGTTCTTCATCTTTGTGGGTTCAATCCCTCGCTATGACTTAATCTACTACTGTAACTACGGTAAGTATCCTAGATGTTTTCTGACCTACGAACTCATGTCTAGGCGCCCTGGAGGGAATCCCATTGCACTGATACATGACTCATCATGCAGGCATCCTGTGGTAATTCAGCTCCTACCATAGACATGACACCACCCGTAGTCTTCAAACATCCCACGAGCGTCGCCATCGGGACGGTACTCTGGAGCAGTATCCTCGCCCTGACTCATCTTGGGACATCCTGGGATACGCTCTCGCCACTGATCCAATGACCCTCATACTCAATGTTTTTCTCTTACTTTCATCACGTCTTTGCTATGTAACTAATCTTTAGTTCTAATGAAATAGAATCATGAACAAAATCAAAACACTAGAGTTAGCCTCTCCACTATACCGGACTCATTCATTTATTCAACATGACCAACCTTGGTCCTTCATTTCAATTTTCATTTCCTTTCTTCTCAATTGCCGGGGGAGACTTAGCTACTCTTTTGTTTCAATTCCAATTCACAATTTCTAAAGTTGAGTATTTCCAACGCATAAGTTCACATGTTGAGTTATCATACTCAAAAGTATTTCTCTTTTTCCAATCATGATTTCTAAATTGTTCAATAGTCCATAATTATACATTAAAATCAACTATTCATCATGTAACTCATAGAATAATATTAAAGCCCACATCACTAATTATTCAATCAAAGATGGACATTCACACTTCATAATTTGTCGCACTATTCTTCATTGAGAATAATTCACATCACTTCACAAAAATATAATTACTATCTTTATTTCACTTCTTTTCTAGTATTTTATTTTAAGTCCATTTGCAAAGTACAACTTTATAAAAATGCGAGTGTAGAACTTATAGTTATAAATTATACTTTTATTCTCTAAACATATTCCACTTCATACAAATAATCCTCAAATTATTTTTCATAACTTCACATATTTTTAGAATAATAAATATATTTTTTTCATAATTTTTATTAACAAAATAACCTTTTAAAAAATGTTTTTTTTTCAAATTAAAGACCAGGCCGAGACTGGGTTTCGAACCCACAACCAGAGGAAAACGAGCCACGGCGCAGACCACTAGGCCAATTGTGCCATCGGTATGAAAGAGAGCTGAGAGCATTAAATGCTCTCAGCTGCAGTTTTATAATTTTTTTGAAAAAATTAATGCTCTCGGCTGCAGTTTTATAATTTTTTTGAAAAAATAGGAAACAAAAGTATAGTGCCACAGGGATTCGAACCAGCGACCTCGAACTCCGAAAACCCACTGTAGCAAACAGAGCCGTCCCAACCACTTGAGCTATGCGCTCGGGTTGTCAATGGTACAACTCTAAGTTCACTTAAACCAACCCTCTCTGTTATCAGAACATTTCGATGTTCAACTAGTCCTCATTTCACTTTGCTTTTATAAAAAAATGACTGTAAATTTCCAGGTTGACTAACATCATCATAAATTATATCTCAGTATATAGAAAATAAATTTTTTTTAACAATTAAAACATATTTTTCATACAATTAATTCGGATTATACACTATAACTACCACACTTCTTCTTTTCGACATTTCTTAACAATTAACATCTCAAATCTCTTTACTAGCAATTCTTCATATTAATTTCTGTTTTTAATCGTTTACCAAACATATAAATCTATATTTTTAATTCGTTCATTTCAATAAAACACCAAGATTCATTTCACACATAAATTAGCATTGTTAATCTACTAACTTTTGTGTACATAATTTGTAATGTAGATAATGAAACTTTCTTCAATAATTTATGGCTATAATCAATTCACACACAATTTTGCCTTTACTACTAGAACCACATACAATTGCACATCCATATATCAATCAATCAACAAGTCATTTTCCAATTAAATGTGTACTCTTATTAATCTTTTTGATGCTTTATTCATTCAATTTAATCTAGCATGCATTCCTAATTAGAAACATGGAAAATTTACCCACCTTATTGAAGAAAAGTACAACCTAGCAACCTCCTAAACGAATGTCTTTGCAACGAGAGCGATTCCCCTCCTCGTCGACGCGCACAAGCCAACCCGAGCACTCCACAATGCCAAACCGAGAGCACCTTCCCTTGATAGCCGGCCTCTCCCCTTCTTGATGATGCAAGCACAATCTCACACAACCTCAATCTTTTACTCACTTACTAACTACTAGATAATTGTATTTTGAACTATAGGTTGGAGGAAAAATTTAGCACATGAATACTAGCCAAAGGGGGGGTATTTATACTAAAAAAATAGGAGAATGGATGGCTAAGATTGAAGTAGGAGTTAGGAATAAATGGCTTAGATTTAAGGAGGAGTTACACTAACTACCCATGATCAAGTAACCACCTCCACCATGACTCCACTCAAATTTTGATTTCCCTCCTAAATCACAACCGGCCAAGCAAGTGTGCATATGCACGTGTACGTGTAGTGCACATGTATGCAACTTAGTCTCCAAAAATTTGTACATTATATTTTACATAAAAATAATCTTTAAATTGTATCCTACATTACAAGTTGTAATTAAAATAAGAATAACTCATGGGCTTTAGTTTTTGGGCCAAAATAATAATTATAATAGAAAATAAATGAATTAAATTTTTGGGCTTTAAGAAGAAAAGGTTTTTTTTCTAATTGAAAGAAGGCTTTGTATAAAATAATTAAAAGCACATATTTAAATATTTATACTCATCATAATGAAAATAATCATAACATTTAATTCAACCAAAAATATTGCACATGCACACTACGTGTAAAATAACATAATTTTTCATTAAATGAAAAAAAATCAGGACATTACAACACTCCCTCCTTAGAATAGTTCCATCCCCGGAACTACAGTCAAGAGCGAGAAAACAAACACAAACACAACAAGCACAAGAAAATACAAAAATACAAAATACAAAATACAAATCAAGCAAAAAGCTCAGGATAGTCCTTCAACATCCTCTCCTCAGACTCCCAAGTAGCCTCTTCAACCAAATGGTTCCTCCAGACTACTTTGACCATCGGTATCGTCTTATTCCTCAAGACTTTTTCTCGATGATCAACAATTTCAACAGGAGACTCGATGTAATTCAGGTCCAACTGCAAACCTTCCGGCACTTCAGGCAAATGATGACTCGGATCTGGAATATAACCTCTCAGCATAGACGCATGGAAGATATTGTGTACCTGAAATAACTCTTCCGGTAACTCAAGCCGGCAAGCAGTTTTCCCGATCCTTTTCAATATCTTGTACGGGCCTATAAACCTCGGGGCTAATTTCCTGTCTTTGCCAAATCGAACCACACCTTTACTGGGCGATACCTTCAGAAAGACGAAGTCACCAACCTCAAACTCAATGTCCCTTCTCCGGTTGTCTGCATAGCTTTTCTGCCTGCTCTGAGCTTCTACCAACCTTTTCCTGATCAGATCAATCTTCTCAGAGGTTTGCTGCACAAGCTCAGGACCAAACAACTGACGCTCCCCAACTTCAAACCAACAAACAGGTGTTCTACACTTCCTGCTATACAAAGCTTCGTACGGCGCTATCCCGATGCTAGTCTGAAAACTGTTGTTGTAGGCAAACTCTACCAAAAGGTAAATGCCTTTTCCAACTGCCTCCAAAGTCTAGTATACAACACCGAAGCATATCCTCAAGAATACGGTTGACTCTCTCTGTCTGCCCATCAGTTTGTGGATGAAAAGCAGTGCTGAAATCTGTCTTGGTACCCAAAGCTGTCTGAAGACTCCTCCAGAAATGCGAGGTAAACCGCGCATCTCGATCTGACACAATAGTTGACGGAACACCACGAAGCCTGACGATCTCGCCAACATACAACTCAGCTAACTTGTCCATCGACGCAGTGAGTTTCATCGCCAAAAAGTGAGCGGACTTGGTTAGTCGATCGACTATAACCCAAATCGCATCATTGCCTTTAGGACTCTTAGGCAATCCCGTAATGAAATCCATACTGATGTTATCCCACTTCCATTCCGGAATAGGTAACGGTAGTAATAGACCTCCGGGTCTCTGATTTTCGACTTTGACTTGCTGACAAACCTCACACTTCGCCACAAATTCAGCCACATTCCGCTTCAAACCTGACCACCAGAAATGCTGTTTGATGTCTTTGTACATCTTAGTACTTCCAGGATGTACCGACAAAAGAGTAGCATGCGCCTCCTGAAGAATACTTTCTTTTAGGTCCGTCTGATTTGGAACGCATAGTCTATCTCCGAACCACAGCACTCCATCCCTGATTTGAAATCCGGGCAACCTGCCAGCTCCAACCTGCTCCTTCATCTCCAAAATATCAGCATCAACCTCCTGACTTGCAATAATCTTTCCATTCAGTGTAGGCTGAAGCCTCAACTGAGCTAAAGATGCTTCTAATCCTTGCAAGACAACTTCAATACCGGCTCGATCCAATTCCTCAATCAGATGCTTCTGAGTTGTAATCAAACTGGATAAACTGCTCTTGCGACTAAGTGCATCAGCAACAACATTAGCTTTCCCAGGATGATACTTGATCTCAGGTCGCATGTCCTCAAGCACTTCCAACCATCTCCGCTGCCTCAAATTCAGATCCTTCTACTGATATATGTACTTCAAACTCTTGTGGTCCGTGTACATGTTCAATTTCTCACCATACACGTAGTGTCTCCATTGCTTCAGGATAAAGATAATCGCAGCCAACTCCAAATCATGAGTCGGGTAATTCTTCTCATGCGGTCGTAGTTGCCTAGACCCATAAACGATTACTCTTCCTTCTTGCATTAAGATACAACCAAGCCCACGATGTGAAGCATCGCTGTAAACATCATACTCAACACCTGCTCTAGGCAAAGCCAAAATAGGTGCAGTAATCAGCTTCTCTTTCAGCTCCTGAAAGCTCGCCTCACATTGCTCAGTCCACTTGAAGTTCACATTCTTCTTGGTCAGACCAGTAAGCGGCACGGCTATCTGGGCATAACCTTGAATGAATCTCCTGTAGTATCCAGTCATTCCAAAAAAACTTCTGACTTCCTTTACTGTAGTAGGCCTAGCCCAATCTCTCACTGCCTCTATCTTTTGAGGGTCAGTTGCCACTCCCTCTTTAGAAATGATGTGACCTAGGAATGCCACTTCAGATTTCCAGAAATTATACTTGGATAGCTTGGCATACAACTCCTGCTCTTCCAGCTTCTTCAAAACTGCTCCCAGATGCTCGGTGTGCTCCTCTTCTGACTTGGAGTACACGAGGATATCGTCGATAAACACCACGACAAAAGAATCAATGAACGGCCTCAGAACTCTGTTCATCAAATCCATGAAGATTGCGGGTGCATTCGTCACTCCAAATGGCATAACTAAGAATTCGTAATGCCCATGTCGAGTTCTAAATGCAGTTTTGTGCATATCTTTAGCTTTCACTCTAACTTGGTGATATCCTGATCGAAGATCTATTTTGGAGAAAATAGCTGCTCCTTGTAGACGATCGAACAAGTCATCAATTCGAGGAATAGGATACTTATTCTGAATAGTGACCTTATTCAGCTCTCGGTAATCGATACACATTCTCATCGATCCATCCTTCTTCTTTACCAAAAGCACTGGTGCTCCCCAAGGTGACGCACTAGGTTGAATAAAGCCTTTCTCCAACAGTTCCTCAATCTACCGTTTCACCTCATCCTGTTCCACTGGAGCCATCCTATATGATGCCTTAGAAATGGGTGCACTCCCTGGTTGAACAGTGATGCTGAACTCCACATCACAATGTGGGGGTAACCCAGGAAATCATCCAAGAACACAGTCGGATAGTCCCGAACCACAAGAATCCCTTGCACTTCCACAGGAGTCTCTTCCTTGCAGATAGCTGCCACCAGCCTAGAACACTTCTTCTTCCCTTGGAAAGTGACTTCAGGTCCGCCTGGAGCCTTCACTATTACTGTCTTGGTCTTGCACTCGATGCTTGCACTGTACACCGACATCCAATCAATGCCAATGATAACATCGACTCCCAAGATAGTCAGCTCGATCAGATCAATCCCAATGATTCGATCTCCAATCACAATCTCACAATCAGCATAATACCGATCAGTGGTTAAAGTTTTCCCTGATGGAGTACCTACTGCTAAGATCTTGCCTAGGAAAATCTTCGGTTCAACTCCCAACACTTTAGCAAATTTAGGAGACACAAAAGTATGAGAGGATCCAGTATCGAACAACACAACAGCTTTCATTCCATTAAGATAAAGTTCTCATGTTATATAATACACACTCATTACGTAACAGTTCACTAAATAGACTAAAAAAGAAATGACAAAAACCTCTAAACATCAGCCCTCGTACCAGTGATGACATGATCTACTTCATCAGCATCAGCTTCCGTCAAGGCAAATACTCGCCCTGGTTGGTACGGTATCTTCCCAGTCTGTTGCGTCGGTGCATTGCTATTGTAATACCCCGCAAAATAGCATATGGCTATTTTGCACTGTAACCCGTGCATTGACTAAGTATTGCACACGATTACATTTTTCCAAGAAATTATCAGTTAAATTGAGGAATTTCAGACATACGAGCTGTTCTGAACCCGATGAGATAAACTCGAGATATCTTCTCAATTAAACTGTAGTTTCGTCCCGATTGTTTCGACCAGATAATTGTCGGGAGGAAGCTATAATTTCTATAAAACCTATATTTTATAGATTTTAATATATGGGTTACTTTCAATTAAAGCTGGTGCTTGGATTAAATATGAATTGTATTTGTGCACTAGGATTAGAATGAGAATATGGTGACCTAGGGTTCCTTGACCTAACCTAGGGTTAGGAACCCTAGCATCACATCATGGCTTGGATCTTGATGAGATCCAATGGTGGGATTAATTCACCATGTGAAAGTTGACCATGAAGAAAGGAAATTTTCTAGGAGCTTCAAGGAAGTTTTCAAGAAGCTCCTAGCTTGGATGTGTTGGCACCCATCCCACCCTGCATCACTTCACCCATCCTACTCTCCATCTCAACCCTACACATCACCACCATCCACCCCACACCCACCCCTCCAAGGTCGGCCCTTATAACCCCCTCCCATTCTCACCTCACTCCATTTTCAAACTCCATTTCATTCTCCTCCTAAGCTTCTCCATTCCTCCTTGTTCAAATATATATATATATATATATATATATATATATATATATATATATATATATATATATATATATATATATATGTATATGTATATGTATATGTATATGTATATGTATATGTAGGAAAAGGGAAGAAGTCTACTAGAATAGAAGGAGTAGTAGAGAAGGAGAAGAAGAAGTGTAGGGGAAGGTGTTGGGCCAAGCTACACAAATACAAAGAGCAAGGACAAGCAAGCAAGCAAAGCTAGGAGCCAAGCTACAAAGAGATTTTGCAAACTTCAAGTGGGTGATCTTTTGAACTCTTTGGTATTTATTTTGTTTTGGTATGAATGGATGTGTAGTAGTGATAGGTATGATTTTGTTACCATATTTGAGTATGAGAAGTACTAGGAAAAGATAAGTTGTATGGTAGAGAATTACTCTTTTTGAGTTTTGATTAAGTAGCATGATTGTGAGGGTATGTTGGGGAATTTCTTACGCCCAAACGGTTTGAGATCTTGAGCTAAAACTTTGGGGTATTGTTCTTCTATGTATTTAGAGTATCCATGATTTTTTTCATAATATTTGGATGCATTTTAGTAGCCCAAACAGCCGGTCCAAGTCCGGACAGTAAGCAGCCAGAATGGCTGCTGGCTGTGATGATTTTTGTGTGTCTTTCCGATTTTATATCTCGGAAATGACAGAGCATTTTGAGCTGAAAATTTTTGTGGACACTCTTGTATGTGTCTAAAATCATAGTCTTAAATTTCGTAATTTTCCGAGGTCGTTTGATGCCCCGAAAAAATAGTAGAATGTGACTGGTCCGTAGGTGTCGGCTGAAGCTGACTGTGCTTTGGGCTGAAGTTCAAAAAGCCATAACTTCGTGTACATTTATTATTTTGCTACGAAATTTTGGGAGTAGCTTGGGGTATGAGTCTATTTGATGAATCTCAAATTTTAGAATTTTTAGAAGTCATTTGTCGAGGTTTCAAAGGTATTTAGTGAGGGGCAGTAAATACCCTGCTGAAAAAGAACAGCTGAAAATCGGGTTATGTTTGAGGAGTCGTAGATCGTTGTGTGAAACGAATTTGAATGTAAATTTTGGACATGATGAAATGGTATATGTGTAGATAGAGAATTTCAAATTTCATGATCGTTGGACTTAGGGATGATTTACTATTGAATTTTAAAGTAGGGCACGTTCAGCCCAGTACAAGTTGTCTAGTTCGTAAGGATAGATATTCCTAGACTTATCTGTTAAGAATTTGGGCGACTGGCCAAGTAGAGATTGGCAGTAGGGAATCATAGCCGTCTAACCCAAATGGGGATTTTGAAATTCCAAGTTGTAGGTTAGAAGTTATGACTTTCCAAAGTGGACAGATTCGGCCTTGTTAATGAAATGTTTGTTAGAAAAATCAACCATTCCCTTATTATGCACCCAATGGAACTTGGTATCTGTGAGAACCTTAAGAATTGAATCTGAGGACATGTCCAATTAGGAAGTTAAGGTAAACAATCCCACCTTCCCATAGGACCCGGAATCGAGTAATTCCGATAACTAAGTGAACTCTTATGATATCGGACAAGTATAACAAGTGTGAAAAGGAACATACTACTAAGAGTATATAAGGATTATTGGATGACAAGACAATTGAATTTGAGGAAATAGTCAACTGAAAAGTTATAGACTAGGGTTTTACCTTTCCGAAAAGGAGAAATACCAAGCAATTCTGACTTGTGTGCTGGAAATTATGGACATGATGAGTTTAGCAACCTAATGTCTAGCCTGACTTCAAGCTTGAGTTAACTCGGGGAATGTCCCTTAAAAGGAAATTGAGGGAATCATCGACTAAGGGGATGGCAACGGATCTCCTTACCCTTCTAGGAAATTCTGAGTGTATTTGGTTTCCGATGAGTGTAGCTTGGGTCACAGCTACTGGTATTTCTTGACTGTTCCATCAGACAAATGATGAGGAACCCTCTGCCTACCACAATACGGTGATCGTGAGCTATCAGATTTAAAAGATGAGTTTTAGCGTTTCATTCGGAACTTAGGCAAGTTCCTGTGCATGTACTCATGGTGGACATGAGTGAGTTGGGATATAGCTCTGTTGGATTGTATTGGGTGTCTCGATGCCTAAGTCTGTCAATAGTCAAGAATGGATAATTATGTGCGTGCTTACCTTCACTAAATTGTATTACACCATCAGGGCACCGTTAGACCACTCGCTGAGGGTCACGGGCCAGAATTATTTTGGGTCGCTGACCCATGAAGGTATTGGGAATCAGTGGATGTGATTCCGAGATAGTTGTTACCTTGACAGACCAGTCAGGCTCGACCTTGTTGATCGACACCGAGTGTGGTTTGAATAACAACATATTTTCAGTAAACTGGATTGATTAGGTTTTTCTTTTATTGTTTCGCTCGAAGTCTGAATTGGTATTAGGGGTGATTCCCTATAATCCAACTCATTCTGAGAGTTAGCACTAAGTGGTGATACTGGTTGTCTCTTCCTGTCATTAGGGATACGCGTTGCGGCGCGTATCTTGCACTGTTAATTCCCGAAGTACCATGGTAAGAACGGGATGCTGATATCCTGGCGGATCGGGGGTACCGAGGTCGTCATGTTCTATGTTGGTGGACACGAACGGATCATAAAGGATCTTTGCACAATGGATATACTGCGGTATATCTGTAAGTTCGTCACAGCTTTCGAGGATGGTTCGACACAGTAATTATTGGTGATTTCGGGGTAGCGCCCCGCATTATTTCTTTTATTTTCACCTCCTCAACCATGTCATACTAACAGGAACAAGAAGTAGACCAAATTAGAATGCATTGCATAGCGAGGGTTCAAATCCCTGAACTGGAGAAACGACTTGATCTGGGGCACATGTAGTATAGGATGCATGTGTGTCCAGAGTCTTGTTGACATTAGATTAGGTGCATTTGTTCTGTACCTTGTGTTTGAATAGACTTTAGGTCATGGCATACACGAACACTAGGAAATCAGGATGCACATTGAATTTTCCATTCAAGATGAATTTGTGAGTGTGATAGTTTGAGGATCGCTGTTTTCTTATCAGCATTGCGTCAGTAGAATTACTGACGTACCCCACCTTTTAGGTACATGGATATCAGGTCACGAGTATAGGAGAGCCCAAGATCAGAAGGGCAACCAAATAGTGGCAGTATGCACGTCTACCCTTCAAGCGGGTGCAGAATTATCAGAGTCACGTGGCAGAAGGCTCAAGCCAAGGGAGCAAGTCTCGGGAGGGGCAGATGGACCACACAGTAGAGTTTCGGCAGTGACCAAGGGATTGCCGATCTGGAAGACATTCGATGGCTTCACAAGAAAAGTTTAATTATTCTTGTAATCAGTTGCAATAAGTTATGTAATTTGCATTCCTTGTTCAAGGACAATTTGACATTGTAATTATTGATGTAATAACTCTAATGGCAATAAAAATGTTTAAATTTTCGCGTTATTTACTGTGTTGAGATGAATTTGAAGGCAATGATCTTGGTGATGTCACGGATGTCCGATAACGAGGATCCGGGGCGTTACAGCTATTACCATTCCGTGGCTTGAAACATTGAGATTTGTAATGTCCCGTTTCACCACAGTTGAAGCAAGTTACTGCAGGAGGTCTTACCACATTGTTCCCAGATCCTCCAGCCACACTAATAGCATTCGCCCCTGTCGGTTTGAACCTTTGTGCAGATGGTTGTCCCTTGAAATTCCCAGAATGTGTGGGCCTCTTCCCAGACTACCAGTTGTTCCTTCGGTTTTGAACAACATGGAACTACTCCATATCTGCTTTCGTCGCTGCTGCTCTCTTGACCAACTTGTCAAATCTTCTGATACCAAGAGGTATCATCCGGGACCTCAAGCTCGGCCTCAATCCATGCTCGAACTTGCGAGCCTTCTTCGCTTCATCCATCACTAATTTCGGAGCATACCTAGAGAGCTGAGTAAATTTGGTCTCGTACTCTCTCACTGACATGCCACCTTGTTGTAGTGACAGAAATTCCATAGCCTTCTTCTCTTGGACGTCGGAAGGGAAATAGTGACTGCGGAATTCTTTCAGAAATTCCTCCCAGCTAAGAACTATGCCTCCCATGGTCCTCTTCATCGACTGCCACCACACAGCCGCATCCTTCTCCAGTTGCAGAGTCGCCAACTTCACCTTACTGCCTTCAGGGGTCTCCAGCACTTCGAAGATTGTCTCCACTTGACGAATCTAGTTGTCAGCCGCATCAGGATCTGACTTCCCTTCGAATACAGGTGGTTTCATTCGTTCGACCGATTCCACAAGTTTAATCGCTTCGGGCACTGGATTCACAGGCCCCTTCCTTGGTTCTGATTCATGGCCACGACGTTGAGCGTCTGATAGACTCTTGCAAGTTCCGTTTCCAGATCTAGACCTTCCCTGTTTCTAGCTCCTCTTCTAGCCATATTCTGATGCAGAAGATCCATTAAATTCAAAATATAAGACATGAATTTAAATCAACTTGCATTTCATTGAATTCCAAACTTTATACATTCGAATTGAAAAATATTTCTTAACATCAGAATGAAAATAGTAGAAGCTACAACATTCTAACTCCTACGGTTCCTCTTCGCTTCTCGAAGTTCTCCCCGTAGTTCATCAACTTCATCCTTCAGCACATCTGTCAGATTCTTACTCTTCTCGAGTTCCCATACACGATGACTGAGAACTGAAAAGTCGTCCTTGCGCTTTGCTAGCTGAGCCTCCAATAATCCGTCTCTCTCTCGCAGTGTCACTACCTACCTCTGAAGAGATATCACAAGACTATTTGGAACTGGTTCTTCTTCTTCGTCAGAAGAAGAGTCATCAGATGAATCCGGAGGTGGGGTGATCTCTCGAGATTCAGGCCTTCTTCACCGTCAGAATTTGCTTGCCCTGGGTAGTACTCTTTCTCGGAATTTGCCTGTCCAGGATGGTACTCTTCCTCAATGATATGCCAGTCGTCGTCTCCAGCAGGGTCGAAATGATCAGCCATCTTAGAAATAGAGAGGAAGAAGCATAAGTCATAGAGCAACGCAAATGTAAGTCACTTACATTTAAATCTCTAGACTCAAACACACATTCTAATGTCCACTTCTAGGGTGTCGTTCCTTATAAATTCGTACAAGCGTGAAAGCGTGGCTCTGATACCACTCTGATACGCCCCGAATCCCAAATACAACTGAATTCGAGAGTTCTACAGGATCTTTTCGCTTCATTTTGTACAATTTTACAAGTAAATTTAAACTTTTCACTTTACATCAGAGTTACATGTAAAACATTACACTTTACACTGCACAGCAGAAGTAAAATTACAACATTTGAATAAATGTACAACAACATTGAATAATCTTTAAGCATGTGTTCCTCTTTAACCTTTATCATGTCATTTACCTACATATAAAACTGTGGGTACGTCAGTTTATTCAACCGACAAACATTATACACGACCATCCTCTCTATGCCGGAAATAGTATAACTTATTTTCCATATTTAATAAACACAAACTTGTCACATATCAAATTAAAGGGAATACCCTAATGATGTCGTGTTGTGATTGTGCACTTAGTCCTTAATGCAATTATTTATATTATATGACACTAATGCGTACTTATTCGGATTCTATGCATCCCATACTACATAGGTCCGAGGGCAAGCCCTTAATCGTTCTTCATCTTTGTAGGGTTCAATCCCTCGCTATGACTTAATCTACTACTGTAACTACGGTAAGTATCCTAGATGTTTTCGGACCTACGAACTCATGTCTAGGCGCCCTGGAGGGAATCCCATCGCACTGACACATGACTCATCATGCAGGCATCCTGTGGTAATTCAGCTCCTACCATAGACATGACACCACCCGTAGTCTTCAAACATCCCACGAGCGTCGCCATCGGGACGGTACTCTGGAGCAGTATCCTCACCCTGACTCATCTTGGGACATCGTGGGTTACGCTCTCGCCGCTGATCCAATGGCCCTCATACTTAATGTTTTTCTCTTACTTTCACCACGTCTTCGCTATGTAACTAATCCTTAGTTCTAATGAAATAGAATCATGAACAAAATCAAAACACTAGAGTTAGCCTCTCCACTAAACCGGACTCATTCATTTATTCAACATGACCAACCTTGGTCCTTCATTTCAAGTTTCATTTCCTTTCTTCTCAATTGCCGGGGGAGACTTAGCTACTCTTTTGTTTCAATTCCAATTCACAATTTCTAAAGTTGAGTATTTTCAACTCATAAGTTCACATGTTGAGTTATCATACTCAAAAGTATTTATCTTTTTCCAATCATGATTTCTAAATTGTTCAATAGTCCATAATTATACATTAAAATCAACTATTCATCATGTAACTCATAGAATAATATTAAAGCCCACTTCACTAATTATCAATCAGAGATGGACATTCACACTTCATAATTTATCGCACTATTCTTCATTGAGAATAATTCACATCACTTCACAAAAATATAATTACTATCTTTATTTCACTTATTTTCTTGTATTTTATTTTAAGTCCATTTGCAAAGTACAACTTTATAAAAATGCGAGTGTAGTTCTATATTATACTTTTATTCTCTAAACATACTTCACTTCATACAAATAATCCTCAAATTATTTTTCATAAACTTCACATATTTTTAGAATAATAAATATATTTTTTTCATAATTTTTATTAACAAAATAACCTTAAAAAAATGTTTTTTTTCCAAATTAAAGACCAGGCCGAGACTGGGTTTCGAACCCACGACCAGAGGAAAACGAGCCACGACGCAGACCACTAGGCCAATTGTGCCATCGGTATGAAAGAGAGCTGAGAGCATTAAATGCTCTCGGCTGCAGTTTTATAATTTTTTTGAAAAAATAGGAAACAAAAGTATAGTGCCACAGGGATTCGAACCAGCGACCTCGAACTCCGAAAACCCACTGTAGCAAACAGAGCCGTCCCAACCACTTGAGCTATGCGCTCGGGTTGTCAATGGTACAACTCTAAGTTCACTTAAACCAACCCTCTCTGTTATCAGAACATTTCGATGTTCAACTAGTCCTCATTTCACTTTGCTTTTATAAAAAAATGACTGTAAATTTCCAGGTTGACTAACATCATCATAAATTATATCTCAGTATATAGAAAATATTTTTTTTTAACAATTAAAACATATTTTTCATACAATTAATTCAGATTCTACACTATAACTACCACACTTCTTCTTTTCAACATTTCTTAACAATTAACATCTCAAATCTCTTTAATAGCAATTCTTCATATTAATTTCTGTTTTTAATCGTTTACCAAACATATAAATCTATATTTTTAATTCATTCATTTCAATAAAACACCAAGATTCATTTCACACATAAATTAGCATTGTTAATCTACTAACTTTTGTGTACATAATTTGTAATGTAGATAATGAAACTTTCTTCAATAATTTATGGCTATAATCAATTCACACACAATTTTGCCTTTACTACTAGAACCACATACAATTGCACATCCATATATCAATCAATCAACAAGTCATTTTCCAATTAAATGTGTACTCTTATTAATCTTTTTGATGCTTCATTCATTCAATTTAATCTAGCATGCATTCCTAATTAGAAACATGGAAAATTTACCCACCTTATTGAGGAAAAGTACAACTTAGCAACCTCCTAAATGAATGTCCTTGCAACGAGAGCGATTCCCCTCCTCGTCGACGCGCACAAGCCAACCCGAGCTCTCCACAATGCCAAACCGAGAGCACCTTCCCTTGATAGCCGGCCTCTCCCCTTCTTGATGATGCAAGCACAATCCCACACAACTTCAATCTTTTACTCACTTACTAACTACTAGATAATTGTATTTTGAACTATAGGTTGGAGGAAAAATTTAGTACAAGAATACTAGCCAAAGGGGAGGGGGTATTTATACTAAAAAAATAGGAGAATGGATGGCTAAGATTGAATTAGGAGTTAGGAACAAATGGCTTAGATTTAAGGAGGAGTTACACTAACTACCCATGATCAAGTAACCACCTCCACCATGACTCCACTCAAATTTTGATTTCCCTCCTAAATCACAACCGGCCAAGCAAGTGTGCATATGCACGTGTACGTGTAGTGCACGTGTATGCAACTTGGTCTCCAAAAATTTGTACATTAAATTTTACATAAAAATAATCTTTAAATTGTATCCTACATTACAAGTTGTAATTAAAATAAGAATAACTCATGGGCTTTAGTTTTTGGGCCAAAATAATAATTATAAAATAAAATAAATGAATTAAATTTTTGGACTTTAAGAAGAAAAGGCTTTTTGTCTAATTGAAAGAAGGTTTTGTATAAAATAATTAAAAGCACATATTTAAATATTTATACTCATCATAATGAAAATAATCATAACATTTAATTCAACCAAAAATATTGCACGTGCACACTACGTGTAAAATAACATAATTTTTCATTAAATGAAAAAAAATCAGGGCATTACAATTCCATCCTTAATTATATCATAGGTAACCTTGTTAGGAACCAAACCTTTCTTCAACATCTCATTCAAAAGTCTATTAGCCTCCTCCATCTTACCCTTCTCGCACAAACACTTGATGAGCACATTGTAAGTTGCCACATTCGCACGCTTTCCGCCCCTCACCATCTTCCCCCTTACATCCAAAGCCCCACGAAGATTCCCTTTCCGACAAAACCCGTCCATAAGAGTATTATACGTCACATGACTCGGTTTCACATCAAGATCCAACATCTCATCGAAAAGCGCAACTGCTTTCCTCATCTCCCCTTCTCTACACAATGCCGATATCAACGTATTATATGTCACAATATCTGCTTTCATTCCCTTCTCCCCCATCTCGTCCAAAATCTTTGTAGCCCCTATCAAATCCTTATCATTACAAAACCCCAATATCAAACAATTGTAAGTCGAAACATTCGGACTAACCCCTCGCTCCACCATCAACCTCGTCAAACCAACTGCATTTGCCAACTTACCCAACCGACAACACCCATCCACCAACGTATTATAACTAACAACATTTGGACGCAACCCCTTCTCCACCATCTCATCCAAAACCCTCCTTCCTTCCTCCACCATCCCATTCTTACAAAATCCATTCACAATCGCATTAAACATCACCACACTGGCCGGCACCACCTCCCTCTCCATCTCCCCAACCAATGCCACCGCCTCCTCAACCCTCCCTTCCCCGTACAACCCACTAACCAAACAATTAAACATCACCACGCTCGGCTTCACCCCTTGCCTCTTCATCTCTTCAAATAACCTCATCCCACCCCCCACATTTCCATCTCACATACCCATCGATCAAACAATTGAACGTAACCACATTCGGCAAAACCCCAACCCCCACCATCTCCTTCACCAGCCCATCAACCCTATACATTTTCCCCCTCTTGCAGTACCCATCAATCAGTGTATTATACGTAACGACATTCGGCATCAACCCCCAAGTCCTCAAATCCTTAACCAAATCCTCTGCCATTGTCAACCTCCCCCATTTGCACAATCCACTGATTGTAGTATTGAAAGTGATCAAATTGGGGGTGATTTTTCGAAAACCCGCCATTTGCTTGAAGACCGAAAGGGCGGTGTCGTAGTTTTGGGCTTTGATGAGGGAGGAGAGGAGGGGGTTACAGGAGAGGGTGGAGAGTGTGTAGTGAAAGTGGGAGGTGAGGAAGAAGGCATGAGAGGCACGTGAGGGGCACGTGGGGTGGGATTTGAGAAGGGATAGGATGAGGAAGTCGGAGATGAGGGATTGGAGGGAGTGGGGGATGGAGGAGGAGGAGAGAGAGTGGAAGAAGGAGGGGAGGGAAAAAGAGGGGTGTGTTTTGGAGAGGGAGTGGAGGTGAGAACGGAGGTGGGACCAAGATTGGAGCTTGGTGAGGTTGGTAATGGCGGTGAAATCGATTTGGGGGTTAGGGTTTGGGATTGAGGAGAAGAAGTGGGTGAGGAAGAAGGGCATGCTTGGTTTGGGTTTTGCGGAATTTGGATCCGATATTTTGAAGGGAGAATGATTGTGAATTTGGTATTTGTTGGGTGGTTAGCGGGTCAGGTTTACCTGAACCCGACCCACTGAATCCTGAATCCTTGGATTAAGGTTTGTTGGCTAAATTACAGAAAACTACCTTAAATTTTGAGTCTGTTTCAGATACATACAGAAGATCAAATGTAATGCATACAGAAGTAACAGAAAGCATGAAGGAAGTCAGTAATTCGGGTAATTAATTCTTGGATATAAACTACATGAGTTATTCATTCATTATAAATTTATAATTTAATTTACACTCAAATATATCTCACATATGCAATCAACAAGCTCACTATCAAAAGACAATAACTAGGGCACCTCTGAAATCCTTCACTAACCATGACACCTCAAACTAGCTAGTCGTAACTCTTGATGGCACATTAAGTTTGTGATCTCTGCAACAAACAGGAAACACCTGATTAGTTTGATGAGGTACAGTAAATTGAATGCATGAAATTGAAGAAAGTGCTTATAATTTTGAATGACTCATGCAGCATTTGTAATATTCGGTTACTGAAACGTGCTAACTCAAATCAGAGAGAAAATGTTCAGGGCTTAGAATGTTAATGGTGCACAAGTGTTATGCACAATCATGGTATCATTTACAACATATCTTTATTATTATGACTGATACATTGAAGACAAGGAGCATAAGATTTTACAATCAGAGCATGCTCTATACACATCATGATAATTCAGAAACAGTTACAATCAGGGAAAAGTCCTAGATGTTTCACTAATGAGAAACAAAGATAGAGATAACTCTCTGGAGTAAAAAAATCTCATAGTTAGAAAATAAACTAACAAATGAGGCGGACAATCTGAAACTGAAGTTAAAAGCTAAAATTTATCAGACTATGATGACTAGAGGAATAAAAGAATTTCAATATGATGACTAGAGGAATAAAAGAATTTCAATCACGTAGAAAATCAGCATCATGGATGCATCTGGGATTGTCCTGGAGAAATATGTTTTTGAAGTCTGATAGGATTATTTGATTATTTGTAGCTGATGCTATCCATGTAAATAATAGAATAACCCTGCTATTTAAGATTTTCATTCTCCTTTGCCAAGTTAATATATATGTCGTAGAAAGTGATTGAACCAATATATGACTTGCAATGGGGCTCAAACATTAAATTTCTAGTACATGTCTTAAACTACAGCTCGTCTAAATTCTAATCCTTCTCGAGTGACATGTATCTTTGAGCTTTAGATGGTCAAACTTCCTAGCAGCATGCTTTCATCTGCAACTCATTTTGCCAAAAATCTCATGTATAAGTTCACTTATGCTCTTGTACATTACTTCTAATAACTAAGACGAGATTTCACAATACAGTAATCAAGTTTCAAGTTCTATAGTTAACCTGGAAGGAAAACCAACAAAGAAATCTATCGCATGAATGGTTCTGCGATATCGCTGTGTTTGTATCTGGCACACATGAACCAGCAGCTCTATCTCACTTCATGGATTTAAACACTCTCGTGAATTGTGGTGCTTCTAGTTACACTTCTCATAGTGAATAGTGCAGTTCAAGAAAGATGTCTCAGTAACAGTATACAGAAGAATATATCACTCTTCCTACAGATTCATGCAATACAAGAAGATTTATCTAAAATGTCAAAATTCAAATCTGAAGAATGAAGACCTACCTTCACAGGCTTCCTTTGCTTGAGCTTCACCTTCACATCAATCCCATTATCAATGATAGATTGAAGCACAATCTCAAGTTTCCCTTCAATCTTATCCCCTTTCCTCGGGGTGTACACTACATTATGAATATCATCTTCAAGTGCTCGTTGAGCCAAAACCCCTCCAACTGCAGCACAAGCCTTAGCATCTTTTCTCGAACCTACATCAAACTTCAAGTCCTTCGAAATGGAATGAGCCACAGCAACAACCCTACTAGTCACCCGATGAATTATACTAGCCCTTACAGACCCTTTCGTAATGAATAAATCGAGGCAGAATGGCAAATGATAGGGACCCGTCAGTTGATTAAATGTCAGTGTCCTCACCCTCTTCGCTACCACTGCTAATCCCTCACGACTCTCAGAATTCTCAACTCTCTTGCTTTCCTTCTTCACCTCAGCCTTTGCTGGCTTTCCAACTTGCTTACATTCTTTCTTCATCTCAGCCTTTTTCGACTTCTCCTCATTCTTCTTTACAGTTTTCCTGAGATGGAAATTGACATTGTACTCCTCAAACTCTTTAGACCCTCTATCCAACTTATAAAACAACTTCTTCCGCAGCCTCATATCCTCAATCTCATCGAAATCCGGAAACTTCTCAGCTCCCTCATCTCTACTAATCATTTCATCAAACAGCTCATCTTCGTTCAAATACTCCGATCCTCCCTCAATCGTTTGGGGCCATACATCATTATCAACCAGCTCTATGTTCAATCCTTCCAAGTGATTCACACTCGAAGGAACCAACGTTGGCATTTCGATCCTTCGAGAATGGTTCATGGGTTTAACAGACTTCTCACAAACAGTTGGTGTGCACGGCTCATTTTCTCTCCGAATCAATCGAAATTGGTTCCAAAATGAGCTACAATGCTTTAAAAATGGTGCTTGCCTACTAGCTAATAGTTTTGCTCTGTTGATCAAATTTGTAACCATTGCCATTTGCGGTCAGTATTACACAACAAAGTTAGGAAGAATTAGCTACTAACCCACTTATAGAACAAAAAATGAAATTGCATCACTACCGTTGAATCTTCTCAAAATTGGTGACCCCAGTGTAGTCCTTACGTGATCAGCGAAGCCCATTATAAGCCCATTTAGATAGGTCTTAAAAGCTACCTAACTGTAGCAGTGTAGCTGCCTCCTGCCTGTCTGTCACTCCCACTCCCCTTTTTATTAGTGGGCCCAAATAGATCAACTTCTCAGCCTGTCAACCCAAAAAACAAAATGCTATACATGACCCCCCATACGATACCATATAAGACACCATATGCCGTCCGTCCGATCTTATCAAATCCTCGCTCCCAGCCGCCCCATAGAATCCAAACAGCACAGCTGCACAAGTAGTTACCCAGCTCATCTTCAACCTCCCGACTCCACTCCAGATCCCTCAAATTTCCCAAATCCTAGAAACCCTAATAATTTAAATGATAATTACAGAATTGCCACAATGAACCCTCCCATCGCTGGCGCCGGCTCCCCCACCGCCGGCGCCACATCCCCCACAGCCGCCGCACCCACCGCCGCCCTCCGCCGTTGGATCCTCGGCTTCTGCATCATCCGCTTCGACCTCAACCAAGGCCAGCTCATCGAGGAGCTCTACCCGCCAAACTCCTTCTCCTCCGACCACCAGCTCCTCATCGCCTTCTCCTCCTTCCCCGACTCCATGCACCAATCCAACCCCTCCTCATCCTCCATCATCGACTCCATTTTCACCTTCCGCTTCCCCTCCTCAAATCCCGGTTCAAGTTTCATCTACGGCTACGTCTTCAACCGCCAGCGCCACGACCTCCGCCTCCCCCGCGGCGGGGAGCAGCGCTCCGTCGTGATCCTCTCCCACTCCCCGTTCTCGTCTGCTTTCCGCCCTTTGCTACAAATCCTGGGGCCGTTATGCTTCGACCTCGGACATCGAACCGCCCTGGATTTAGTCGCCTCATACATCTCCTCGTGGCCGCCGCCTTCCCCCGGCTCCTCCATCGACCTCCCCATTGCGTCGGCGTCGTTGAAAATCTCAATTCCGTCAGTTCCACTTTCTGACTCCCCGCTTTTCCCCGTCTTTCGCGGCCTTTTGTTGCATCTGTGGATGCTCTGGGAGTTGATGTTGGTTGGAGAACCAATTCTTGTTGTGGCTCCGAATCCGACTCTGTGTTCGGATGCTGTCTGCGCTCTGATCACGCTGGTGTGTCCACTGACGGTGGCAGTGGATTTTAGGCCGTATTTTACGATTCATGATCCTGATTTCCAGAGACTGAACTCTATTCCCAAGGCACAGGCGTTCCCACCGATGGTGCTGGGTGTTACTAATTTGTTTTTTTTGAAGGCGTTTAGTGGCATCCCTCATGTTGTTGCGGTTGGCGGTGGTAAGGCTAGTACTGGTGCAAATGCTAGTACGACTGCTGGGGCTGGGGCGGGGGAGAAGAGGTTTTCACCGGTGAGGTTCTTGAATGGGGTGAAGATGAGGAGGGAAGGGCCTTTGAGTTTGATGACACAGCATAGGGAAGCGATTTGGAGTGGGTATGCGGCCACGACGAAGCCGGATACGGCGGTGTTGAATAGGTTGGTGGATGCGGGGGTGTCGCAGAGGATAGAAGAGTCGATGTCAGTGGTGAATAACGATATTCTGAGGCGGCATTTTGTGGAGTTGACTACCAACTTCTTGGCGCCATTTGGGCCGTATTTGAGGGGGAGTGCTCCACCGTCAGAAGGGTTGTTGGTTTTCGGGGAGCCGCCACCGTTGGCGGATTTTAGGGTTGATGAGTTTCTTGCGGGGTTGGCAGCGAGGGGGCCGGGGAAGTTCTTGGCTAAGAGGATGAGGTCCAATTGGCTAGATTTGTATAGGTAATGATGTGGCTTTCATCAATTTCTGGGGTTTTGTTTGATAGATGGGCTTTCTACTGATTGTGTTTACTTGTAGGCGATTCATTGAGGGCAAAAATTTCATGCCGTGGTTTCGGAGCAGGCGTGCTGCTGCGGAGCAAGAACAACGGAAGTTGTATAGGCAGGCTAGGATAAACACCGACATACAAAAGCACATACCTAAGATGTCTGAGGTGGAGATAGTTGATTCTTTCAATGCAATTGAGCGTCATTTGCTGCAAGAGATACAGGTACTGGTCTTTTACTTCTATTTACAGATGAATGTTTTAACTATGTAGTAATTAGTGACTTGAATTTGAATGATAGCATTGCTCATATTTATATGAATTTCTTGAGATTATTCTTTTGTTTCTTGATTTTGTTATTGGGTTACACATCACTATTCTAACTTTTAGCATGAGTTTGAGCTTGAGATAGTTGTATGTTTTTACTCAGTCTCTTAAAAGTTATTATTTGAATTACACTCATTCTCTATGGAATTCCATTGTATTTAACATTTCTCTCAACAGTTTTTCCGAGATTGAGCAGGTCTTCCATCATATCCTTACTAATTAGACAATTTCATCTGACTCATTATCGCATGACCATCAATCTTTGTCCCCTACTAACTCTAGTTAACTTTATTTGTGTAGTAACTAATCCTTGACTGGGTAAAATTCCTTGCTACTTGTGTTATTATAATCAACATTGTAGTTACCTTCTTCATAGATCCTTGAGTTGGTTGTTGAAGAAGACCCATAGAATCGAGAGTATTGCATTTCATTTGGCGTGCATTGAGTGATTCATTTAGGACAAATTTCATTCCTCATCGCACAATCACCTTGATCTCTCCTCTCTGTCCTCTCTGCCGATCTGAAATTAAGTTCACAATTGGTTCAAAATAGAGTCAATGCTTTTACTATGTAGTACTTGTACTTCTAGCAAGGAGCCGTACCTATACTGGGCATGTGTGAGACATCGACACATCATGGACAATTGTCGATGCTCCTCCATGTGCGTCCCAAATTTTATAATATATCTTTTATGTTGGGCACTTGGAACACTTCTCTATCATTTTTCAAAACTCGTAGTTAACAATATTCATTAACATATTCATATTTCTTATACTAATTGACTCTAGTTACATGCATATGAATCTCTGATTTTTTTAGTGTGTAATGAATATCACTTTTTTGTGAACAATAATTTTCTTAAAATTATAGATAATCTTAAGTTATCTCTTCTACTATTATAACCAGAGAATTTGGTTGCACAACGTTAACCCACTTAAAAATCTCAAGCACATATTTTAAAGTCTAATTTATATCAACCTTTCACTTAATCTCAAGCACATATTTTTAAATCTCAACCACACTTTAACTCCCAACCCAGTTAAATCTCAAACTTTTTTGGCCAAATGAGAACAAACTCGAAGATTATTTGGGCCGCCCAATCTACCTTAATAGGTCTCCATCAACCTAACCCATCTTATAACTATAATTATTATTTATAACTCTAATTATTATCACCTCTTCTTCAAACTCCACACACAATGTCCTGAAGCAGCCCCCGACTCCGGCTGCTTCATATTTATACAGTTATCCACCATCACCATCGGGTACCACCATGAGCCCCAATCTAATCCATAATTGGAATTATTTCTCTAGAATAATAATAAATATAACTTAATCTGTACTGTTCTAAAGTTAGTTCACACTGAGGTACAATTCTAGCATTTATTTTTTTAACATAATCATAGAGCACAAGAAATGTAGCATTGATATATTGTTCTGGAATATTTAGGCGATGAGGGAAACAAGATACATACATTGAGCACAAGGCGAATGATGGAGAACACCAATAACTGTAGACAAGAGAATATGAATGAGATGGAAATCTACTATTATATATAAAGGATGGGGGAAACCCCAACCAAGCTTTTATACCCTAAAACCCACTACACATTAGGTCAAGGTACAAAATAGAGTTTGTGCGCGAGGCAAGTTGAAATAATTAAAAGTAAATCATCCTTCAGCCAAAAACCTATACAGCAAAAAAACTATACAGAAAAATCTTTTGTACCCATCGGCTCTTGAGAGCAAACAAGAGAGGACGATTTTGTTACTGCGTACACTTTTCACAGTAATGATTTATTGCCATCTCAGTTTCACATCCATAGCAGAACTTCTGACCACACTTGAATATAAGCAAAGGAGACCAAACATTCAGTTTCATTGTATTTAAAATTTCAAAATACCTAAGCCTAATACCAGAAGATTGAAAAAATAGTGATATAGAGAGAAACCAAATGGTTTTGTAATTGTGGTGGGCGAGGCTAAACAATACACCACATGGAACTTGGACATTGTCACAATATCCCCAAAAAAATAAAAATAAAATAAATAACCATAAAAAATATGTCTGACAACGTTACACCATGCAACATACAACATACCACTAGGTATTCTATGATACTGACGTAGATTTTTCTAACAAAAACTAATACGGGATTAACCACAACCATAATTCAGACGATTAGCACTATCCAAATCGTTCATAATTTGGTAAGTCAAAGCACAATCAAATAATTCACTATGCATAAGATGCTATTAACTATCATTTATAGTCCCTCATAGGATTATTAGTTACTAATTTGTTTTTTTGCATCCAACGATGAAAAATACCTAATGCAAGAGCGGAGTCCATATATCTTCGCATGCTTCTAAACTTATCTAAATTTCAGATGCATAAATTAATTGTTGTTTATTATTTATATATTCACTAATATCTTATTAATCATATTATTTTTATAGAATATCTTTAAAGTTCCAAGCACGGTATTAAATGAAACTATTGCATTATAACTTTTTAAAGATCAATAATGTCATATTAATCATAATAACTAATTAAAGAACTTCAAGCTAAGAGACTTATTTACATGTAATGAATATACACCCTAAAATCCTCTCTACATAGAACTGACTCAATTGTTACTCTCAGTCTCAGACATCTTCTTCAACATCATTTCCTCTTTGAAACTCTCATCTTCCGTCAACGTTGAATAGTCCTTGCAACTCATCTCTGCATGGTATGCACAAAACAATCCCCAAAATAGGGGCATTCAACACTTATTATCACCTCATTTTTACTCAATGCTTTCATTAATCTATAATGCAGAACAATCTTTGTAGGGACAGTAAAACTTCTTTGATCCAATTGTAGCATCACAAAGAGCAGTTCTCCACAGATAGAGAATTTTTTGTTTTAGTACTATTTTACACATTTATAGCACTAAATGCCTATCCTTGCAGCCTGGGTCTGGACACCCAGTGGAAGTTACATTCTCCTCAACCTTGACCTTCACATGTAGCTCAATACAAGTAGAGCAATGCAAATGAAAACAATTCTTCATTACTAAACATTCATCCTTGAACTTGCGCACTATGCATATATAACAATAGACATCTTGCTCCGTATGTTAGTATTGTGGCCTCAAATACACATAGGCGCGGAAGTTCTTGAAGTTGGAGAACAAGAGGAGAAGATGAAGAGAAGGCAACATCAACTAGAAGAAAGGCAGCGGGAGGAGTTGCGATCGACTGTCCTGGTGTGCGGTCGACCGACCACCTCACCTCAACAAGGCTGCTAGGTGTTCTTCGAGTGTAGGTTCCAACAGAGAGCGAGCAGGTCAACCGAACAGGCCTCAGGTGTTGGCATAACACGTTGCGGTCGATTGACCCAAAGTGTGGTCGACCGACTTCAGCATTGTGTGTTATTTGGGCTGACGAGTTTAAGGCCAATAAGCTGTATTTGTGTTTATCTTATAGGGTTTGCTTGAGGGCTATAAATATAGCAGTAAATGTGAACTCTAATGCGAAGCAACTCATATCAAGGGTGAGCCGTTATTATTGTTCAACTTCAAGAGGGGCATGTGCCGAGTATTTCAAAGGTGAGAGAGATTGAGAGTTGTAATCTTTTTGTCATCTTTGTATTTCTTGGGGAATAAGAAGTATTTGTTATCTCTGCATATTATTGTGTTCTTGTGAGATCTTGCGATTATTTTGGTGGATTGTTCTTGATTCATCTAGTTCTTGAAAAGTTTCTGTTGCTTGTGGTGTGTGAGTTCTGCTATTAGCACTACAAGTTATGGCAGATTCTGCAACAAATGGTATTAGAGCACTGGGTTCGGGATGGCCGATAGCAAGTCGAAGATCGAGAGGTTCGATGGGAGTGACTTCGCAAAGTGAAGATTCAGATGATAGCATATCTTCGTCAGAAAGATCTAGGTGGTCCGTTGCTTAATGAGAAGCCAAAAGGTGCAAACAAGTATGCAAAGATCTTGGTAGATTGAAATCGTTTAGATCAGAAGGCGCTATGGCAGATTCAGTTGAGACTGAGTAGGAAAGTGTTATTTCATATCTCGAAGGTAAAGACCACAAAGGAGGCTATGGAGATTCTCACGGATATGTATGAAAAACTGTGGGCATCTAATCAAATTCTTTATCCGAAAAAATTGGTTAATATGAAGTTGGGGGAAGGAGGTTCAGTAGCAGAACATGTGAACAATTACTGTATGGTTTACAACCCGATGGAAGCTGTAGGATTGAATTTTTCAGCTATGAAGCACGGATACGGGTACAGGGTGCGGGTACGATACGACACGGGTACGGGGATACGTGATTTTACAAAAAAGTAGGATACGGGTGCGTTGTGGATACGTTAAATATAAAATAATTTATATTATATTTATAGATACAAAAATATTTTTCTTGTTAAAAATGCAAGCATTTAAACCATTTCATAAAACTATAAGAATACATTATAATTATGAGCATTTTAAAGAAAAAATAATAATCTAACTATCAAAATTTTGGGTAGTCTTGTTTTATGTTTGAGCATAATTGTAAACAACAAACTTTTGCAATTACTCTAGGACCCCATACATTTATCTAAATATAATTATGTCTAAAAGTTGTGAAAAATGCATTTAAAAAATTGGGTGCTCATTGGGTACGCACCCGAGAGTACCCAAGGAGTATCGGCACCCGATACGCACCCGACACGGGTACGTCGACCATTTGGAAGTATCCGTGCTTCCTAGTTTTTCAGAGAGGGGACAGTTATTGTTACTTCTATATACTTTGCCCAATAGTTTTCGTATGGTGGAACATACTATTACATGCACTATGGCAGATTCAACGAATCTACAGAATGTGGTGAATAACATTCTGAACGAGGAGGTTAGAAGGGTGAGAAACGAAGGATTTCCATCATCTTCTGGAGATTCTGCAATGTTAGTTGAAAGGAGACTTGGGAGATCTAAGAGCAGTCGAAGAAGAAAGAATCAGAGTCGTTCATCTAAGAGTAGGTCTGATGACAACGATGGGGGACATGACCCTGAGTATTGATATTATCACAATTGGGGTCACATGATGCACAGTTATAAGGCCTATATGAAGAAGCAGGAGAAACCGAAGGAAGTCAAACCACAGGAAGCCCATGTGGTGTCTGTTGAAGAGCTATGCTTATCAGCTAGGAAGGAGTTGGCACATGAGATTGGTGTATTGTTGAGTTTTATGTCTTGCATACTTATTCGGTGTGAAGAGGAGATGGTGATACAAATAGAGGGTTCGAAGCAAAGGATCAAAGAAGAAGGAAAGCAGTCAGCATTAGCAACAGTAGCAGTTGCGGTCGACCGCGCGGTTGTCCGCACACTATACAGGGTTCCCCCGCGAGGAGAACGTCCAACTGCACGGTCGACCGCAAGCGGCGCTGATGAGTTTTTTGGGCTTGGGTTTGTTGATTCGTTTGAAGTCCACTTTGTCTTCTAGTTAGATCGTACGGTTCTAATTGTATGTTTATCTCTTCAGTATACATCAGATGATTATTGTATCAAGGTATCAAACATGGGTTTCTCTAGATTTCTATATATTGTTGTTATTGGCCTCCATTGAGACCAAGAGAGAGTACTTCTTTGAAGATGGAATTTGATAGATTCTCTAATTGTAAACAACTAGTACTTGCTGGTGAGGCTTGAGAGTCGTGGTGAGAATTATAATATTCTTGTATTTTCTCTAGTTGAATAACATATCGGGTTTCTTCTCCCCCGGATTAAGGCGAAAGCCCCAACCGGGACAAACTTGTGTGTACTTTGGTGTGTTTGGTGGTTTGTGTTGATTGCATCGCATTACTCAACAAGATCATTGAAAGGGAAGAGTTTCGTTAATTCCCTAACAAGTGGTGTCGTTGTATCGCTTGTTTTCCTAGCAATATGATGCACAGCTGTAAGGCCTATATGAAGAAGCAGGAGAAACCGAAGGAAGTCAAACCAAAGAAAGCCCATGTGGTGTCTGTTGAAGAGCTATGCTTATCAGTAAAAGAGGAGCTGGGCACGCGAGATTGGTATATTAATTCAGGAGATTTCTTTCATTGCACTCTGAGGAGAGAAGTGTTTAATGACTATAAGGAGGGTTCTTTTGGAGATGTGATCATGGAAAACAGTTAGAGGTGTCATGTACGTGGGATTGGTACTGTTCGCGTGAAAGCCAGTAATGACCAGAGTATTGTCTTGCAGGAGATAAGGCATGTTCCAGACTTGAAGAATTTTTTTTATCTCGATTGGAAGGCTAGACAAAGAGGGGTTGTCTACCACAGTTGATAATGGGAGTGATGTATAGCTGCAGGTTAAAGGGTGCTTGTAAAAGAAAAACGTGAGTGAACGTTGTATTTGCTTAGAGACGTGGGGAGTGTTTCTCATATAGTTGACTCTCAGTCAGAATCGAATGGTAGGTTGTGTGGGGTGCAACTTAGTTTTTTCAGTTGTGGAGGGGAGGTTACTAATTTAGTGGGAGTTGCTAGCCACAAGAGTGATCTTAGAGAACAAGATGATGCTATGGTGAGGGTACTTTATTATATGGCAGACGAAGCTTCAAGTTGCTCTTGTGAGGTAGAGAGCATTGTTATCGATATGCGAGGCGATGTCGATAAGGGTAACCGAAATGAGGTTGTGGGGGTTGAGCAATCTGCAAATTTTGTGGAGGTGTCATCCACGGAGAGTTCTAGTGTAGAAGATGCATTGAGAGGCTTTGAACAATGTCCGGTGTTAATGGAGTATCTACGAATTGGGAAATCTTGTGACACGGAATCCGACACAGGAGGTTGTTTCTCCGTTATTCGCGCTCTATGCGATTGGTGGAGCACATTCTTCATGAGGTGATAAAGGGTGGTTGGTGCACTCCAAGCAGGGCCGGCCCCAGTATGGAGGCGGGTAAGGCGGCCGCCTCGGGCCCCCGCGGAATTTGCGATTTTTGGGACCCCCAATTTTGAACTTCCCTTGTAAATATAGGCACGTATTTCGCACGTAAAAAAATATATATGTTATTAGGGCCCCCCTTTCGGAAGTTCGCCTAGGGCCCCCGGGAACTCAGGGTCGGCCCTGACTCCAAGTGGTAGAGTGGCGGAGGTGCTCTTCATGAGAGTGGGGAGTACTTGGGTCTTTCATGGGAGTGGGAGACTGGAAAAGATAATGTGAGATAAAGATTATAATAACTTTGAAGCGTTGTGTATTTAGTCCAAGTGAGAGATTATTATTGTGGCCTCAAATACACATAGGCACGGGAGTTCTTGAAATTGCAGAAGAAAATGAGAAGACGAAGACAATAAGATAAGGCAACAACAGCTAGAAGAAAAGCAGTTGGAGGAGTTGCGGTCGACTGTCATGGGGTGCGGTCGACCGACCACCCAACTGACCACCCGACCGCAACTAGGCTGTTAGGTGTTCTTCGAGTGTACAGGGTTCCAACAGAGAGTGAGCAGGTCGACTGACCAGGCCTCAGGTGTTGGCATGACACGTTGCGGTCGAACGACCCAAAGTATGGTCGACCGACTTCGGCGCTGTGTTATTTGAGCTGACGAGTGTGTTTATCTTTTATGGTTTGTTTAGGGGTTATAAATATAGCAGTAGATGTGAACTCTAGTGTGAAGCAATTCATATCAAGGGTGAGACGTTATCATTGTTTAACTTCAAGAGGAGTATGTGTTTAGTGTTTCAAAGGTAAGAGAGAGATATTGAGAGTTGTAATATCTTTGTAATCTTTATATTTATTAGGGAATAAGAAGTATGATGAGGACATCAAATCTGTTTTATTTTATTTTGAGATTTAGCAATATGTAGTTTATTTGAGGGATTTGTTTTAGATTTAAGAGATTTGTTTTAGATTTGTTTTGGATTTGTTTTGAGCCTATATATAGGCCTTGAGAATAATGAGAAAATATGTTATCCTTGATTAAAAAAATTATTGTGTTGAGTTCTTGCTCTTCATCCCTCTTTTTTGTGAGATAACTGAGATATAACTTTAGGGTTTGTGATAAACTCTAAATCTATCCCCAAATTAAACACCAAAATCCTAATCCCCAAATCCAATCAAAATCAAACCCTAGCCCCCTTCTTCTTCCTCTTCTTGAATCCCGTAACCCAACTCCCAAACTCCCTCGTCTCCCTCTTCGCCAGCCCCACCGCCATCCTCTTCATTGCCCCTGTCTCAACCATCGACACCAGTAACCACCATCACCATCCCCCGCTTCATCGCCACTGCCTCGGTATCACTGTCGTGCCACCGTAGAAGCCTCCTTCCGCTGCCCCACCACTGCAGCCATTCCGAGATCTGTTCGCCAAATTTATTTGAACCCCGGTAACTTCTTTCCACTTCTCAAATATTTGTATTACTGCTTTATCATATCTAATTTAACTGTCGCCTACAAATATTGAGAGTGAGCGTTTTCACTTGCCTATTAGAGTACAGATCATTATTGCATCGCTTGCTAAGAACGCGTAGATATATAATTATTGATTGTTAGAATTGAATCGTTAATTGGGCTTGTTAAACTTAATTCAATTCTTAAAAATCCATCAAACCAATTAATAGTTATAATTTCTAACTTAATCTGCTTTACGTGTTGGTAAACTTAATCTTTTAATATTCTTGGAAATTCTCTATTTAGGGTTAAGTTTACATCAAAGTATTAGTTATTTCTGCATATGATTGTGTTCTTGTGAGATCTTCTGATTATTGTGTTGGCTTGTTCTTGGTTCATCTAGTTCTTGGAAAGTTTCTGTTGCTTGTGGTGTTGCTTGTGGTGTGTAAGTTCCGCTATTAGTACTACTAGTTGTGGTAGATTCTACAACACTGTAGGAGGGCTCGAAGATTCCCGAACCTCATGTATAGCTTTATGAATATTCTTGCCAACGATGGGAACAGGCCCAAACCTACTAGATAATTGTATTTTTTGGGCCTTCTGGATCATTGGCATCGACCTCCACCTTATCTTCTATACATATGGGGTTGTTTTGGGTTCCTATTAAAGAAGTATTAGGTAGAACTATAGATGGATCTACATGGATTGGGTGGTTATGATAGCCAGAGTTGTGTTTCTTCCTGTGATTTGTGGAAATGCTCTCAAACTGTGGAAACCCATATGGGAATCACACGAAAGAAACAAGATCGGATCCATGTAGTTGTGTTTCTTTATCACAAGCGGCCACTAAAGTGGTATTTATCGGATCAAAAGTTTCATTTAATGTTGTACTGGTTTTATAGTTTTGGTGTTTTACATCTTGTAAACCATATCGTTGTAAGCTACTCTTTTATTATGTTATTTTGAATCTTTTCGTGGCTGGAGTCGTTCGACTCCATCCGAGTTATCCAAAAAAAAAAAACATTTAATGACTATATTAAGCATTTTCATTTTTGATATAATAATTTTATCGCATATCTTAATTATTCTTTCTATTTTGGTTGCAGCAGTCTGGATGTGGGAATGCTGAATCAGTGTCTGCATGCCATAAACTGAAAGGAGACCTTCAGGCAATGTTCAATGTGCTCCCTAAGGACATGCAACAGCTTCTGCTCTTTAACCCTAAAAGAGCAGCTCTTATTCAAGGCAACAAGACCGGATCTGACCTACCCACGACACCAAAGCTCCCAGGTCATCCTGTACTTTCTGAAAGCCCTAGAACACCAACAACAACACCCTAGTCTTCTCTTCCTCTGTAAAGTTATATTTGGTGGTAAACCATATCAGATACCAACTGCTCTACTCCCAGATCCAGCATCTTTTTACCTGCTGTGCTTTCTGAGTTGTGTACAAGTGCTTATTTAGCTATCAGTTGCCAGGGTATAACCAGATGATTACAGTCCGAGGAGGTGCGGAAATGGCAGCATTTACTGGGTGTTGTATGTTTATTGTTGTATATCACCTTCAATGGCTTCCTTTAGATTTTTGTTTTTTTTTTATAATCTATTTCCTGTGTAGTTATTTGTTGGAGATTAACTTTGTGATGATGGGCTCCCCCTATTGGAGAAAAAGTAAATGCAGCAGTTTTGCTTCATGCTATGATAATTGTTCAAAATATTGTCTCATCTTCATGAGCGGAATTTCTTATGCCCATATGAGTACTCTCTCTGTATATGCCTTATGCCCATATGATCATTCTCTTTGTATTGCTGGGCTTATTATCCTACTTCTTCGTATATTTTAGCTGTTCGCGGTCATAGCCTTTGAAGCAAATTATTCCCAGAGGCCTTGGTCAGTACTTTTGTGTGCTGTGTCTGAACTTGGAACTATAGTTATAGTTAGTTTTTGAACCCGAGGAAATGCTCAGTGTACTATTTAATTTGTACTATATTTGTGCTAGTATGCGGCTACAGTATGTTAATGCTTTATTTATATCGATCAATGGTAAATTAAACCGAGAACATGTGAAAGCAGGTTCCAACAATATGAGCTGAAAGTAAATACTTCTTATGCTAATTTCTTTCTGAATATGTTAGTGAGTGAAAGCATATAAAACTCGGGGTGTCTGAGAGTATAAGAGCAATGTTCTTTTTCTTTCCGTATTGTTGTTCATCGACTACTAAACTTTATCTTCTAATTTCATGTACGAGTTTCTTCTAATTTCATGTACGAGTTTGGTTTTCCCCAAACCTGACTCGCCAACTTAGATAAGGGCTTGATGCAATACTTGCCGATTTTCATAACGTGGTGATCAGTTAGGCTATAAGTAATTTTGTCTACGATCTTTTTCTAGGCGCCAAATGCCAATCACGAAGAGCGGACTAATGCAGGAACAAAACCAAAGAAAGCCGGTTAATGCATGACCAAAACCAAGGAAAGCAGACCATCCAAACTGGAATTTTTTTACCAAACTATCCCTCCTTTTGTAAGTATGTACCAAACTGTCCCTGTTTGAAAATTTAATACCAAAAAGTCTTTGTCGCTAACTGAATTAGCGCCCCCTAGTAATATTCTCCGCGCTATCTCAGTTAGCGTGTGTCAGGGGATACCACGTTTCCCCTAAAGTAGGGGTGTGCGAAAAAACTCACCAAATATAGACAGTGTGCCTATTTAAACCACTCGCGCAAACTGGGTTAGCGTGATAGGTGAACAGTAGAGGACACTACTCCTCAAGTAGGGGTGTAGGCAAAAAAAATTTCCAAGTATAGACACGCTAACCCCGTTAGCGCCCCTCTTTATACCAGGCGCACTAACAGGGTTAGCGAGTGTCGATTGGGATCCTATTAAATAACGCTCGCTATCTCACTCTCATCTCACTTCTCCTCTCTCCCAAAACCAAAATCAGACGATTTTAATCCCAAACCCCCAACCTTAGTCTCCGATTTCGGCCTCTACCCATCCCAATCTCTCGAATATTTTGGTGGAATCTCTTCATCACTCCCAAAACACTCATCTGAACCAACAATTTTCTCAAAAACGCCTTCTGAACCAACAATTTTCCCAAAAACGCCTATTTAAACCATAAATTCTTTTCCCCAAATTTTCGGAAGGAGAGGATCGGTAGTGGAGTAGTCGACTTCGACCTTCCACCCTACAATCGTTTGAAAGTGTTCGTAACTTATGCTATATAATTTTTGTGATTTTGCGTCTAGCGTTGGATTTGCAATATTGGGTTCATTTTTGTATGTACGTGTAAAATTTATTAAAACGGACAATGCACGTGTTAAATTTAGGTTGTGTAATTAATAAAAATTAAACCAATATTAACTCAGTCTACGTCGTACTAATTGTGTTTGTTGAAATTAACCTATAGTTCACAATGCATGAGTGGGATATGCGATGATAGTAACATTGTCATATAATTCGATACATCGAGTAATTGAGGCTATCATTGTCTATTGTCTATACATCGAGTAGTTTAGTGCCAATGTGACCTTTTGAGTAATACTGTTTGATAATTTTGGAAATTAGACATTGTTAATTGTATAATTAATTTATAGCAATTTTAAGTTAAATTTGACCTTCACTAATGAGCTTATTGGCTAACTGACACCGTGTAGCAAAGTAAGAATTAAGACGGTAAAAGATCATGTCCACAATAGTAGTTACTGGTAAACTACGCACACCTTTCAATACCGAGTTGAAAACTTCTGATAGGTTGGTAGTCATTATGCCATATCGCCGTCCTCCATCTTCAGAAAGTGTCCATTTGTCAACTAATTTATCTTTCAACTAATTGGCGGCTTCAACATTAATTGTTTCCAATTTCGCGAGTTTGCTTTGAAATTTTTTGGGTTGGTTTTGCCATGCTATAATTTTAACTTTCGTCCTCATTGCTTTGCTACAAAATTTTGTAAAAAAATTTGTAGCAAAATGTCGCATACAATAACAATGATATGCAATTAGTTCGTTCCACACTCCGTTCTGCGAGTCCATGGCGGCCAAAATACCGGTGTGGCGATCAGAGATAACACATAAACCAAATCGATAGGTGACATAAAAACGAATGCAGCTCATAAACCATGTCTATCTATAAACACTCTCCCCATCAACTATTGCAAAGGCAAATGAAAAGAGACAATCATTCGCATGCGGTGCTACGAAATTTAACAAATAACTCTTATATTTTCCATACAAGTGTGTCCCGCCAACACTTATAACAGGTCTGCATGACTTGAACCCTTCGATTGAAGCACCAAATGCCCAAAACACTCCCTTGAATGTTTCTTCGCCCGGTCTGGATTCATACTTATCCCAATGGACAATAGTTCCTGGATTTACTGCTTGTATTGCTGATAGAAGTAAAGGAAACTTAGTATACACGCCTTCAAATGATCCGTACAACTTTCAATAGATTTTTGTTTTGCAATCCAAGCCTTCCTATAAGATATCTGATAATTCAATTGTAGTTTGACTATCTCAATAATGGCCCTGCGGTGTAATTCCTATCTAAGCCTTCACAACATTAATAATCAAATTGCATACAAGTTTAGCATCGACTTTGCAGTGATCTTGACTCAATGCGGGATTCACACATGTATGCGGCCGTAGCATATTTGTTAGGTTTTGTGAGAAATTAACAATTGGGAAATTAGGGTTTATCTCTAGATCTAAGTTGCTTGAGATATTCACCCTAGGTATCAAAATTGGAATACCTAGACTGCTATCACAAGCCAGTATTTATTCCTAAATACTGGTTTGGGTATCGGGTTATAAGCCCACAAACCCGCGTTCCAATATCTAATCAATTGTACGTTCATTACACGTGTTACACATATTCACGTGCTATATTTATATAGAGAGAATATACCAATATATCCAACAATCTCCTCCTATATTCTCAATATATAAAGTACAGGATTATCTCATCAGATCAGTATATAACTGACTGGCTGATAGCAGTCCATAAAAGAAAAGCATCTTAAAGGTATAGTTTCATAAGAACCAATAGAATTATAAAACTGAATAGTTCAATCAAGACTAAACCAATATAATTAACTAGTTCCAAACCATATCCAATTCAGAATAGTTCACAAAGACTAAACCAACTGGAATAATCTGTCATAGTTTCAAAATCAAACAAAGCAAATAAACTTCAAGAACAAAATATGAGTTTTAAGCTCATGAACACAAGAGTCTTAAACTCAACAGAAGTTTTACCAAACAAGTGACTAATTTATTCTCAAAAGAAATAAATTGAAATTCTATCATTGCATACTGCTTTATGTTTACTCCTCCATTTTGAGCAAATCATTATTTTTGAAATCTATGTTGACAGATTCAACTCCTCCATCTTTGCTAGCTTATAAAAAACAAGAATATCAAGAGACACATCTCTAAGAATTCCAACAATTTCATAAAGTATCTAGTTCCACAAAAGAACTTAGGGTGCGTTTGGCCTAGCTTTTTTTGGGCTTTAAAGCTACTTCTGAAGGAGAAGCTAGAAATAGAGCTTTAAAATTAAAAGCTGAAGCTGTTTGGATAGTCAGCTTTTTTTTAACTTAAAAGCTACTTTTAAGCTAGAAGTTGCTTGGCAAAAGATATCAATTAAAAGCTACTTTTACACTTAATTTAAGTTTTTAATTTTATTTAAGACTGAAATATAAGTTATCAAATTACAAAAAAAAATCTTTATATTACTAATAAATGAAATATATATATATATATATATATATATATATATATATATATATATATATATATATATACACACACACACATTTGAAATGTACGTAAATAAAAACATCAAAGGGCTACGATACTTTATAAAATTCATCATTCAATTCAAAATGGGTAATTCAATGACAATGAAAATGACAAAGTGTTTACAATATCATAAAATGGGATATTAACGATTTCTATTTTCCATCAATGCAACTGCTATTTGAGTACGAACTGTATCCATATAACCACCATCTACTGCTCTTCTAGTATTATATGAAGTCATTTCCACGTCATTGTATCTTTCCCCTTCGTAGTCATCCATATATCCGGGAAGATGATCGCACCTGTTGAATTCCTCATCTTCGATACCACATAATCTAATGAAGTTATGAAGTGCTGTTGTTGCAACTATAATTTTTTGTTGTTTTATCAAGGGATATGGTCTCATATCACATAATATATGCCATCTTTTCTTCCAAACTCCAATTGTCCTTTCAATGACATTTCGTAATGAAGAATGTGCATGGTTGAATACTTCTTGTAAACCTTCTGCTTGAATGCCATCTCTGAAATCAGGAATGTGATATCTTTCACCCTTGTATGGTGCTAGATATCCTTTCATATTTGGATATCCAGCATCAACTAGATAGTATTTTCCTATACAAAAAAAAAGAATTAATTATTAGCTTATATTAAAAATAAAAATAAAAAAAATATTTTAATGACAAATATATATATAAATTTTTAAGTACCTTCAGGAGGGTGAGGGAACACATGTTTCATTTCTTCAAGTACTGATGAAAGAATGCGCGTGTCATGTGCAGTACCAGGCCAACCAACAACAACAAACGTGAATAACATATCAAAGTTGCACACTAGCATGACATTTTGTGTTGGATATCCCTTTCTACCAATATAACGTATCTGATCTTTTGTAGGAACAATGGCAGGTATATGTGTTCCATCTATAGCACCAATGCATCCCTCAAAGTAAGGCCAATATTTGTTATCATCTTTAATTTTGTTTGGCACCTCAACAAAGTCAAAATCTAGAGGCCTTATAATTTCCTTTGCCAATAAACATAAACTATCAAGAACTTCACCAAACTTCCTACTTACCGTCTCTCCCGATTTTCCAAATTTATTTTGTATATTTCGATTTGTCTCACTATGTGCAATTCCCCAAAGAAACATAGTGAGTGCCTCCAACGATGTCATTTCTTTTGATGGATGTAACCATCCCTTACTCACCAATAACTTTTCAAGTTTCAAAATGGCATGAGATTCCATCCTAAACATGTTGTAACTTTCACCAGGAGTGTCAAGCGTTTGTCTAACCTAATTCCATCCATGAGAATAAAGAAATCTATTACCTTGCTTCATCAAATATTTTATGTGATATTCATATACAATTGTTGCTGCAGCATTAACTATGTTATAAAACTGTGAGTGTGCGCGTCTCCTTTTTTTAACTGTTCTTGACTGTTCATTGGTGAGAATAGAAGACATCTGTAGAACAATAAATTGGCGTTAAAAAAATAATAGAGACCACAACAAACGCTATAACTCAAAGAGGAAAAAAAGGAATTGAAAATTTGGATAGCTATAACAACAACACAAATTTATCAACATAAACATAAACAAGTCAAATTTGGATAGCTATAAAACTAGGATGCAGATTAATTCATAATTTATTGATGAAGATTTGATGGTCGACATTCTGATTCTTCTGCTGCATTGGATCTGCTTGTGGTAGTTCACGCTGCTATCTTTGCTATTGTTGTTGTGGTTTATCTTATTTTTTCTCTTCGTTTTGCTGTCTGGTCTATATGATCAGGGCAGGGTGCAGCTTGCGCATGTGTCATGTACCAAACTTTTGAAATATCTTGTAAATATAGACTGAAGCAGATCTGGTCAAAAGTATGTTTGCTGGTAGAGGTTGTGTAAGCAAAAAAACTCTATCAACCTGATTCAAAGTAGGAAAATTCCCACATATAAACTCGTTGCACTTTAGGTTGTCACCACATTTCCCTTCATCACTACCTTTCCTCTCTAGAGATCTTACCACATTAATCAGGATATGGCCCCTGTACCATCCAGAGCATGAAGAAAACCAGAAATTTCTAGTATAACATCCAAATAGCTTATTTTACATGAACTATACTGGTAAGTGGTAACTCAGTGAGACTGTACTTTAATCTTTCGTTTTAACTGATGCAAATGCACGCACAGAAACAAACAAGCATGCTTACATCATGTCGGTTTCAGTGCTATAACAAGACAAATTTATCAACAAAAACATAAACAAGACAAATTTATCAACATAAACATAAACAAGACAAATTTATCAACATAAACATAAACAAGACAAATTTATCAACATAAATATCAACATAAACATAAACAAGGCTAATAGAATTTGGTCTCAAACATAATTCAAAATTATCAACAAGACAAATTTATCAACATAAACATAAACAAGACAAATTTATCAACATAAACATAAACATAAACATAAACAAGGCTAATAGAATTTGGTCTCAAACATAATTCAAATACATAAACATAAATGTCATTACATAAACTATAATGTTTAACATAAGAAAAACAAACATAAAACATAAAAATGTCATTACTACAAAGTTCACAATACCCATAATTTCTAATTGCCAAACTCATCTAGGAGCCATTCCACCAAAGCATCTGTATCATCTTTCAAAGACATGAATATGGCTCTATTTTCACTAAGTTTAATCAACTTTAAAGCATATAAAAATTGTCCACCAGTCAAAAGCCCCATTTCCTTCAGACTTTTCAACACTTCAACACAATTAGGAATAGAATACTGCCCATGGAAATGAGATGTGGCTGCAAGCTCTTCTTTTTGAATTTCATTGTTATTCACTGCAGCTTCAACTAACTTTTCAAAATTTTTCCTCATAGCCGTTGCGGTTCCTACTTTTGACTTTCCCTTCGCCACTTTTTCAGCTACATCTTGTGTTACCTTTCTTCTCTTGTTTCCTTGGGGGCTTTCCTCATCAATATTGATTTCCATACCATTAACTTCATCTTCAATTGGCACCTCTAAATCAATGTTTTCAATTGGCACACCTATAGCTGGTGTCCATGCAACTTCACTTGTCGCAACCGACTCCCCAAATATGAATCGCAACTCCTCAACAAATTCCAATCCTTGATATCGGAATTTCTTATAGTTTGGATTATCCTACATAACCATAAGAAATAAATAACAATTAGACAATCCATTTTTCTACAATATCTTTCAATTATTTAAAAATAAAAAGCATCAAATACTCACTCTTATCTTAGCTTCCCACCATGTGGCAAGCTTCAATCGTTCCTGTTTGATGGTTCCATCCCAAGCCCGTCTCTTTACCCACCAATTGTTTCCATGTACTCCAATTATCTCTCATAGTATCCATTCTATTCTTCAATTGCTTTTGTGTATATTCTTTACTAGTACGTTTATTGAATTCATCACGTATTTCTTCCCATTTCTTACTTTTAAACGCAATTCCTGGTCTCCCAATTGTACGAATCTCTTCTATACAAATGTCGAGCAATACTTTTGTGCTATTTGAATCCCATTTTGCTATTTTCAGGCTAGCCATTCACTGCAATTTGCATGGGTATGTTTATTTGTCAAATCTAGTTCTTGTATATGATAGCCAGTTATATTATCTAATACAGACAGCTAGATATAAATCTGAGAGAGGTTTCAAATTAATGAAATCAAAAGCATCCTAAACATAGACCTGATCATAACGACCTGAGATAAAATGCTAAACTACATGCTTATACGAGCAGATTGGTTGTGCACTTGCATTATCAGTGAAAAGAATTTAAAAATTATATACAACCACCACTTACAATCAGACTTGAACGTTAAATTCCATCACAGTGAAGTCAAAAAAATTCCATTACAGATCTAACAAGTATGATACAATAAACATATAACAAAGTAAAAAAATCTAGACATTTGTATATCCCAGATTATAAAATCCTAGATGGTAACTTGACTTTGATTAGTTCGGTGTAACTTGACTTTGATTGTAAAATCCCAGATTGTAAAAATTCCATCACAGTGAAGTCAAAAAATCCCAGATGAAGTCACAGTCAGCAATATGATACAACATCTCTAAATTGTATGATTGATTGTTGGTTTAATAGAGAGAGATCAATTGAAAATGAAAATGAACAGATCTAAGAAGTTTGATAATTTAACAGATCTAAAGTCAAAAAAATTGATTGAACAAATCTAAAGCCATACCTGGTTCGACTTCGACCTGGTTCGACTTCGACGAGTTCGACGGACGCGAAGTACAACGGCAACGAAGGCGACCTGGTTCGACGGCGAAGACGGCGACCTGGTTCGTCTGCGGCACAGTTCGACGACGGCACAGTTCGGCGGCGGCACAGTTCGTCTGCAGTGGAGGAAGGGGAAGGGGAAGGGGAAGGGGAAGGGGCAGGGAAGTTTTTTTTATCTTTGGTTTTGGGTAAAAAAGAAGAGAACGTGTAGAAGAAGAAAAAAAGGAGAAGCCAGAAGTAGATCTGATCAGCTTTTTTTGGAGCTCCTTTTCTTAACAAAAAAAAGCTACTTCTACTTTTGGTGGGCTTCTCAAATTATGTGTTTGGCCCAGCTTCTACTTCTAAAGGAGAAGAGAAGCTACTTTTAAGCTGGGCCAAACACTACCTAAGTACAATTCATAATTAGCTTAGCAAAAATGTAACGCAAGCATCACAATCAAGTATCTTTAATAAGTAAAGTACATGAACTTTATAGTTTCTACATAAGAACCATACTATGTTTCATATTGGAATGAAAAGACTGCCGTTTCAATCATGGTTTAACATTGAATCATCAAAATTGGAATGAAACATGTAACCATAAAAGACATATCATCAAAATTGGAATGATATTTAGGACAATTTAATCATCGGAAACACATCGACAAGTTTTCATGTTTCGTATTGGAATAATATGATTATTCTAAGTAAATTCCTAGATATATAATACCATCAAAATTGGAATGACATTATATATTTGTGGAATTTATGTCGAATCATCAAAATTATCTAAAACATGTCAACTGCCTAAAATTGATGCTTAAGTTTGAACTTCTCTATGGCTCCAATTGGATTCTAAATTTCAAAACAACTTGGATGTTAAAGCTTTTTACTCAATAGCTTTTAACTCCACTTTCCCCCACAGTTTTGATAATTAGATCACTTTCAAGTCTCTTAGCAAGAGCATTAGCCATACTTGTCGCAATTGCACTTTATCTATAAGAAAGTTCAACTAGGCTTCTTTCAGCCTTAATATACTCCTCTTACTATTATAGAGTGAGTTATGAGCTACAGTGCATTGTAGCTTGATAGTCGCATAACAGAATTAGAGAGTTACTTAAACTTAATGGATAACTAGCAACAATTTCTTCAATCCACTCAGCCTTTTCCCCTGCAGAGGATTACACATAGAGGTCTGATTTCATGGATGATAACACAGTGCCTGTTTGCTTTTTGTTTCCATAACATTTCTGTTTCTCCTAGTGTAAATACATATCTACTAGTTATCGACTTTCACTAAATTCTGAGCATCATAATGCATCAGGTCAGTCATTCATTCGAAGAATGACTAGAGTAGCACAAAGCAAACTCTTGAATACCACCCAGGTATCTCATTTGCCTCTTAAGGGCACTCAAATGTGTATGGGATTATTAGTGAATCTGCGGATCATACCTACCTCAAAGGCTATGTCTATTCTAGTGCAGATCTTTGTATACATGAGACTGTCAATTCCTTCCTTTAGAATGATCTACATGTCTCATAGTTGCACCATCATTAGGTGTCAACCTTTTATCATAATCATAAGGTGTTTCAAAACACACTTTCAATCACTATATCCCCACTTTTGAAACACATTTTGATTTGATGAGTTTGACTAAGAGTTATCCCTTGCCAACTGAAAACTCACCCTTATACCTATGGTGTCCACAGTACCTAGGTTTTCGTGTTGAATTCTTTGGATAGCATAATTTTAACTTCATTTGTAATAGAGAGGTCACTTCCAAGAACTTGCATGTCAACATAACAAGTAAATAATAGCCACTATATTTGACACAGCACAAAGTTGAAGGCACTGATCTGAATTACTTGATTCATATACTAGGCTCTTTCAAAAATTTGTCAAATTATTTATTTGTTGGCTATACATGTTTTAAGAACATACAATGATTTTACTATATTGTAAATCTTGTTCACTAAACATATTAGTTCAAAACTTTCCAGTACAAAACTGTTCAGTACAAAATATCAAGTACAAAGCCTTTTAATTATCCTTTATGAATGACAAAATTTTCAATAAATGTAAGGGTAAGAAGAATACTTATTGTAGCAATATGACAAACATGTGAGTAGACATCAAATAAATCTACCCCATTTTTCTCAGTCAATCTGCTAGTTACTAAAAAGCATTAAAATTGCTACTGAACAATCAAAATTAAGTTTCTTCTACAAAACCCCACTTACTTACTATAGTTTTAACCCCTTTCGGCAAATCAACTAAATTAAAGTATTATTGTATGACACAGAATCATCTTATTGTCTACTGAAGACTCTTCTTAGCTCATTTGTCATTCAGGTTTTCAAGTGTCAGTAAGGCTAGTTCTTGATTCCAACTGTGAATCATTGAACATGTCTGTAGGACTAGATTATTTCATACATTTATCTTTGATGAATATATCTTCAAAGAACTCTGCAAGTCTAGATTCTTCTAACACAAATTAGATAGATCTAACATCTGTCCACAGAAACTACGTTCTGCACTTTCTAAACACACACAAATATTTATTGTAGGTCATACTTTAGGCCTTCTAGGGTCATGTACTCTAATAAAAGTATCACAACACACATTTTCTCTTTAACAAAACTGTTTGTGTTTTCATACCATGATTTACAAGGTGTATTCAGTTTAGAGTGTAGTAACACATTAGAGATATGATTAACAATACAACATCACTCATAATTACACAAGACAAACAACAGTCAATAATATAGAATTCAACATTTCACTAAGTGTTTGATTCTAACTTTTATCAATACCGTTTGACTGTTGTAAGTAGAGTGCACTAGAGATTATGCCCAATGCAAACTTCTCTAAAGTTGTTAAAACATACTCACTACCTCTATCAAATCTGAACCCTTGATTTTTAGCATTTAACTATAATTTTTAATTCATTAAGAATAACAAGTGCTTCATTCTTCATATATATGACAGACTTATATTAATCATCTACAAAAGATATTAAATACTTCTGACCAACAATCGTCTCATCTAGTCACAAAGCTACTGAGATCACAAATATCAGAATGTATTGACTCAAGAAGTTGTGTGCTCCTAGAGACCATACTAAATGATTTTCTAGTGATTATAATCTGAGCACAACTTTTAATTTGTCATATTTTAATGGAGTGTCATTTAGTAGGGTTATGAGTTTTAACAAGAACAAACAATTTAATATATAGTTCATAGTGATTCTAAATTTCAAAACAACTTGGATGTTAAAGCTTTTTACTCAATAGCTTTTAACTCCATTTCCCCACAGTTTTGATAATTAGATCACATTTCCTCACAAACAATTGAATATATAGTTCTCAAATCTTAGCCAATTATGCTATGTTCAAGAACACAATTAGAACTATTATTATTAATTGTCTCATTTGTTAAACTCAACTTATACATACGATTGACAATATATGCACTTTATAAGAGTTAATACAAAAATTACTCTATCACATTTTCAAAAATTATTTGCTTTCTCTAATGGTTCTAACAATGTCCACTAGCTCAAACACATTGAGCAAAGAGTTCTTTCCTTTACTCGTTCTTCATCATCTTCATAACGCTAAATGAGATAATGACTAACATATTATAATTCAACTTTGCACACACAGTACAATAAACGAGAGGGAACACAACGTAACTAGTAGAGTCATATTCTACATTAAGAGATGCTCTCTCCTAAGTTACAGACATTTGTTATGCATCTTATACAATTTTATTTTATTTTAAATTTTAGAGAAGCAAATATGTAATCTCACACAAACTGCAAACAATGGATTTGTCAAAATATCTATATACATAGTATGATAAAATACTTAACAACCCTAAACATGCTAGTTTTCCAGAGCGAGAATAACTATGATCTAAAACTCTCAATCATATGATCAAATGCACAAAACGTTAACACATTCATCACATGAAAAATACTGAGAAAACTAAAGCAGATCATACCGACACTTCAAGTTAGAAGTGTTTTTCCAAATTCGATGGAGAAGCCTGAGTAGTGCAGACTTATCATACAATGATGCAAATCCATCGTCTCCAACATACACAATTTGTAGGTAACATTAAAGTTCCTACATTCATCAAATTGTTAAAGATTAGCCAATTAAACAAATTATTAGCACAATCTAATTCTAGCAACAATTTGATTGGAGATCCGAATTTTATAGTCAACATACAGTTTAATTTATCAAAATTGGTATTTTGTTTTAGCACATAGCCAAAGCAACTGTTCAACTTGTATTTAATTAAACAAATGATTAATACAGTCTTGAACTTAACCACCTAGCATCATAGTAATTCTATAATTCAAAACGTAATCTTAGAACGAGTGTTTTGAACTTCCAGCACATAGCAAAATATTTAACAGAAATTTAATGTGAGGAAAGTAAAGAACTTATCTTTCACTGTCTCTTCCCCTTCAGTTGATTAGAGTCATGTCTGTTGGGAACAAATCCAAACAACAAAACATTCTGCGCCAAAGAGACGTACAGGTGTATCCCCACCAAACTTCTTCTGATCGACATCACCACTAAGCAGCTTCATGTAACAACCACCACAGTCAAGCTTCTATAGTCTTCGCTTGTTTGGATGCCTTTGTCTTCAGCGTCCCCATTCCATTTACCAGACGTATGGTTCCACTCACCCGCCATGTTCTCATCCCTCTTCCAATCAGACGTCACCCACCGGTTCTCCCAGCCATCGTCGAACTTCTCTTCGAAGTAGACATCGGCGACCACGATCGAGCCAAAGAAGACAAGGGCGACGCCGGCGAGTAGGATCGGGTTCTTCGGGATCGCCATTGAAAACGAGATCGAAGAAAAGAGAGGGAGGGGGTTTTGACGTCGTTCTTGGTTTCCGACGTGAGCGACGGCACCATCTAGATCCGACGATCTGACGGGTATCCCTCTTAATTAATCTCACAAAATTGATTATTAATATCTCAAGATTGTTAGGTTTTGTAAGAAATTAACAATTGGAAAATTAGGGTTTATCTCTAGATCTAAGTTGCTTGAGATATTCACCCTAGGTATCAAAATTGGAATACCTAGACTGCTATCACAAGCCAGTATTTATTCCTAAGTACTAGTTTGGGTATCGGGTTATAAGCCCACAAACCCGCGTTCCAATATCCAATCAATTGTACGTTCATTACACGTGTTACACATATGCACGTGCTATATTTATATAGAGAGAATATACCAATATATCCAACAGTATACACGCCTTCAAATGATCCGTACAACTTTCAATAGATTTTTGTTTTGCAATCCAAGCCTTCCTATAAGATATCTGATAATTCAATTGTAGTTTGACTATCTCAATAATGGCCCTGCGGTGTAATTCCTATCTAAGCCTTCACAACATTAATAATCAAATTGCATACAAGTTTAGCATCGACTTTGCAGTGATCTTGACTCAATGCGGGATTCACACATGTATGCGGCCGTAGCATTTTTTTAACCACAAAATTTGTCCGGCCCTTCAGAACGATTGCACGTAATCTCCACGGACAACCATCCTCACTTGCAACTGGTGGGATTTGCACCATCTCCTCAAGTGAACATTTTTTCGGAGCCAATTTACATTTTACAGCAAAGATGGTCGGTGAAAATTTTATTGTGATAAATTCCCGATGTTTGTTGATGGAGTATAGTTTTACGGCATGTTGAATCGATTCTTTACTTTGAAACTCTTGCCCAATGTAGAACTCATCTACGGTGGATGAACCGGACGACTCTTGTGGACCATGATTTACTCTCGCACTTTGTGCCATTTCCTTGGTAACATGAACGTTGACATTATTGAAGCTATCAGTAAGGTTCACATCGACATCATTACTCTCGTTTATATTAATATTTACATATTTATCTTCTTCTTCCTCGTCTTCATTTTGTAATCCCTCTTCAAGTTCATCGTCTGTTTCTTTGTCTTCTTCATCATCATCGATAAATCTTTATTAACGGTAGTATTTTCAAATATCCCGAAATCATTGGTATTCAGAACGTAATCATTAACCAAACTCGGTTGACATGGCAATTCAAATTCAGTAGGATCCGGGCTTGTAGTATTTGTAAACGTGTCTTCTTGTGAGGACGGTGGGATTGCATGAGATGTTTGAACTGGATTGAAAATGATCTTATGTATCGGCACTTCACGTGCGAAGTTTGAACCAAGGTTAGCATGTGGTTGGGGATTAATAATTTCGGTTTGTTGAATATATAGCTCTAATGCAGACTAACTAAAATTCGGATCAAGTGTTCTACAAATTATGGACTTCAGAGAGTTCTCGTTTCCTACGGGCACAGTCATAAAATATTGACCATCACATTTTTCCATTGCATAACGTGCTAAAATTTTAAAATTCCATTGTTCTCTATCCCAATTAGTAACCTCGTAAACATTCTCAAGAAGTTCTTCCATTGTAAGTGTACGAGGTGCCCAAATTATTTCGAGACCAACGACACTATAACAACAACCTATTTTTGGGTCACGGATAATTTCACCACAAAATAAAGCCAAATAGGAATTTCGTAATCTATACCTATACATATTTATAAAAAAATAATCATTATCTACTAAACAAAATATATGCGATAAAATGATATACAAATCATACCTTGAAATTAATGATCAGAAAAGTTGAGCAATTTCGAGCTTCGAGAAGACGGCGTAGTCAATGGGTTGATAACAAATCCGCTATGTAAATCCCCAAACAAAGAAATTTTGGAAGACGGAATTAGGGTTTTCAGAGTGGGAGGAGATATGAATGTGAGAGAAGAAGAAGATGAATGTGAGAGAAGAAGAAGATCTTTTAAGATTTTGTAGAATTTTTTTGAGTAAGATCTACAATTAGGATGCTAGGATTTTAGAGTTGGGTTTCGAAATTGGGGGAGAAAGAGAAGAGAGAGAGAGAGACTATAAATATAATCAGACTGCGTAAGCTATTGCGATTTAATAGGATCCCAAACGACATAGCACGCTAACCCCGTTAGTACGCCTAGTATAAAGAGGGGCGCTAACAGGGTTAGCATGTATATACTTGGGTTTTTTTTTTGCCTACATCCCTACTTGAGAAGGAGTGTCCCTACTGTCCACCTATCACGCTAACCCCGTTAGCGCGAGTTGTTTAAATAGGCACGCTAACGGAGTTAGCATGTCTATATTTGGTGAGTTTTTTCGCACACTCCTACTTGAGGGGAAAAGTGGTATCCCCTGGCACACGCTAACTGAGATAGCGCGGAGAATATTAGTATGGGCGCTAACTTAGTTAGCGACATGGACTTTTTGGTATTAAATTTTTAAACATGGACAGTTTGGTACATACTTACAAAATGAGGGATAGTTTGGTAAAAAATTCTCCAAACTGAGTTGATTGAGATGCAAAGCCAAGTCCATGTAATAATTGAGCAGGCATTTACTCAGACAATGTTTACTACATTCTCTGAATTTATAAATTAACTAGATTTGTCCGTGGGCACGTGCCTGCGGCACGTCTTCAGAACGAGACAACATATAAAAAGCCTTGTAAACAGTAAATCAACAATTATATAGCTCCACGGCATGTCTTCAGAACGATATAGCATATAAAAAGCCTTCTAAATAGTAAATCAACAATTATATAGCTCAAGTTTGAATAGTATGACAATAATTAGTTGTAAATAAAAGTTCATGTTTTCATTAGTATATATTGAAAATTAATTATAAATTGAGGTACAAAAGTCCATGTTTCCATAAGTATATATATATATATATATATATATATATATATATATATATATATATATATATATATATATATATATAATAGATTTGCTCGTGGGCATGTGCCTACGGCACGTCTTTAGAACGATACAGCATATAAAAAGCCTTGTAAACAGTAAAGCAACAATAATATAGCTCTATAAAGAAGTTGTTTTGGGGGATTTGAATTTGAGTTCTGGGGAAAACTTTTGGGAGGGAAAATGTGTTTTGTGAGGTTAAATCTAGGCCTTTGATTTTTTTTTTTTAGGGGGGGGGGGGGGGGGGGGGGGGTTGAAGTAGGAGTGCCACTTGATAGTTTTCTTTGTGTTTTACTATATAGACTAGATTTGCCCGTGGGCACGTGCCTACGGCACGTCTTCGGAACGATACAACATATGAAAGTATTATAAACAGTAAAACAACAATTTGATAGCTCAAGTTTGAATAATATAACAATAATTAGTTGTAAATAAAAGCCCATGTTTCATTAGTATATGTTGAAAAATAATTATAAATGGGGGTGTAAAATCCAACTTCTTAAAACTCTGAGTGTGAAAAATGATGAAATTTAATTGTTGATGAGGTATTTGTTATTTTCAATGTAACATGAACAATAAAAAAATGCATAAAAATCCGAAAATTTACTAACATGAAATCTGAAAATATAAATTCACGAGTAAATAGGGAGAGAATGAGAGAGAGAGATAAATAAATAAATAAATAAATAAATAAATAAAAGTGTTGTTTTGGGGGGATTTGAATTTGAGTTTTTTTTTGGGGGGGGACTTTTGGGCGGAAAAATATGTTTTGTAAGATTAGATCTGGACTATTGATTTCAACCCTATTGAATGAGAGCCACTTGATAGCTTTCTTTGTGTTTTATTATATAGATAAGACAATTAATTCGGTCAGCATGGAAATCAGTAAATGGAGTAAGATTTATTGCAATATGTTAGTAAAATTTTATTCGTATAATTAGGTTTATGACCCATACTATACTACTAGTAATTTAGACGTGCGATTCACGTATTAATAAATATAATTTTTTTAAAGTAAAAAATTCAAATGTAGTATAGACTTGAACCTGCGTGCGTTACACGCATTGATAGATTTACAATGACAACTTCTCCTTTCCTATTATAATATTAGAAATATATAAATAAAAAATAGTGAATTGAGAAATATTTGTAAATAAATAACAAATAAAAAACAATTACATACCAAAACTGTTTTGAACGCAACTACTATAAACTTTTTTTTTGAAGGAACACAACTACTATAAACTTGCATATAAGGGCACCACCTCGTTGGTTAACCCCGAGGGTCCTCGGGGTAGCCCCTCCATTCAGCCGAACGTGGAATTATTGGGTTCGTTATTCCACTCGCAGTTTGACTACCTTTCCAATTCCAAGTTGGCATTCAACGCCAAGGAATTGGGTTTCCTAATTGATCCGGATAATTCTCCATTGATTTTCGCACTTAGACATAAAGAACGTGTTAGAGTGGGAGAGCATCTGGTTCCCCATGATTAGCATTTCTTGGAATATCAGGGGTCTCAACGGCTCTGTTAAACAAAGAGCTATTTTTCATTTGATTAACTCTTCTCGGTGTGATCTGATCTCTATTCAAGAGTCGAAGATCGCAGCGCCCTCTCCCGCCCTCTATCGCTCCATCGGAGGATCTATCATATCTAAGTGGATCTCTCTTGATGCGATAGGAGCTAGGGGAGGCATCCTATTCGGATTCAAAGAGTCTGTTTTCTCCCTTATCTCTACTCATCGCCTTAACTTTTTCCTTATTGTGCAATTACATTGGACGGCCCTCAACGTTCCCCTCACGGTGATCTCGGTCTACGGACCTTCCACCTCGGAATTCCGACCCCTATTCTGGAACGAACTCCGCTCTCTTCAAAACTTCTCGTTAAGATTTTGCGTTCTCTGCGGTGATTTTAATGTCACCAGATTCGCCTCTGAAAGATCTTCCCCCCTTCACTCCGATGTTCAATCTACTATTTTCAACGATTGCAATCGCGAGTTGCAATTAGCCGATCTTCCTCTAAACGGTAGATCGTTTACCTGGTCTAACCTTCGTCAAGCGCCGACCATGGCTAAGCTGGACCGGTTTCTTGTATCTATTCCCTGGATTAATCAATTCCCTAACTCTTTAGCCAATGCTTTACCCAATCCCGCCTCCGATCACGTCCCTATTGCTCTCCACTCGAACTATCACTCCCCCTACCACCATAAGTTCCGTTTTGGGAAATTTTGGTTACAAGACCAACTTTTCGTTAACCTTGTTGTGGAATGTCTTTCCGCGGTCTCGGGCTCCTCCGGACTGGGGAACATCCTCCTCAAAATCCATGCTATCAAATTCGGATGCAAAATATGGAGATTCGAAAGACAACACAACACCAATTTCCTGAAAAATCTTCTTCTTTCTACCATCGATTCCATAGACAAACTGGAAGAGGTGAGTACTCTTTCGGACCATGCGCGTGCCGAAAGGCTCGCTTGTAAGCGAGATTTCAACGCCATCCTTCTTCAGGATCACATCAAATGGGCACAAAGAGCTAAGTCTAAATGGTTAAAGGAGGGTGACGGTAACACCGCATTCTTCCACAACTTTGCCTCTCACAGACAGCGTTCTAACCATATTTCTTCCATATCCGACCGTGGGGTCGACCTTAACTCTGACGTGGAGATTCATCAATCTTTCCTTTCTTTCTATAAAAATCTTATTGGTTCGCCCAAATCTAGAGCCATTAGCCTATATTGGAACCAACTGTATGGTCCTCCATCTCATGATCTTTCTTCCCTAGAAGCACCTTTTTCCATGGAAGAGATCAAAGCGGCCGTTTTCGCGTTAAAAGGCGATGCCGCGCCGGGTCCGGATGGATTCCCTGCGTTTTTCTACCAAAAATTTTGGTCTTATCTTAAGGATGACCTATTCCGTATGTTCCTGGATTTGTATCAAGGTCCCTTCTCTTTCGACCGAATTAATTATGCTCACATTGTGCTCATTCCTAAAATTTTGGGTGCTCACTTGGTGTCGGAATTTAGGCCCATTAGCCTTATCAACACCACCTTCAAAATCATCTCCAAAGTTCTTTCCGCGCGTCTCAGCGCGATGATTTCCCCTCTGATAGACCCGGCACAATCGGGTTTTATCAGGGAGCGGTTCATCCTTGACAGCGTGGCTTCGGCCCAAGAGATTATCACTCATTGTCACAACTCTCAGTCCGAGGGCATTCTTCTTAAACTATATTTTCAGAAAGCTTATGACAATGTCTGCTGGGATTTCCTGTTTGACATCCTCGTTTATAGGGGTTTTGGTCCAAAATGGATTGCGTGGATCAAATCTAGCCTCTTCTCGGGCACCTCCTCCATTGTCATTAATGGCTCTGAAGGCCACAAATTTAAAAATAAATGTGGATTGCGCCAGGGTGACCCTCTGTCCTCCCTTCTATTCACCCTAGTGGCGGATGTTTTTAGCAAGCTTCTAAGCAACGCTAGGGAAGCTCAGGTCATCGAAGGCCTCGGCGATTCCCACCGCTTTCACGGGATCCTTAATCTCCAATACGCGGATGATACCATCATTTTCATCAAACCAAACCCCCACTCTCTTCGTAACCTTAAACTCCTTCTATATTGTTTCGAGATGGCATCGGGGCTCTCTATCAACTTTAAGAAATCCTCAGTTCTCTGGTTGGGAGGACCGTTCGACCGCCAAATCGAAATCTCCAATTTCTTCAACTGCCCGATTGTTTCTTTCCCTATTACGTATTTGGGCATCCCGTTGAGATGGGGTAAACTCCATAGATCTGACTGGATGCCGTTGATCGACAAGGTTGAGTCGAGGCTTAATGTTTGGACTGGAAAAATTCTTTCCCGAGGAGGGAGACTCATACTTGTCAACTCAGTCCTCTCAGCTATGCCACACTATATGATGTCTTTCTATTATCTTCTCTCATGGGTGTTAAGGAGGCTAGATCAAATAAGAAGTAATTTCTTCTGGTCTGGATCTTCTTCTTACAAGCCAGGCTCCTATCTTAGCAACTGGGCCATGGTGTGCTCTTCCAAGGAGTCTGGGGGTCTGGGGGTGTTGAACCTCAGACACCACAACCTGGCCCTTTTGGGCAAATGGCTTTGGAGATTCTCTAAGTATGACCACCTACCTTGGATCCAGGCCATCAAGTCTTATTGCTTCTTCAACTGTTGCGAGTGGGTGATCCCCGCCTCTCCCCACCGCAATGCCTCCCCTTTCTGGAAGGGCATCTGGAAGGTGTTTGACGCCTTCCAGTGTAGCATTAGACATGTGTGCTGCGAAGGTGCCAAGACCAAGTTCTGGTCTGACCTTTGGATTGGCAACTCCAAACTGGCATCTTCTTTTCCCGAACTTTTTCGTATAGCGTCTCTTCCCCTAGCCACTGTCACTGAATCCTTCTCCATTATTAACTCACAAAGGCATTGGTCTATCCCCTTCTCCGGCATTCTTACGTCGTCCTTAGCTTCGCGTTTCAACGATCTGCTCAGGACCCTCAATGGTTATGAGTGGCAGTCTAAAGACGATTTAGCGTGGCGTTGGAGTTCGGCGGGGACCTATTCCGTCCAATCTTTCTACCGTTTTCTTAACTTTAGAGGCACCCTCTCCCCCTTCGCTGACTTCATCTGGCTATCTTGCGCCCCCCTCAAAGTCAAAATTTTGTCTTGGCTAGCTCTCAACAACAGATTGCTCACTGTGGAGATTCTTAATAATAGAAATCTAGCTTGGGGACAGCTCCCCTCTTTGCTCTAATTGCTATGAGGACGCGGATCACCTATTTGTGGGTTGCGATTTCCCGCGCCCCTTATGGAAAATCTGTTCCTTAGCTTGGCTTTTACCATCCATTCCTGCTGACCTTCAATCCTGCTGGTCCACTCGCTCCCAGGTCAAACCTTACCGTAGATCTTGGAGCCTATCGGTACAGATCATCATCTGGCTTATTTGGAAGGAAAGGAATTGTAGGCTTTTCAAGATGCGTGCAAATTCTATTCAAAACATCATTGCAGACTTCTTTTTCCTCTTTAATCATTGGTCTTCGACTTTATCTAACGAAGCTAGAGTTTTGATGTCCGGTTTCAGACTGGACGATGCTATTCACTGCCTTCACATCCTGGATGCTTTATGAGTTTTTTTTACGATTGTGTATTAGCAGTCGTGGTATTTGGTCTTTGTTTTTTTTCTTATCTGGATTTCCCTTCTCTCTGTGTGCAGGCTTAATGTGGCTGGTCTACTTCTCTTTTGCCGGGCGGACTCCTGAGATCCTATGCTTTTTTTTGTTTGGCTGTATTGGCTGGTAGCATCAGCCTCTCTCTTCACTCTCATCTTTAATTGCTTTTTCTTTTTGGTGCATCTGTAGTGGTGCTTGGTAGACATATGCTCCTCCTCTCTTTTGCTATCGAACTAGATACGTGTGTGTTTTGTGATCTGTTGGCTGGCCAATTCTTAGGCCTTTACTTATATGTTGGGCTTTGGAGCATAGAGCTTTTGTTATTGTGGCTCTAGTGATTTTCTTATCTCCTTCTCAGTTTCTGTGGATTGTGCATAAGTGCATTTTGTGATTTGGCTTTGCCTTGTGGGTTTGGTGAGTTTGGACGGGGTGTTGAGGGAGTTTGGTCCCTTTTCTGATTTTTCGAGTGACATTTTGGTGATGCGGCTAGTCCCGTTCAACCGCTCCTGCGGCACGTTGTTGGCCTTGCCAGTCGGTGGAGTTGATTCTTTGTGGGTGATGCCGGTCTCTGCCGGGCAGATTCCTTGGGGTATAGGGCCCTGCGGGCTACCGAGCGGTCTCCGCTCCTCCTTCCTCTTGCAAGCCGCCTTACGATCGGTTGTCAGTCCTCCTTACCAGGTCGTTTTTCGAAGTCTGGATCCTCATTAGCGTCCTGCTATATGGTTTTGGCGTGGCCTCCCTCGCCACCTTTAGCTTTAGGCGTCCGTTCTGCACGATTTTTGTTGTATTTTCTGGATTGTTACTGCGGTGGTGTGAGTGGTTTGGCTTCTGGTTTTACTTTCGCTCGTTGCTGCTTGTCTGTATTGTTTTACCTCTTGTAAAACCCTTGATGTACTTGTTTTGGATTTATAATATATTATTCGTTGGGCTGGAGTCGTAAGACTCTATCCGGATCATTAAAAAAAAATAACATGTATATTTAAGTGGTAAAATACTAACTAAATGGAAGATGTGGTCCCCACCGACCAAGTGTACTGGCACGTGCGTAACAAAATTCCGTCCCTATATAAAAACCAAAAAGATGAAAAATTTTGCAAGAAAAAGAGGTTACGATTCAAACCCTAGTCACCGCCCCCCTCTTCTTCTTCAACCTCAGATATTAAAAAAGGAGGGTTCTTTATCGCCCCCCCCAAAAATCCAACAAATCAAAATCAAATCCCCTCGATCTCTATCCAAATAATCATGAACCCTTACGACCACCGTTACGCCGACCCCCTCTCCTACCGCGATCGGAGAAGCGATCTGATGCCTCCCCCACTCCCTCGCATGGCTGGACAACCACCCCCCGCTCCCTTCACCGCCCCCATCGGCCCACCGCAACCCTACCGTACCGTTGGCAACTTCACCGCCCCTCCCCCTAACTTTGGAGGCCGCGGCGGCGGCGGAGGCGGAGGCGGAAGGGGATTTGGTGGCGGCGGCGGTGGCGGAAGGGGATTTGGCGGCGGCGGAGGAGGTGGAAGGGGATTTGGTGGTGGCGGAGGGCGAGGGTTTGAGTCTGGGAGGGGAAGAGGAGGAGGAGGAGGAGGATTTGGAGGAAGAGGAGGACGCGGTGGTGGAAGGGGGAGTGGTGGGGGGAGAGATGAGCTGGATAGTGTTGCGTTACCGAAGCAGAATTTTGCGGGGTTGATACCGTTTGAGAAGGATTTTTATAGGGCGAGTGCGGCGGTGGCGGGGATGGAGGAGGAGGAGGTGGCAGTGTATAGGAGGATGAGGGATATTACGGTGGAGGGACGGGATGTGCCCAGGCCAGTTCGGTTGTTCACTGAGGCCGGCTTTCCAGGTATATATCGTGTTATTGTTGTGAATTCTCTGTTACATCAATGGAGAATAGTAGTAGCAATTAATGAGGATGTGTTTTTTAGTGCGGAGAAACACTATCCTATCTGTGTTGTAGCATTGAGTTTGGGATCTAAACAACCCATAGGGCTACTAGGGCAACAACCTAGGAGACAGTTAGGATTACACAAAAGAAACATCAAATTTTGGAGAAATCATTCACGTTTTGTCCTTGGCTTTTAGCTTATGGATTTGTAAGATTGGTACCTCGTGATGTTGTTTGCCCAACTACTTTTATAGGCTATTTGGCCACAACATGGTGGTATATTTAACTACATGATATGTATGTTGAGAGGGGGAGACCTTTCTTGCTTTGGCGACTTGTTTCTTCTTTCATTCAGGGAAGAAGAAAAGAATTAGTATAATTGGATTATTATGATATGATTTGTTCTTGCTTCAATTTTATGGATATCATGGTTTGACTTAGTTTTGTGTCCGTTTGATGTTAATGAGTTTTAGCAAGGTTTGTGGCTTATATCAATTTCTTGTAGGCATGTTCATGTATCAAATATATGCATTCCCATTTATAATTTATTTTGTAATTATCTGACTAATGTTTCCGCGTTGTTGTGGTTTGTTCTTTTTTAAGTCCCTTTACAACTAGGGAAGAAGAAAAAAATTAGTATAATTGGATTATTATGACATGATTGGTTCTTGCTTCAATTTTATGGATATCATGGCTTAACTTGTTCTTGTGTCCGTCTGATGGTAATGAGTTATAGCAAGGTTTGTGGCTTATATCTATTTCTTGTAGGCATCTATTTCTTGTAGGCATGTTCAAGTATCAAATATATGCATTCCCATTTATAATTTATTTTGTAATTATCTGACTAATGTTGGTATTTTAATTTATATCAAGTTTGTTTTTTGTTTTATTTGTTCAATGTATGTTGTTGGTGGACAAACTATTGATTTGTTTTTGTTTTTGTCAGAGTATTGTCTCCAAGCTATAGCAAGATCTGGTTTTGTCGAGCCAACTCCTATTCAATCTCAGGGGTGGCCGATGGCTTTGAAAGGAAGAGATTTGATTGGTATTGCAGAGACTGGTTCTGGAAAAACCTTGGCATACCTCCTGCCTGCATTGGTGCATGTGAACGCTCAGCCACGGTTAGGTTAGTCTGTACTTTAATATGTGCCTTTTGTTTTACAGTTACCCTATAGAGTGTTGTGAATCATTAAGGTTGAAAGCTATTACTGGGATAAACTTATGATGCCAATTCTTAAATATTTCAGCTTATGGTGATGGTCCTATAGTTCTAGTTTTAGCACCAACTAGAGAGTTGGCTGTTCAGATACAAGAAGAAGCACAAAAATTTGGTTCACATTCAAATGTCAGGAGCACATGCATCTATGGAGGAGCACCTAAGGGCCCTCAGATTCGTGATCTTAAAAAAGGTCCTGCTAATTCCCACTCCCACCCTAATTCCACACTTCTGCCCCTCACCCTGGGAAAAAAAGAGGGGAAAAAAAGAGGGTGTAAGTGTTCTCTAAGAGAAGACCATACATTATAATTTTTTTATTCTTGCAGGTGTCGAAATTGTCATAGCCACACCAGGTCGACTAATTGATATGTTGGAAGCTTCCCATACTAATTTGCGTAGAGTAACTTACCTCGTTTTGGATGAAGCTGACCGTATGTTGGATATGGGGTTTGAACCCCAGATTCGGAAAATTCTCTCACAAGTATTGACTTGCCTCACTTTCTCATGTTATTATTGTTCTTCTTTTTTCATTTTTCTTTTCTTACTGTCTAATTGTTTTCACTGTTGTTATGGATCCAAAGGAAAGGAAATTACTGAAGTTGCTATGATGGATTAACGACCATATGTCTTTGTTGGAAATAATGCTTATACTTTTCCATAGCTCTTTGCACATTTTGAATGTTTTTGAAGGAAATGACCCTTAATCGACTTAAACATGTTATGTTGTCTTCCAAGTTCTGCAGCATTCTAATAGTTGAATTTGACCACAGTTTTGATTCATTTGAATATAAGGTCCTTCCCCTCCCTTTTTGTCCTTCGTCTCCTGTTAGTCATCTCGAGTTAAAACTAGGCCCAACTTTACACTGATGTTGGGATAGATACGCCAAGTACTCTCTCCTTTAGATCATGTACTAAATCTTTTTCCCATTTGTAGGGACATGGGCCACATAAGTAGACTATTGAGGCTAATGAAATGGAGTAATTTCAAGGGCAGAATTGGTTCATAATACATCTAAAAGAGCCTTTTTATGTGATTATGAATGCTTTATTCTCTATAGGTTGTTACTATACGTCATTTGTTAGTTAGGCTGATTGATTAATCGGAATCTCCGGTGATTGATTAATAGAAGTTTTGCGTCGTATGTGGGTATTTATTAAAATCATATTGTGGCAATTGTAAAATTAGATGTAGAATTAGAATAAGATAGTGACCCTTCCTTGATTGTCTTCTATCATACTATTATCTTACTGGCTACTCTGCCCATGATTCCCTAACCAAGTAAACTAAGTAGTAGACATTATGCCGTTAGAATGAGAAGGCTGTTATGCAATCATCTACACAGGATTTTCTAGGGCTTCTCTTGAGATCATAGTCGACTCCGAATCCTCTTTCTGCTATGTTGCCTTATTTTTGTTTCAGTCTCTTGTGCATACTACTGTAAGCTCAGCCATGAAGGAAGCTCTTGAAACAAGATATTGTACATATGAGATAATTTATATCCTTAAATCCTAGGAAGCTTATATAGTTCTTTGCAACATTTAACTGTCTGCTATGTAGTATCTGCTTTAGATACATTATGGGGTTAGTGAACGAGGAAAATTTTGCTACCTTAAGAACATATATGCTGGGTGGTTAGGTCAATTATTATTATTTTTTCCGCTAATTTGATTCAATATTAATTGGTAGTGTATATACTGTGTTCCATACTTCAAATGAGTCAATGATAGTTTTATGTTTTCAACTCAAGAGGGCGATGCATTGTTTCTGTCCCCTTCCACAGTGATTTCTCCTTATTGTCCTACTTTGCTGATTGTGCACTTTCAAAGAGTTTGCATGAAATTGATAGATACGTACAGTGATGTCCTCCCATCATCTCTTATTGTTAAGGATCTAAATTCTGCATGGTGCTTGTATTGTTATTTTCCTTTTTCTTTTGTGTACTGTTTTGGGCCTCGGATACCGACTTCTTTTCAAAAGCAGATATCAGAATTAATTAAAGAGGATTCTAAATTTTGCAGATTCGCCCTGATAGGCAGACATTGTATTGGAGCGCCACATGGCCAAAAGAAGTAGAGAGTCTAGCAAGGCAGTTTTTGCGCAATCCGTACAAGGTAACTGACCACAGGAGTTTGTGTCTTTAAAGATGGTTCAATGCTTTTATAGAATATGTGTCATTTATTGTTCTCTTAATTACTGATTTTGTAGGTGACCATTGGATCCGCTGATCTAAAAGCCAATCAATCGATTAACCAAATTGTTGAGGTCATGTCAGACCATGAAAAGTATCCTAGGTATGGGATAAGATGATATAAATATGACACATAGTTTGCGGTATAAACTATAAAGTAGTTGCCAGTTGGGGAAAGAATTTTTAATTATGTCAGTTTTATAAAATGAATTTGCCTTTTGATTTGCCTCACTCACTTTTCACTAGGTTGGTCAAACTGTTGGGGGAATTGATGGATGGCAGCAAAATCTTGATATTTATTGAGACAAAAAAAGGATGTGACCAGGTGACTCGGCAGCTCAGGATGGATGGATGGCCTGCTTTATCTATTCATGGTGATAAAGCTCAAGCTGAAAGAGACTGGGTTCTTGCAGAGTTTAAAAGTGGCAGTAGTCCGATAATGACTGCAACTGATGTAGCTGCACGTGGTCTTGGTAGGGCCACTTTGTGTTATTAGTTTTAGAATCTCCTTCCCTTAGCTTTGAATTCTCTCTTGGATTGCTCATGGATAGCAAGTTGATGGGCTTCGGATGCTGGCCAGTTTCTGACTAACTGAATTTTGGATGGTGGTGTGTTAACGATTGACGAGGTGCCTTCATAACAAAGGTAGTAACTTTGTTCTACATGTTTACCTCACTTGAGTGTAAGCATTGGCAGTGTTATGAGGACCATCATATTCTTCTTTTCTTGTGTTTCTGTTAGTTTAGACACTTTGCTGGGTGTACCATGACAACACATGCCATTCGTTGTTCTTACTCTGCATTGGTGGATGCTTCTTACCACGAAGAGCATCCACACTTGTTTTACTCAAATTTTGCAAAATGGCAAAACGAGAATTGACAAAAAAGATGGTTATGCTGCACTCGTAGTTTGCCAGAATTTGGCAATTTAGAGAAAAAAGGACGGACGGAACAAGATGTTCCTTCTGACCAATTTTTATTTTTATTTTTAAATAATTGGAGGGACTTGGACTTTGATAAAATTTTGATGAACTTGGACTTTTATGAAATAATTGGACGGATTTGGACTTTGATAAAATTTTCCAATTTTAATTTATGGAGGGATGAAACATGTTGTTCTGTCCCCTCCCTTCTGTTTTTTTAAAATCGAACGGAACAACTTGTTCTGTCCTATACTTCTTTTTTTAAATGAAAAATTATCGGACAATCCATTTAAAATTTTAAAAATTGGACAAAAAAATATACCCTCAATTCTATTATACTGTGAGAATCAGTTTTGGGTTTATGTCGGGGAGGTCAACAATGAAAGCAATTTATGTACTGAGGAGACTTATGGAAAAATATAGGGAGAATAAGAAAGATCTACAACCACATGAGAGACCAGCAATTTTCCTATTACAGTAGGTTTACACCATGGTTCAGCTTTAAGCCTCTACCTCTTTACTTTGGTTATGGATGAATTGACGTGAGGACTACAAGATGAGGTGCCTTGGTGTATGCTTTTTGCCGATGACATCGTCTTAGTTGATGAGACTAGAGCATGAGTCAATGCTAAATTAGAATTGTGGAGAGAAATTTTGGAAACTAGAGGTTTTAAAATAATCAGAACTAAAACAGAGTATATGGAGTGTAATTTTAGTAACATTCGGAATACAACTGAGGAAGTAGTGAAGCTTGATGGACAAGAGATACCTAAGAGAGACCGTTTCTGATATTTAGGCTCGATTATACAAAGAGATGGGGAGATTTGTGAAGGTGTTACACATAGGATCCAAGCAGGGTGTTTAAGTGGAGAAGTGTTAGTAGTGTTTTGTGTGACAAACGTATACCTTTGAAGTTGAAGGAAAAATTTTATAGGACGGCTGTTAGACCAGCAATGATGTATGGAGCAGAGTGTTGGGCAACAAAGAAACAATATGTCCAAAAAATGAATGTAGCTGTGATGAGGATGCTAAGATGGATGTGTGGTAAAACAAGGAATGATAGAATTAGAAACGAGCATATACGAGACATGCTAAAGGTAGCTCCAATCCAAGATAAGTTAAGAGAGAATCGCCTCAGGTGGTTTGGACATGTCACGCGTAGACCTAGTAGTGCTCCCGTTAGAAAGAGTGGTTTGATAAGTATTGAGGGTAGAGGAAGACCTAAACTACTTGGATGAAAACGGTGAAAAAAGATATGATAGCTTGTGACCTCACAGAAGATATTGCACTAAACCGAGCAGAATGGAAAACCAGGATTCATGTAGCTGACCCCAACTAGTTGGGAAAAAGGCTTTGTTGTTGTTGTAGACAAAAAACCTTTGTTTTGTCTCCTATATTTTGGCAATTGCCAAACATTCTTAAATATGAGAAGCTACTGTTCACAATTTCTCAAAATTTGGCAAATGAAAAACGAGTGTGGATGCTTTAATGCATTTAGTAGCACACTTTGCACTCGGAATATCTCCGTCATAGAAACCTTTTTTAATCATTATCAATGCCCTTGACCTTCTTGAGTGAAAGGGCAACTTTTTAAAATCTCTATTCCATGGTGGGTCCTCTTATTACTCTGCTTTGGCACCTCATTTTTGTGCAACCTTATGTTACATGGACATGAAGCATGGAATTCAAGCAATCTGGATCATCATTTGCATTTTAGAGTTTGTTATTTTCATAGGAAAGATCTACTCTTTTAGAGAATAGATATTTGGTCAAACGACAAACGACAGAGAAGGGTCTTGCATATAGGATTAGTTGAATTTTTTACTTGTTTTACAGCTTGTCTAGGTAACAGATTGATTTGATGTTACACCACCCATCCACAGTCATAAGAAGCTGGTTCAGTTAAGTTGGCACTGCCCCGCCGACTTTGGAAAGTGATGCATGGCCCATAAATTTCCAAATTATGTGTTTCGCCATTATTGCTAAACTATTCAGAAGGCTATTCAAGTTCTCTGTATTACTCTCTCGAGTCTATCTATCATGCACTAGGCTCAGCAATGATGCACAGGCTTTTGATACAAGATCAAATCAGATGCAGTGGCTTACACTATCCCATCCTTGTGGAAAGAGGAGCAGCTAAATTATATTTGACTTTGACACTACCATACTTTTTCATGTTAATATTTGTATTTTGTGTTATTGGTGGCAGATGTGAAGGATATAAAATGTGTGATCAACTATGATTTCCCATCGAGCCTTGAGGATTATGTTCATAGGATTGGGCGGACTGGACGTGCTGGTGCTAAAGGCACTGCCTTCACCTTCTTCACTCAATCAAATGCACGGTTTTCGAGAAGTCTCATCAAGATCCTTCAGGAAGCTGGACAGATAGTGAATCCTGCATTGGCTGCATTGGCCAGGTCATCTGGCAACAGCGGAGGTATTATATGGCTTTTAAAGCCATTTAAATTCGATCAATCAAACTTTATGGAGTAGCTGTATGAGTAAAAGTATGCCTATTTTACACTATGAGTTTCATTTTCATTAAATTGATTTGTGCTCACATCAAAATATCTATACCGCCACTCACCCGTATTTACCATGATACCATTTTACCCCCCCTTTTACAATTTTTTCTCTTATCCAATATATGCTGGGTGAGTGATTATTAACCATTTTAGGGGAATAAATGTATAGTAGAATCATTTGAATGTAATTCCTCTAGCATTTTTAGGGCATCTCCCCTTTTAGAATGTTTGTCTAAGATAAATTTGGAAGTGTTAAAAAAAAAAAAAATCTTTCAAGCTTTAAACTACTGCATGACAAATAGGGTATTGGAACTGAGCCTTCTAGAATATTGAATAACTGTAATCCACTGCATGGCTAATAGGTAGGTTTGGAACTGAGCCTTTTAGAATATTGAATAACCTTAAACTACTGTTACTGTATGGCAAATAATGTAGATTAACGGTTTAGACTGAGCCTCCCTAGATTTTTTTTGTGGTGATCCCCTGTCTTTTGGCCACAAATTTGACACCAATTTAGGGAGTTCATGTTAGGTCATACAAATATTGATCTAAAATATTGAATTTACCAGTTTGTTGTGGCTGTGTTATTGACTATATTGCTGCCAATGCTGATTAACACTTATTTGTCACATTTTTCTTTTTTGCCCATGTTGCTGAATATCACACATACACTGGATATATTTAGTTTCAGTCCTGCAGATGTTTTCTTTGTTTTTAAAGTGAATCACCGATATTGTTTTGACTTTCAGGTTCTGGAGGCAACTTCAGGTCGAGGGGACGAGGATTTGGCGGACGAGGATTTGGCAATCGCTCTGGTTCCAATGCTGTCCCTGTTGGACGAGGAGGGAGAAGGCCATGGTGATGAGAATCGTGAAGAGAATCCCTTTTGTTTACTGAGGGAAAGTTGGAATGGTCTACACACAAATCAGTCTGTATACTATAATTTAACAGGGTTGATGATTAGTTTAGGCCATCTAGCAGGGTTGCATCTTTTAAATATGCAGCCATTTTACTGATTTGGGTGGTAATTCTAGGCAAACTATCGTAATGTGGTATGTTTAGATTTGTACTGTTTGATAAAATTCTATTGATTCAAACATTTTTGGATCTGTTTATCGTGTTTTCTCATAATATCATACCTTGCCTGTTTGTGTTTTGAATTTGGTGATCTGTGTCAATACATGGATGTTTTGAAGTTTTACAGAGCATTGTGTATCACTGCAGTTACGGTATCAAATCGTTTAGCTCGTTAGGTCTAGCCGTAGATGTAACTGCAGTGATAATAAAAATGCTTGATGTATTCAGCCTATTCTCATTTTATTTAACAACATTCTTTATCAGGTTTTATTACTTGCTGTGTACTAGTAGTGCCTTCAATATTTGCATCAATTCCCTCTGAATCTCTTCTTTGCTTCACGGAATTTCCTCTACTCTTTGGACTTGACTAGTTTACAACTATATCCCCTCATGTTTAGCATACTGTGTAACCCTTATGTTTAGCGTACTTTGCAACTATAGACCTTATCATGTTCAGAATTACAACAATATACCGATGTGGTTAATTATAGTATGAAATTAGCAGTTAAATAGAGTTCAGACTTGAACGGAGGAAGTGAAAAGGCAAAAGTTCTTCCAAACATAATTTCAAAAAAAAGTTCTTCTAAACAAAAATAATTTTCCCATTGATGTAATCCAAACTAGTGAATGGCTTACAGGACTGCTTAACAGAGAAAGCACACAGAGGGAGAGGGAAGAGAATTGGGATCAGAAAAGAAGCTCTTTAAAGTTAGCCGGAAAAAAATAACAGTGAGTTTTCCACACAATGAAGGCAGCTTAATCGGCAAGTGCCCTGTCCTCTGAATGTAATCTCCTTTCTCTGCAGTTATCGCAGCTTGTTTGTTCAGTTTGGCCCCTGCAGTTGCTCGCTTCTCCTCTGCTCTCCTCCTCGTTGCTGCCAATTTGATCGCCAGTTTCTCCTCAGCCCTAGATTTCATTCTCTCAGCTTTCACCTATACGATGTCATTCATTCATGAGAAACATTTGCTATGTTGTGATTTATTTTACCTCCATCCTCTTCTCAATTTCAGCTTTCCTATTCTCACGATCTTCCCAGGCTTGTATTTTCACTTCTTCGCGCTTATATCTGTAAACAAAAACAAACAAATATTTGGACGATAAGTTTCTAACAAAACATATCCTGTTATGCGGAGTGAGTTCGTAGTTACTGGCATTAAGCTTTGAGCAAAACACTCGCCATGTACTTAGTGCGCTCAGCCTCATCCCAAGCCAATGCTCGAGAATCCAGAGCATCCGAAACCTTAACTTGTTCACAACCATTTCTTGCCACTGCCACAACCATACATCCATCTACATCGCCTTCCTTACTATTACACATTTACACCACCCATCAACATTATCTTTCCCTCCACCATAAACCTCTGTTTCGGTTCCTCCTCTCCGAATTCCTCACACCAATTTGATGGTAGCTCTCAGTTGTAGGGATGCCTTGGCGCGCCCTCCCCAGGCTAGAAACTCTCAAATCATTAGGACTTGTCAATGCTGGGGTTGTTGCCCTAATCGGAGTAGCAGCCCTAGAAGGCTCTTGACTCGCTATCGGGGAGTCATTTCAGTACCCATATCCCTCTCAAACAAACCGATTTCACTTCCAATGGCGACCGTTCCTCCTCCACAACGACACATTACAATCAATCTTCTTGGTTTTTACGTACCTTCATCTTGATCACTATTACTCTATTAGTAACTGCCAATGCAATGTCTTCATACAAAGCAAGATCGACGCTACTAGTAGACTCCCTCTCTCTCTCTCTGAGAAGCCGAATTAAGAAGCCTCCTTCCTATCATCAGCATTGGAGTTGCGGGGACTGTTCTTAGCTTGAGTGCGACCTCCCCCTCCCGATAACCCGGCAAGCCACTTTTGGTCATCATCCCATTTTGAATGGGTTGGTTTAGATCGAGACGCTATGAATTTTCAAATGTGGGTGCTCTTGTTTGTGCCATTGTTTGGGTTGTGGAACTCGAAGTTGTATGAGCCATTGTCGTGATCCATTGGCCTCGTTGTCTCTAATTCGACTACAAACAAGACTTATACAAATTTCCCGTGTGTTTCGCTAATGGAACAGAAGTCCTATCACTTACTGGCCAGTGTAACATAAAACCCAAAAAGAGGGACTATCTTATATAGGGTGTCAAAAAAATACCATATTACCATACCATACCATTATTATACCATACATTACCGAAAATATGATAATACCGTACAAAAATCTCGGTATTGTACCATACCGAAATTATATAGTACTGTACTGGTACCCAATATTGATATCGATGGTATACCGTACCGTACCTAGGAGATTTGATATATTATTTAATTTAATTTAATTTTTTTATTTTAAAACTTATTTAATTTAATTTTTATATTAAAAAACTTAGGCCCTAACCTAGGTCCAGACCCATTTTTCTTATATTCTTATTAATTTTTCACCCTAAGTTATACTACTTTAGTTCTTCACTTCTTCCTTTTTCTTCTTTGAATCTAAGAGCTCAAGCACGCACGACACACCGACTGACCGACGCACCAAACTATTGAAGCACCGCGCTGTTGCGACGCCGCCTGCTTTATAGAGCTCCTCGTTCTCTCTGTGTTCTCTTACACGTCTGTGATCGCCCGCCTTCTAGAGCTCCTCGTTCTCTCTGCCGAGACTATCGAATCTTCTTCACTTTTTGGCATTGGTTCTGATCATGCCCCTTTTGTTTGTTTTTTATTTTGTTGATGTTTTGGGGTTCTTGATTTGGGGATCTGGATCTTTGATTTGGAGTGGAATTAATTAGATTATAGTTATTTTTTAAAATTTCGGTGAAATTGGTTGACTTGATCAATGATTAGGAGTTAATTCTAGGGTTTAGTTGGTTTAAACAAATATGGTGTGAAAAGGTGATGAATTTTTTGGTTGAGGACTATTGGGTTGATATTCTTTGTTCAGAAGTGAGATGTGATGCAGAGAAAAGAAAATTAATTGATCTTAAAAGCTTCCGTTCAATACCATAATCCCGCTGGCACTAGCGGCTCTTCGCTGTTGCCCTCCTCCGCCTCCTCCCTACCACCCTTCAAACCGGACTCCTCCAAGTCATTTCACCCTGGCTCCTCTACTCAGTCTAAGGTTGATCCGGCAGCGGGAAAAGGTCCGCCTAAAGTCCCGTCTAGGAGGAAGTACTCCATTCCCCACAAAGGATATGGTCCTCCTACTAAGATGAAGATCTCACCGTCTAAAGCGCCCAACCTCGTCTGGATCAACCCCGAGTTATCTTCTCTTCAAGCGGCGAGAGCCGCCGCACCAGTCTCATCATCCCTGGATCCTATTCCAGCCACTGGTACCAGCTCTCTGGCGTCGCCTCCCCCTCGGGCTGATACCAGTCCCCCTCCACCCCATACAGCTTCAGTGCAGCCCACTTCCAAGCCTTCTGAGCTCTTTTCTTTGTGGCCAGCGTGGGAGGTCAATCCGCACTTCAGTTCGGATTGGGAAAAATTCCAAAAGCAAGTTCATTTCTCCTCTCCTCGCGGATCAGCTCCTCTGCTTCTGGCCATCAAAGGCAAGCTTTCTCCCTCCTCGAAAGCTTTAGGCTGGATCGATCAGGATGATTTACTTCTTGAGGAGGAAGCGGAGCTGAACCGCAATCTTTCCCCGAAACAGGTATTCCCTCAACTACCCTCCTTCCTGTTTCCCTCAACTACCCTCCTTCTATTCTCCACCTGTTGTTTATTTCATTGCTGATTGGTTTTTTAAGGCAATTGCTCTCGGAGTTGGTATCTCTAACTCTCCTCACCCCCTTCGATTCTCTATTGCCCCCTTATCGACTTATCGACCTTAATTGGGTATCTCCAGACTTGTCGGTATGGTTGCGGGATCTTCGGGATCCTTCTCCCTTCGTACCCTTTTCTTCTATCCTTAGCCGTGACGCTCAGTTGTCACGGAAAAGGATTGATCTACTTTCCCCCTCTCTTTTCAGATCTGTTGCATCAAAAGATCAGTCACCCCTTCCTCAACCATCTTTAGAGGAAGGGCGGTCGGACTTTGGTCAGACATCGTCCGGTAGGTACCCCAATCGTATCATTAGGTCGAGCGCCCGTATTTGGGCTAAAAAATCCTTAGCTTCATTGCTTGCCCATCCGATTGGTCACGGATCGCAGGATGAGATCCGTAACTTTGGACAACTTCTAGCCCTCTGAGGCGCATTCAGTCTAACCTTTTGGGCTCTATATTTAGGCCCGAATTCGACTCTCTTTCTGATTTAGATTTGGCTGTCATCATTCACGACTTGGGATTCCTAATGGAATCTCATGATCCTTCTATTATCCATTCCATTAGACATTTAGAACGTGTCCGAGTTGAGGAGCACTTGCACCGTAATGATTAGCATCTCATGGAATATCCGCGGACTCAATTGTCCCAGCAAACAACAAGCGATTTTTGACTTAATAGTTTCCTCTCACTGTGACTTAATTTCGCTCCAAGAATCGAAGTTGGATGCCCCTTCCCCGTCCATCCTTCGTGCCTTAGGAGGCTCCATTATTTCCAAATGGATCTCCCTAGATGCGTTAGGATCTAAGGGAGGTATCTTTCTTGGATTCAAGGAAGTGACTTTCTCCCTTATTTCAGTTCAACGCCTTAACTATTTTCTTATTGTCCACCTGCACTGGATTGCTCTCAACTGTCCTCTTACGGTCATTTCGGTTTATGGTCCCTCTACTGCGGCGGGTCGGCCTCTTTTTTGGAACGAATTTAAATCGTTAGACCGTTTCTCTAACGATCTTTGTTTTATCGGTGGTGTTTTCAACGTCACCAGGTGATATGGCTAAAAATAGGATTAAATCGGGACCGTTCACATCGGAGATGAATCTTAAAGCTCAGGGGTAAAGAGGTAATTTCACCCACCAACGGGTCTGAAGCGGACACTGGATCTCCCCTTCACAGATCCAATAACCAGCAAACGGATCCACTCCAACTGGGTACGGGTTCCGACCCGAGACAAACCCAGACCAGCAAGAGGAAATCAGGGTCTCTGATTTGACTAAATCAACGTGCCTGATCCACAGTTATCCTCTCACCGAGAATTAGGGATCAGTTTCCTAAACTGATCATGAGGATTTTACTCCTAACGGGATCACAGGAAATCAGATCCCTAAATCAGATCCCTAATCAAATCCCCATGGCGACTATAAATACCTCTGACCTACCATTGTTACAAGGTAATCACTCCTTTTCCAACTAAAGCTCTTTCTTAATCATCCCTAGTTACTGACAAGAGCGTCGGAGGGTGCGTCGCCGGGATCAACCCCGGTGTATCGCACTTCCATGCAGGTGCACGGCGGGAGCTCAACAGCCCAACTCCGACGAACAGGCTTGGGGTCGCTATTCAGGTTTTTCCACGAACCCACAAATTCTATCTGTTTACCCCCACACCAGAATCAGCGGTAACACCAGGTTTACAGACGAGAGGTCCATCTCTCGTTCCTCTAAATCCCAATCTTGCTTGTTTAACGATTGCATCCGTTCTCTTCAATTAACCGACCTGCCGATTAATGGCAGATCTTTTACCTGGTCCAACCAACGTTATCCTCCAACTTTGGCCAAACTGGACCGCTTCCTTGTCTCCCAAAATTGGCTCGCCCAATTCCATCATTCCTTTGTCAAGGCTTTACCTAATCCTTCTTCGGATCACGTCCTTATTGCTCTTTTCTCCAACTTCTATTTCCCTCATCAACACAAATTTCGTTTCGAAAAATTCTGGTTGCAAGACCAGTTGTTTATAAATCTTGTTGTGGAATGCTTAACCTCAGTTACCGGGTCTTTGGCCTTGGCAACATTCTGCTCAAACTGCATGCCATCAAATTTGGATTCAAGATCTAGCGTCACAAAAGATACAGCAATACTTCTTTCCTAAAAAAGTTTCTCCTGGCTTCCATTGAGTCCATTGATAAATTGGAGCAAGGTCCATTGTCGGAGTCCTTTCGTGCCGAAAGGCGATCGTGCAAAAGCAATTATGCTGACATTCTTCACCTCGATCATATTAAATGGGCTCAAAGAGCCAGGATTAACTGCTTAAAAGAAGGAGATGCCAATACTGCTTTCTTTCATAATTTTGCTTCTTTCAGGCAACGTTGTAATCGTATATCTACGATCAGTGACAACGGGAGAGATCTCAACTCTGACCATGAGATCCACCATGCCTTTCTCTCTTTCTATAAAAACCTGATTAGTTCGCACAAGCAGCGTTCCATTAACCTTGATTGGGATCACCTTTACGGTAGTCAATTGCATGACTTATCTGGGCTTGAAGCCCCTTTCTCCTTGGAGGAGATTAAATCTGTCGTTTTCGCTTTAAAAAGCGATTCGGCACCGGAGCCTGACGGGTTCCCGGCTTTCTTTTTCCAAAAATTCTGTCCTTGGTTGAAAGACGACCTGTTCAACATGTTTAAAGAGCTGCATCAGGGATCTTTCTCTTTCGATCGTATTAACTATGCGCACGTTGTGCTCATCCCCAAAGCGGAGGGTGCTCACATGTTGGCTAATTTTAGGCCTATCAGCTTGCTCAACACCTCTTTCAAAATCATCACGAAAGTTCTTTCTGCTAGGCTTAGCGCTTGTATCTCTCCTCTGATTGACATGGCTCAATCGGGCTTCATCAAGGATCGGTTAATCCTTGATAGTGTCGCTTTGACGCAGGAGATCATCTCCCATTGTCACAGATCTCACTCAGAAGGGATTTTGCTCAAACTCGATTTCCAAAAAGCCTATGACAACGTCAATTGGGAGTTTTTGTTAGATATCTTTCTGTTTCGTGGATTCGGTCCTAAATGGATTGCTTGGATCAAATCCAGTCTTTTCTCGGGCACCTCATCTATCTTCATTAATGGGTCGAAAGGGCACAAATTCAAAATTAAATGTGGTCTCCGACAGGGAGATCCCCTCTCTTCCCTCTTATTCGCCCTGGTGGCGGATGTTTTTAGTAGGCTACTGCGTAATGCCCGTGAAGTTCGGGTCATTGATGGCCTGGGTGAATCCCCTCCTTTTGACGGTGTATTGAACCTGCAATACGCTGATGATACTATCATCTTCACCAAACCTAATCTCCTTACTCTTCGGAACCTTAAACTTCTTCTTTACTGTTTCGAATTAGCTTCGGGTCTATCGATCAATTTCCATAATCTTCGGTTCTGTGGTTGGGCGGATCCCCCAATCGTCAACTCGAGGTTGCTAATTTCTTCAACTGCCCGGTTGCTTCTTTTCCCATCACGTATTTAGGTATTCCCCTGAGATGGGGTAAACTCCATAAATCTGACTGGTTTCCTCTGATTGACAAAGTTGAAGCCAGGCTCAATGTCTGGTCGGGAAAATTGCTCTCAAGGGGGGGCAGACTGATTCTTGTCAATTCCATCCTCTCTTCAATCCCTCTCTTCATGATGTCCTTCTTCTATGTTCCCTCCTGGGTGATCAAGAGGATTGATCAGATCAGAAGTAACTTTTTCTGGTCTGGATCCTCTTCATTTAAACCGGGATCCCATCTCTGTAATTAGAGTGCGGTTTGTGCTGCCAAAGCCGTTGGGGGGCTGGGGGTGTTGAACCTCAGGAACTATAATATCGCTTTGCTGGGTAAATGGCTTTGGAGATTTCATAAATTCAATCATTTACCTTGGGTCCAATGTATCCAAAGCCACTGCCATGTGTTCCCCAATTGGTGGGATTCCCCCCCCCCCCCCAATGTTTCTCGTTCCGCTTCCCCTTTCTGGAAAGGGGTCTGGAAAGCGGCCGCTGCTTTCCAATGTGGTATTTCTCACCAATGTTTCGACGGATCTAAGACCAAATTCTGGTCTGATCTTTGGATTGGTAACATCAAACTAGCCTCCGCTTATCCGTCCCTCTTCCGGCTAGCTGTTAACTGATTCTTTCCTCCTAGTAAACTCTCAGAGAGTATGGGTTATCCCTCTTTCAGTAGAGCTTCCTTCTACTCTTTATTCTGATTTCAACGCTCTTATTTCTTCTCTGCATAACTTTAATTGGTTCCCCAGAGAAGACATTGCTTGGAGGTGGAATGCATCCGGGATTTTCACGGTTAAATCTTTTTATTATTTCCTCAATTTTCGAGGTGCCCGATCGCCTTTCGCTAATTTCTTATGGGGATCCTGTGCGCCTATTAAGGTTAAAATCACGTCCTGGCTAGCCTTTAACAACAAGTTACTCATGGTCGACATCCTCAACAAGAGGAATTTAGCGTGGGGCAACTGTGCCCCCTGTGCTCGGAAGCCCCCGAGGATGTCGATCACCTTTTTGTGAGCTGCCCTTTCATCCTTCCGCTTTGGAAGCTTAGCACCCTAGCTTGGGAAATCCCTTCGATTCCTCCCAACTTAGCTTCGTGTTGGGCTATCCCATCATTACCTAGGTATTCCAGTGCATGGTCCCTCTCGGTGCTTATCATCATTTGGATTTTGTGGAAGGAAAGGAATCAAAGGATTTTCAAGCACGCGCTTCACCTATCCATAAGTGTATTGAGGAGTTCATGTTTCTGTTTAGACTTTGGTCTTCGACGTTAAATTCTGAGGCCATTATCAGCTCTTTCTGTTGTCGTTTAGACGAGTCTTTGTGTTGCCTTAGCAACCTTAATGCATTATAAATCTTTGGGTTTCCATGTTTTTCCTGGGTTAATTATGGTATTCTTCTCGCAGGTTTGACCGCTCTATAGGTCGCTTTCTTTTGCCCGCTTAGTCGCCAGGGTTTTTTTTTTGTTTGGGCTTCTACTGCCCTATTTCTAGCAGCACTGGACTAGCTCTTTTGGGTCCAGTTTGTTTTTCTGTGTCTATATGCTCTATTTCTCAGGGTTCTGAGCTGGTTTTTGCCTTCGGGGCTGCCTTTTGATGCTTTTTCGAACTGTGTTGTTTTCACAGTTGGGTATTATGGAGTTTGTATTTTGCTCTGGCTATCCCTCCATACCATGGGCTTCTGTTTCGGAGGAGGGCAGGTTTCTTGATGCTTTGGAACATGGGAATGTACTTTATTTTGGTAGCTTTATGCTCTGTTTATTATGTTCGTGCTTTTCTATCTTTGTTTTGTGCTCTCATCAGCGTTATTCCTATGTTTGTCCCTTGGTGGCTTTCTTTACTGTTGCTAGTACGGCTCTATCTGATATGGTGGTCTGTTTGAATGGTGTATCTGTTTCTCTATGGGTTTTTTGCTCTGCTTTGTTGTTGTGGGCCTTTCGGGCATCCTGAGGCATCACACCCGGGCTTTCATTTCATTCTCAGGGTGTGTATTTGCAGGTGCCTGGTTCCCTGTTTCTTCTCTGCTGCCTGATGTTGGCTTCGGGGGTTCTAGAGCGGTAAGTTTGCACTTCCTTGCGGCTGCTGGTCAGCCCCTACCTTTGGGTCAGTAGGTACGTCCGCCTGTTGGTGGATGTGCTTCCCCGCATTAATCTGCGAGATTGGTTTAGAGCCTTCGAGTCTGTATCGTTGCCTCTCGGTTCTCTTCTACCTACGTTTGCCTGGCGTCTCGCGATGGAGTTTTGTTTCGCATTATTGTGTTTTCTTTTTGCTAGGTTGTTTGGCCCTTTGTGTGTATTCTTTCATCTGTTCTGCTACTTGTTGCTCTTTGTTTTACGGCTTGTAAAACCTATCTGTAATTAACGTTATCATTTATATATTTTTTGGGTATGGCTAGCGTCGGCAGACTCTATCCGTTTTATCAAAAAAAAAAAGCTTTGCTGAAAGATAATTTGGGTAGTGTTGACGGATTTGTTTGTGTATTTTTTGGTCCTGGTAATAATAATTTAGGATCAAGCAAAGGCAAAGAAGTGGGGGTTAAAAACAAGGAATAATTTTGGTACAGATTAAACGGTGTACTTTTGAAATGAATAATGAAAAGAAGGAACATTTTTTTTTTAAATGACGAGAAATAATGAAAAGAGAAATTAGGGTTAATATGCTAAATTAAGGTACTTAAGATATTTATCCTAGGTATCAAGATTGGAATATCCAGACTACTATCACAAGCAGTGGCAGAGTCAGGATTTTCATTCAGCGGGAGCGAAATCACAAGAACTACAAATGTATAAAAGTCTTTAAACATCCACATCACAATCATATTACAAAAGCAATTAAACAAACATTGTTATATTACAAAACTCTCCTACGCGACTACATATTTTGAAACCTTTTCATGGCATCATCATTTTTGTTTGACTTCAATATCATTTTCTCGACATATACAATCAAACAATCATTAAACCATTCATCTCCCATTTAGTTGCGTAGCGAAGTTTTTATAAGCTTCATAGCTGAAAATGCTCTTTCACAGGTTGTCGTTGCCACCGGTAGGAGTAATGCCAACTTCATAAGTAAATACACCAATGGATAAACAATGTCTTCTAGTCTTAACCATTTTTTGAGTCAAATCATTAATTCCAATCAGATTAGAAAACTCATCAGCACGTGTGACATCTTCATGGTATGTATCAAGTTGGAAACTCAAAGCTATCAAATCAGTAGGAGAAAAATCAACTGGATAAAACTTTGCAAATTGAAGTAGCTTTACTTTATCAAAAGCAGAGAATGAATCTCTTGGATCAAGACAAGCAATGCACAACACCAACTGGGTATTCACTTCATCGAAGCGATGATTCAACTCTTGAAGTTGTAAGTCGATCACTGCATAAAATATCTCTACACGGTAATGATAAAGGTTTGTCAGTTCCTCGGCTAGACGATGTGATCTCCCAGGTGCTACAAAAGTTTTATCCATGTTTGGAAATAAAATTTCATTCTTCTTGCAAAACTCACAAACTTCTTCTAAAAAAGACCCCCATTCGTTTTTTCTTAATTTCTGCAATTGTCTTTTGGTTACACCTACAAGATTGATTGCATTTAGAATATCTTGACCCCTTCTCTAAAATGCTTGAGATAACGCATTACTGATTTTTAGTACTGTTCTCATCAAATGCAAAATAAATACAAAATCAAAATCAAATAACTTCAATAGCATATTTGCATCTCCATGTAGGTCACCCTCATCTATAACTTCAAGTACCTCAACTATTGAGGGAAACAAGTGAATTAAACTCAAAAGAGTATTAAAGTGAGATTCCCAACGTGCGTCTCCTGAGCGCTTTAGTGTAGCTTCTTGATTCAATCATTCCCAACAGCGAGTCTAGCACAAAGATCCTCGATGTTGGGAACATCGAGTTCTTCTTTGAAAATTTTAGCAAGTCCAATAGAGCGTTTTCACTCTCTTTGAAATGTCAAAAAGTTCATAGTCGCCATTCCCAACATCGAGGCTAGTACAAAGAACCATGCTGTTGGGAACAACAAATCTTTTTTGAAAATTTTTAATTGAACTCGCCGTTGGGAACAACGAATTTCTCAAAAATTAGAACTAAACTCGTCGTGTCTCAACGGTGAGCATGAACAACTAAACTCGCCGTTCAAAATGGCGAGTGTAATTGTTGAGTCCCCAAGCGCAATTAGTTTGACAATTGTCCTCTTTTTGCAAATAGTTTTGAAAATAGGAATAAAATAAAAAAAGTTCCATAATAGCAAGGATATCAAATAACCATAGTAATAAAGTTCGCGAATTTGGCGAATTATTCACGAAAATTCATCTGCCGAATCAATTTGCGATTTAATCGTCAATTCCCGTTTAAATCATGCACTTCACAAATTATTCACGAAAGCGCGAATTATTCGCGAATAATTTATGAATTAAACGAATTAAGTGCTAAGTTTGTTATCATTTTTCATATTTATGGATTTAAATATATATTTACTTAGATGATGAGTACTAAGATAAACTAAATTTTGTATTTCCTTCTTTCTGAATTTTTGTAGAGTTTTCTCCGAATTTATCGATTTTTTGCCTAATTTCAAATATTAAATATTGGCGAATTATTCCCAAACCCCAAATTTGTGACTATGCAATTAAGCATTCACACCACATTTCAGCTAAATTAGAATATGGATCTTATAGTTTCTAACTTCCTTAGAACCATACGATGTTTCTTATATAAAATACTTAAAATCATTGATGGACCAATCAAAGAAATACAATCATCAAGTTTGGAATGACCCCACCTCACATTTATCAAGTTTGGAAAAATTGCAAAATATCTTTTTCATGGAACATACAATCAAGTTGGAATGACATTAAGACAAAAATAAATATCACGAAACATATCTCACCATAATTTCCATGCTTTATTTTGGAATAGCTAACTACCAAATCATATATAAAATTATAATAAACTATCAAATTTGGAATGAAATATCCTAATAAAATATTTGGCCTAACTTCGCTAGACTACGAAAACACTTCAAAAACTATGATTCCAACAGTTTGATCCTCTCTCACCTTCTTAGCTAAATATTCTAAAGAAATGCTAAAACTCATAAATAATCCGCATTAACCTCAAAACACAAGTTTGATGAGACATCAGCTTCATGTCCCCACTTTATTACTATATATTCAGCAAAAATGTATACTCCCTCACTCATTTTTCACGGATGAGGATATAATCTATATCATATGGTGGATATATCTTTTTTTTTTGTTGAAGAAAAGGTAAAATTTGGTCACCATATTTCATTAATAAGAAATTAACGATACAAACTCAGAGTACTGAGCCGAATTACAAGCTACAGACAGAAAATATAACGATACAAACTCAGAGTACTGAGTCGAATTACAAGCTACAGATAGAAAATAAAACATACATGAAATAACATGACCCGTACAGACAACAAGTCCCTCTAACAATCCTAGAGGGTGGGCCGACAAACAAGCTCGGACCAACAAAATTGAACATATGTCAGTTTAGCTTCGTACACGGCCTCCACGGCGCATGTACACCCACCTGAAACTATTCTGGTAGGATTTTAATACCCCCCGATCCCTGCGTTCTCGCTGGGGGGTCCCCATCTTTGGGCCCAAGCCCCGCATGTTGAATTTTGACAATCGCCGAGTTCAGTCTACGTAATGGGGGGACCCCATCTTTGGGCCCAAACCCCGCAAGCAGAGATCTGACAACCGTCAATCTCAGTCTGCACCTCCTATCCACCCACACTCTTGCAACCCTAGTCTCAACCCCTCTATTTATCAGGAAAGAATAAGAGGAGTATGATGAGACAATAATATATTCCCAACATATTCCTTCATCTCCTTATTTATCTTTTGTCAGACATGATATTTAAGAAAGTATCTAACCAAGGACATAAAAAAGATACTTAACTTGGGGCTTAACCATCCTCCCTGGGTGGGCCACCAAGTTGGGTTTGGCTCATTGGCTTGGCCGACGAGCCCAAACTGACTAACAAAAGCCTTTACTAAAAATAAAGGTGCCAAGAATGATGCCGAGAAGACTGACAAGCCACAAAGATGACCGCACTGAACAACCTGAATTCGGATGTTTGGGTCTTCTTAGCATTAAATTCTTGCATTCTCTAGACTGTTGTGAGATCGATCAATGGGTCTAGATCATCTTCAATCGACCTGTTTTGGTTCCAATACAATCATACTATGTAATGTAACTAAATAGCGAATGGATGAGTTTCTACATTCTTGAACATAGTAAAAGCAAAGGCGTGCATCACACATGTATATATATTGATTTACAAACCTCGGAAGATGTTTGGGGGAATGTTAATTCAGCAGCACTGCATAACAAGCTGACCAAAAAATGACACATAAACTGATGAATTAACAGACTTGTACATAAGCTAGGGGAAATATGCCAGTGAGATCATTGATTTGACCAAAAAGGGCATGTCCCCTTCAAAATGCTCGCTCGAGCAGGTTAGAAGCAGTAAGGTGCAGGAGCTGTAGCTTAGGACAGGTAACATCTAACTTAACCAAGTTCGAGAAATGATACGTCCTCATTTTTTCGATATATTTTTATTTTTTGGCATTGGAAATGATACATTAAACCGACCAGTTAACGCTAGTGGGTGACCTCCTTAGTTTTGGAGATGATATACACAAAAAGTCATCCACTGGGCAGTAACACCCGTCAAAGCTGAGCTCCTCAAGAGCTGGACAGGCGCGGAGGCTGAAAGAAAAATGGCCATGGATTGACTAGGGAGAAACGCATTTGCGGAGATGGAGGATTCTGAAATTACTCAGATTGCATGTTTTCAAATTTGTCGGACATTCTGATTGAGGAGATTGACACGGATACTCTCAACTTGACTTGAGGGTTCGCAAAGAAGGGGAAGCATGAAAAACTGCATCAAGAAAGGCGGAGACAACCTGAGTCTGAGACCAGTTGTTCGACATCTTAGGAATTGGAGGTCCAAGTGGCAGATCATGTGGTGTGATGAAGCGTAGTGAGCCTATTACTACAAGTTGTTGGATTCTATAGTCAGCGTAGGGGACATGGATGGCCGTTCGTTCAGACCCTATTTGAATATGAAGGTAAATTAAGGCAAGTGGAGGTTACTTGTATACATGTAGTTATTTGAACTTTGATCAATTTGGATCATATTTGTAGGTAGGTTACCTCTTGTTATCTCACCTCAAAGTTAAGAGAAATACAAATATCTAAATTCCAACAAAAAAATGTTGGGGTTGTGGGTCTTATGGCTCAGTTAATAGTCCCACATAGAAAAACTAAAGAGATAGATGATTAAATTAATTTAGATCCTAGACTTCAAAAATAGATTTTCCTTTTGGCTCATACAGGACTTTAGACTAATTTACCGAATATGCAACTCGACTAGCGGGCTGAAGTTAGTTGGCCCCTAGTCAGTACAAAAAATATATATATGTATTGAAGCAAAAAATGGAGGGACAAATTTTGCAAGCTATCCATTGCCCTGGTAAATCCACAAATAACCTATTGATGTCTTACTGTTGCGAAACAGAGGTTTGCTCCTGAAGTATGGCCCAAATCGGAGCACAAACATATGTACAGTTTAAGCACCAAAGAGCACTGAGTACAAGCACAAGTACGATTCAGGCATGAATGCATGAATCAAAATAAAGATTTCCAACATTCCGTTTACAGCCATCATACCAATCATAAATTCTAAATGAAAGCATGCGGTGGTTGTGAGAATCGTATTCCAAATGAAAGCATGCGGTAGAGTCAAGTTTTCATATTTATAAATGGTTGAAAAATTAGCAAATAATATTACAAAAATAATAAGGTGATTTCCAGTTATATCTAGTAACAAAATATAAAGTTTCAAGTTCTAATTATGTTGTTAGCATTTTATTTTAGTAGAAAATCAAGTTGATGTATATCTGGATAAAAATCTGGAAATGAAAAACATAGCAGTACTAAAAATATGATATCTTTCAGTTCGTAAATCGGTATCTAGTTCTGTAAAAAGTTCTGAAAAATAGATTCAAAAAGCTACAAATGATGTTTACAAAGTTTTATCAAATTACGACAGAACTAGGTCGAAAACTCAAATCAACACAGAGCAAATAGCAGGGGAGCAAGTAGGTTATTATTAAAAGACAACAGAACAACCAAGCATGCATATGATTTCGAAGCAAAAATTACAGAAACTCATAGTCAATCTCTAGGGTGGAATTCTACTATAGATGAGACATTTTATTATCAACATAGCATGACCATCACATTCAAACGAAAGCATTCAATTATCATTGTCTATAAACGTGTTCCAATCTAAGTATTCATGTCGTGCGTGCATATGACAACATACAGGCTTGGTTTGAATCAAGGGAATGGGCACGAAAAGAGGACTACTACTTGGTTTCGTCGATGAATTCGTAATAGTCTCTTTGACGGTATCAAAACAGATAAAATATGATAATAGATTGAGGAGCTATTTGCAAAGATCAAAGGAAATTCTTGAACAAAAAAAATAAAACTAGTTCAAGAGACACCTGCCTTTTAAACGGTTAATATGAAAACGGAAGAATAACGGGATGAGAATCCCGACAATAACAATACACGTGCAAACAGCAGCAAAAGCGACACGTGCAAAACACGTAATAGCAATACGTGCAAGGAGCAGCACCAACTACACGTGCAACGCACGTAATATCGAATACAGCAAGGTACGGCAATGGCAATGGCGGCAGCGGGGCTAGCGGTACTGGCTTCAACGGTGTGCTGGCGACGGAGGGACAGCGGGGATGGGTTGCTGCAGAGGTGGTCGACTGGCTTGCGGTGGTCGACCGGGTGATCAGCGACGAGGGCGATAGTGGTGGGCGTTGGGCGTCGATGAGGAGGAGATGAGGTGAGCGGGATAGAGACGGTGGAAGTCGAGGGGGTGGCAACGACAGGCGGTGCTGATGGCGGAGGTAGCAGCTGGTGGATGGATGGCTGCACGAGGGTGATGGAAGAGGAACGGGGCAGTCGACGGTGATGGATGAGGGTGCTGATGGGGTACTGGACGACGGCGGGGGTGCTCGACGGAGGGACGAAGACGGGAGGTTGAGTGGTGCGGGATGAGTTTTGAGGGAAACAGAGGTAAGGGAGAGAGAGCGGCGGGATGAGAGAGAGAGAGAGATAGATTAATTAGGTTAATTAATAATTAGGGTTTGATGGGTATTTAAACTGGGTATTAGGATGTTGGGTTTGGGTTGCCGGTTAACGGGTTAAAGGGTATGGGTTTAGGATCCAAAAAGAGAAAATAGATAATAAAAAATGGAGACATGAATATAATAGATCAAAATAAACCCAAAGCACAAAAGAATAAAATTAGCAGTGCACCAAAAATTTCAGGGTTTAAGCCAAAAGAACTAGTATTTTTCACGTGCGATGTACGTTTTGATAAGAGTCGGAAGATTTTCACATGCGATATATATATTAAGAAATAGTTTTGGAGTTGAAAGTGTGTTGCACGTAATTGAGAAAAATATTTTGAAGAAAAAACTATGATTTATATGTGCAATGCACGATAAGTAGAATTGGAGTTGTACGTGCAACACATGTGTTTGCTTAGTGTTAAAAAAATATTGAAAAATTATTTTGCACGTGCGTTGCACGCTTAAATAAGTAAAATTTTGTTTGTTTGTTTATTTTTGTTGTAATTAATTGGAGAGTTGGAGTTGCACGTGTAGCGCACGGGTTTGTATGTTAACAAATTACAACTCCAACTCTCCCATTATATAGAGAGATTATTATTGTATAATGTATATGTGATGCACGTCTAAAAAAACTAAAAGTCATCAAATTAAATGAATCTATATTGAATAAGAAAAAAATAGTTTATATTTGAATGTTTTGATTTGTACTACACGTGCGGTGTACATTTATATTTGTTAGATATAGTTTGGACGTATATTATACACGTTTATATAGTTAGAAAGTTGGGATTTGTTTGTTACAAACCCCAACTCTCCCATTAAAATAGTAGAGATATAGATGATCAAAAGAGATTAAATTAGTTCAAGAAATAGCAAAATTTTATTATTAAAATAAATCCGAATACAAAAATTTAAGAAGAAAGAAATTATAAATAAAGATGAAAAAAAAAACCAGAAAATAGAGGTTACAATTATAGTGGCATAAACATCTCATTATTTGCTTTTGTCCGGAAGAATTTGTTTCTTATTATTGTGAAAGTCTTCACTTCTGGATGACGATATTTATCCCATCAAAAGGAAGGATCGAGGGAAAAATAATAAGGTCATCAGGTTTAGTACTAATAAGTTATTTTATTTTTGCCTCCAAAAATCTTCATTTTTTCTCTCCTGCCTCTTCTTCCAAATATTATTCTGATATAATTATGCAGGTTAGAAAGCTACAACAACACAAATAATGAAGAATAACATTCACCAGAAATCATTACAAGAACAATGCCCATCTCTGAAATGGTGAAACCTACTTCTATCTCTAATCACAATTTCCCGATTCCAAATCTTTGCAAAGATCTTGATCACATCATGGCAGTCCTCACAAACCCTCAGGTACTTTATAACATGAATAGGGAGATTACTGTTCGACCCATTAACCCGAAAGCAATCGTGATGAGGACGTCTACCATATTTATTTTTGGCAATTATAATGACATAGGAGAAAAATGACCTGGCACCTCCTAGGCCATACGATCTCATCGAAAAACTCTCATCCATGATCATCAGATCACACTTAAGCCCACGGGCTTCTAATCCACAAGGCCCACGGGTATACAGGTCCAGACCCGTCCCAAACGGATCCATATCCGTTTGGTGTGCCTATAAATACCAGGCCCTCTCTCACCTTTAAAGGTAATCAATATTTTCCCTCTCAAAACCCTAGCTACTGTTGCTCTACTTCAATAACTAACTAGACCGTCGGAGGGCCTGCCACCGGGATCAACCCCGGTGTTCCCAGACCGAAGTGCAGGTACACGAGACTCTGGAATCCGAGCCTCCATTGCCGAACCGACCTTCAAACGTCCACTTCCATACCCGAACATGCCCCTCTCGCCGAGGGTTGGGGGTACCGTCCAGTGTCGTGTCCTTCCACAAAACAAACAAATTGAACTCACTCCTGGTACACCCACACACTCCAAAAAGCAACCGCATCAATAGTCATATGTGATCTTTCTTTCATGCATTAGAATATTTCTGAGATTTTAGAATATTTTAAAGATTTGTATCAAGGTTTGTTTTCCTTGAGAGTAATGAGAAAGTATGTCATTCTTGATTAAAAAATTTATTGTGTTGAGTTTTGCTCTTCATATCTTCTTTGTGTGATACAATTGAGATCTAACTTATTAGGGTTTGTGATAAATCCTAATAAAATTTTAGGGTTTGTGATAAACTCTAAAACTACCCCAAATCCCCAAACCAACTCAAATCAAACCCTAAGCCCCAAAGAAAATTACTCAAAACCCTAATCCCTTTCTCCTCTTCCTCTTCCTCCAAATCCCGACCCCTAGATCCACCACCGTCTTTCCCTTCCTCCCCTCCTTTACCTTCCGGCGCCCTCTCCGCCGAAACTCCAAAAAACCGTAACCCCTGTTTTCTGTATTTGTATTTTTCTACTGTATTTCCATTTCTTGTACTCTATCCATTAATTTGAGATCTGTATTTTTGTTCCAGTTGTAATAAAATCATTTCATTTGTTTTGACTCAATTTTGTGCCTATATTTATTGCAATTGCATCGTTCTTATCAGCTCTGATTGGCTGTTCTTCATGAAGATTTGACAGTTTCATCTCATCCATTTCATTTTCCCTCATTAGAGTGAATTTTGACTCAATCTCCTGTTGGATCCTACTAAAACCTGCTTTCCAATAACCCACAACCCAATAACCCTATACTATTTAAACTCTAACCTAACCTAACCATATTACCCTACTGTTCTACCCCAAACACCAGCCGCCAACCCCCCCTTTTCACTGTGCATCGTCTTCGTCCAGAGCTCCCGACTCTTTGCTTCCCTTCCTCGTCGCCTCAGCCACGAACCCCATCCATCTCCCCGTCGTCACTCCTGCACTCGAGCCCTCCACCTTCATCGACTCTTCCCGCTCATAGTCGAGCACCTACTTTTGAACCCATCGCCATTACTGAATCCCCTAGCCCTTCATCATCGTCCCTTTGCTCCGCTCTCACCACCAGCCTCGTCTCCCCATCATCATCCTCATCTCCGCACCTCTCGTGAGCCATCGTCTTTCCCATCAATTCACCATTACCCATCACCTTACCCATCCACCTTCGTCAACCTCCGAACCCATTACCCTCGCCTGTGCCCATCGTCGTCGTCACCCCCTACTGCAGAACCCTTCCTTGCCCTCATCGTCGTCCATAGCCCCGAGCACCCCCGCTGTCTCCTCCTCTGTTCCGTCGTGAAACAGAGCACTCACAACCTCATGCCTCTTGCCATCGCTGCCCCGGTGCTCCCCGCCGTCGTCGAACACCACCGCCTGCCACAGTCACCGCCGCAGCGCCGCCCACATCCCTCGCCGCAGCCACCACACCTGAGTTACTCTCCCTCTCTCTGTCGCTGAGAAGAAGGAAGAGATAGAAGAAGGAGATGTTGCTTTGAATCTGGGCCATACGATCTCATCATGATCGTGACCTTCGTCATCGGATCAGATTTGATCTGAAATCTATCATCAGATCAGATCGGAGTGATATGAGCCGTTCATTCATCTTGATCTTGATCTCCATCAAGATCCGTGTCGGGATCCGTTCCCGTTATTCCTCCGTCGGATTCATCGTCTACACCCCAAGGCAAGTATCTTCTTGTACATTTCATTTTCTAATACAAGCTTTTTCTTGAATATACTGCAAGTTGATTGTAAATGTGACTCCTCTTTCTTTGTCACTGATGATCTCATGTTTCGCCTTATCTATCACATGATCTAAGAGTCACAACCCCTCGTTGATACACTTGTTCACAACTAGTATAATTTTGATACATTTCATGCAAAAGTGTCTTATTTGGTTTCTCTTCTGTCTTGGCTTGCTGTTTTGACCCCGATAACACCTGAATCTGAACTTGAGTCCTGAATATGAAATGTAGCCCCAGACGTCTAGTTTACCACCCTTTTGACGAAATTGAATTCTGAGTTACCGTTTAGGAGATATCGCAATTTTACTGCTGTTGTGTCTGTAATCGCAGATTCATAAAAACTGCTGAACCACTTTGCTTTAGAATTATTTTAACTATGCTACTAGTAAGTAAATAACTTGAAATTTTGCATGCTGATACTATACACCCTAGAGAACATTTCCTAATTTTTTTAGAATTAATTAATGAAGTTTCAAACCTGTGTCATATGTATAAACTTAGTTTTACAAATTCTGGCTGAACACAAATGTTGTATGGTTTGCTGTTTTGACATCAATTGCTACAACTTTTATGTATCTTAATTATATGCATTGGAACCGGGTAGGAGTCTATTTTCTAGGACATCTGACGGATCCACATTTGCTATCTTGTAGCAACGGAAATCGCAGTTTCGGTGCAGCAACATCATGCTGTCCCGAATTGGAATTCTCGTAGTTCTTCATAATTTTAAATTGTGTTGACCCTCGAGTATGCTTTCTAATTATCTTAAACTTGTTCCAATTCTTGATCATATTTACTTAACCCGTTTCGCACACTTTCATGCTTGTTTGATGATAATAATAAATAATAAGCTGGGTTTAAGGGAAAGACCATAGTAGTGGACAATATAGGTAAGTGTACTCGGAAGGGGGCGTGTTTCCCACTTGATGCATGCTTCATGAAATAGTTATATTATTATTCGATTCATGAACTAGTATATTATTTGATTCATGAATTAGTATATTATTATTCGATTCATGGACTTGTTATTACTTGATTCATAAACTAGTATATTTTGATTCATGACTTGTCTTGTTATAACTTGACACATGAACTAGTTATATGATTACTCGATTCATGAATATGGCTTGCTTGATACTTGATACCTGAATACACCGCCCTATAAAATTCACCACTAAACCTAAACGTAACTGATTGTATATAGCAACCATGTTGTAAAAGTATGGATGCATGAAGTGCTACCTAGATAGAATTAAACATTAGACTTAAGATTAACTAGTCACTTGTACACACTTGATACCCTACTTGAGACTTGTTACTTGACACTTGTACGTGATGCTTGTTACTTGATACTTGATACCATTATATGTTCACTAGCCACTTGTTCTACTACTAATACTTGTTATCCAATCTTGTTACTTGAGTTGTCTTTCTTGCTATTAGTTTCTTGAATCCTCCTACTTGTTGCATTCCTATTATATTATGTTATACATTCTTGATTTCAAATCTTGTTCCATATTTCTTGCATTTGTTTTCATACTCTTGCTTGTACTACTTGCAGCCCTAACTTGCACTAAAGACGTTTGTCTTGTTTTCTCTATTTTTTTCTTTTTATATTTATATATACAGACTTTGAAGACGAATTGTCTGCTGGAATTAGTGAGCAGACGTTCTAGACTTCGCTTGGAGAAAATACTTGCTTTAAATATTTTGTTTTTGAGTTATTTATTTCTTTTGCTACTTGAATCTTGTAACGGGCTTATAGTCCCGAGTTTATATGCTTTGTTCCAGATTTGAAAAATATTTGGGATATTATTATTTTGTTTCAATTGTTTCTGTTGATTAATAAATTATTCATGCATGCGTGGCTGTGTATATCTTGTTATATTTCTTGTTATGATGCTGAGTCGATCCTACAGCTTATGAATGATGAAAATCATTCGCTGGGCTTCGTCACGTGCTCGTATTCCGTAATTTGTAAAGCGGGGCGTGACAAAACCCCTCACTGTTCATCTTCTCCGGCGAGAACCTCCACCGTTGCTACCCCACTCTCTGGCCACGCCCTCATCGTCAGCTACTCCCGTCGACCCCCAAAACCCCGACCTACTCGTCGTTTCCTGTTTCTGATCGCCAACCACAGCCAAAATTCCCAAATCCCGACGACCCTCCTCCTGTCACCGTCGACGCCGCCGTCGACCCACCTCGCCGCATCGACCCCCCGTCGCCGCCTTCAGCCAGCGACGCCGCCACTGTCGCCTTTGCTGTTGCCATTGCTGACTCTGTTGTTGTTGTCTCTTTCTTACTGTTGTTGCTGATTGCTGTGTTCCGCGTTGTTGCCAACCCGAGATCTAATGCTGGTTTCTTCGAATCTCGGTATACTCTTTTCACTTTTCAAATATTTGTGTTATACTGCTTTATCACCTCTATTATATTATTTAATTTAACTGTCGACCACAAATATCGAGATTGCATGTTCTACTTGCCTAATTAGAGTACGAATCAATATTGAATCTTTTACTTGCTAAGAACGCTTAGGAATTTAATTATTGATTGTTATAACTGAATTATTAATTGGGCGTGTTAAACTTAATTCAATTCTTGAAAATCCATCAAACCGATTAATTGTTTAAAATTCTAACTTTGATCTGCATTACATGTTGTTAAAATTAACCCTTTAAGATTCTTAAAAATTCTCTATTTAGGATTACGTTTTACATCAAATCGCCATCCTTTCACTATGACCAAACAATGCCAACTCCTCCTCATCCAACTCTACCGACACACTTGAAGTCATTGGCAAATACCCGGCTGCCTTCAATCTCTTGGCTAACTCTCTCATCATCTCTTCAATCTCTCCGCTCTCTGGATGAGATCTAATGCCTGATTTGAACTCATATACTCGTCCTTTTACTGTGACTGAGCTGAACCCTGCATACTTTTTTATTCCCTTCTCCTCCATCAATCTCCGGATTCTAGAAGCATCTGTCCGCCTACCAAAATCCATGTAGATTTGGTACAACTGTACATATCCTGCATCCAAGTTAGGTTCCAACTCAAGTACTTTCACCGCTGCTTTCTCAGCCAAGTCCATGTTCTTATGAACCCAACAGGAATTTAGCAAAGATGCCCATATAACTGCATTTGGTGTTATTGGCATACTTCTTATAAGCTCTCCTGCTTCTTCCAAATGGCCGCCTCGACCAAGAAGGTCCACCATGCACCCATAATGCTCAACCTCAGGCTCTATATTGTATAAAGTACGCATCTCTCTAAAATGCTTTTGGCCTTCTTCAATTAGACCCGAGTGACTGCAAGCATTCAAAACAGAAATGTAGGCTACTGCATTGGGTCGAATGCCTTCTGTAGTCATTAATGAGAAGTGCTTGAGTGCAAGCTTCCCCATTCCATTCATAGCTAGGCCAGAGATTATTGCCGTCCAAGTGAGTACATCCTTTTGATTCATCCTATTGAAGACAAGCATAGCTTGGTCCATCTTTCCACACTTTGAGTACATGTCTACTAACGCAGTATCAAGAAAGATGTCAGACTTAATAGAGCTTGATTCAATGTATGCATGAAAGGCCTTGCCCTGGCTTAATGACCCTGAGCTTGCACAAGCAGAGAGCAACCCAACTAGTGTGAATTTATCAGGGCAAAGTCGTGAAGCTCTTAACTGCACAAACAGGAGTAATGTCTCGTTCAGCTGGCCACTATGATTATAGCCAGTGATCATCGAGTTAAACGTGATGATATCGCGATCTTCCATTTCATCAAATAATCTGCGAGCTGCACTTACATCCCCCATCTTGCAGTACCCGTCAATCAAAGCATTCCATGCAGGCAAAATCTTCTGACCCATCAGGTTGAAAGCCTGATGAGCGACCGCAATATCTCCACACTTTGCATACATGTCAACCAAGGCAGACGCAAGGTTCCTGCTCACCGGAATCTTCTCCTGTTCGATAAGCCCGTGAACCCACTTCCCAAGTTCCAAATCTCGCAACTGAGCACAAGCACTCAGCGCACATACCAAAGCAACTACATCAGGCACGACGCCGTCCAACAGCATCTTCTTAAAGATACCAATAGCTTCCGCAGCACGCCCAGCTCTCAAATACCCACCAATCATACTAGTGCAAGAAACCACATTTCTCTCCGGCATTTCATCAAACATCCTCTCAGCTTCATACAACTCACCACATCTCATCAACCCATCAACCATGGTAGTCCAGGAAACTACATTCTTATCTCCAATCCCATCGAACACCTTTCGGGCATCACCCAGAAGGCCAAACTCGGAGTACATTTGGAGCAGTGAGTTTGCGGGAGTTGCGCGGGAGTGGGGAAAGTGTTTGAGGAAAAGGGCATGGGACAAATGGGCATGGAGGAGGGAGTTGGTGAGGGAGCAGGACTTGAAGAGGAAGTGGAAGGTGAAGGAGTCGAAAGGGATGGAAGTGGAGTGCATGAGGTGGAATAAGTGGAGGGAAGTGAGGGGGAAGGAGAGTGAGAGGGAGCGGAGGATGGTGTTTAAAAGGAATGTGGAAGGAGGAGGGGAGTGGAGGAGGGAGGCAGTGGTGAGGATTTGAGTGAGGAGTTGGAGGGATTGTTTGAGAGAGCAAGGGATTGGCCATTTACTCATATTGTCATGTGGTGAGTATAGGAACGTATACATATATACTTTAGTTAGGGTATAAACAAAAAAAAAACTCCCCCAATGATTTTAAAAATTTGATAATAATTTTTTAGTGTAAATTAGGGCTGAATACGAATCGAGCTATTCGCGAGCTATTCGGTTCGAGCTCGGTCAAAGCTCGGCTCGAACCGAGCTCGAGCTCAAAACTAAGCTCGTTTCGTAAACGAGCCGAGCTCGAGCTCAAAACCGAGCTCGTTTCGTAAACGAGCCGAGCTCAAGCTTGATTTTTTTTTTTTAAGGCTAAGCTCGCGAGCTATTCGGCTCGAATATGGTTCAAGCTCGATCAAAGCTCGGCTCGAACCGAGCTCGAGCTCAAAATTGAGCTCGTTTAGTAAACGAGTCGAGCTCGAGCCTGAAGGTATTCGGCTCGGCTCGATTGCAATCCTAGTGTAAATATTAAATAGCCACATGCCATTAGGGCTGCAAACAAATCGAGCTATTCGCAAGCTATTCGGCTCGAGCTCGGTCAAAGCTCGGCTCGAACCGAGCTCGAGTTTTTTTTTTTAAGGCTAAGCTTGCGAGCTATCCGGCTCGAATATGGTCAAAGCTCGGCTCGAATCGAGCTCGAGCCTGAAGGTATTCGGCTCAGCTCGATTGCAGCCCTACATGCCATGCCATCTCAAATTCACAGGTTCTACAGGGGAAGAAATGTAGGTTTGTGAATTTTGGGGATCTTGTTTACTAGCAAAACACAAGCAAAATTAGAATAAATTAATAATATACATGCAAATTATCATCAATTTGCAAGTAGGAACAATCTAACAATTGCACACTCTCATGCAGAAATGTAAACAATTTACAACTCCAAACATAATCAGATGTTTCTCTCATACATGTTGCTGCTAAGTTTGATTCACTACTATTATCCTGTAATCACAGTACAGCAATAATCATAATCTATATCACTATCGGTTTCAGTTTTGGCAGCTAGAACAGCTGTTGTCTTCAACCAGAGATGGGCGACATGTTCACTTCAAGCAGACTAAAGCATTCACGAACTGCACCATCTTCGTGTAGAACATCAATCAGGCTTTGCTGATCACAGAAGCAATAGTCGCTGTAGCCAACCCAAGAACAGCACCAGCAATAACCTGGCCAAAGAGGAAAAAGAGACTGAATTCAGACCCGGAAATCACCAAAAATTGTTGAAGAGCAAAATTATGTTAAACACTCAAGTCAACATCGTTCAGCATCAGATAGATGCCTATTCAGATAGCAGGCATTGCTTTCCAAATGTGTAGTGTATCATATTAATCAGCAGATGTTGACATAAAAGTACAAATATAAGAAAAACTTTGTAGTTTTTGCAATCGTGGAGGCAAGGTCAAAACTCGAGTAGAACATTTGCGGTTAACAAATTCTGGGAATAACATGGAAACTAATGCCTCTTTCATGGAAAAATTCCCTGGGCTATTAATGCTATCACATGGAAACACCAATCCTACTTTCTTCCTCTTCTCAAATGGAAGTATTCCATCCGCAACTGTAAGCATTTTCCAGTAACAGAAGGTCTTTTTAGCTAGACCTCCATTAATAAGAAGTCAAGCTCGTAACCGTCAAAAGTAAACAACAGGGAATAGGGAGACGCTCAGGAGATTGAATAGTCGGAAGCAAGCTTACAATAATTAGGCACTGAAGATTGGATATAATGATGAAAACTGATTGGGCCTGAATTGTGCAAACTGTAGGGTAACCGACTTTTTATCTTTCATGAGGTGTAAGGGTGTGAACACAAGAACAAGTATATAAGGTGAGGGATCTCCATTGAAAACAGTCCGCACCTCACTGTAGATTTAAGCTATTAACTAATGCAGAGACAGAATAGAAGGCAGGAAACATGGAATATGACATGAACGCTTTTCATGGCTGAAGCACATTGATGTCAAAGACGCATGCATTTTTCTTTAAGGATTGTAGACTATTAATATATGTTAGATGGGATCTTGTAAAAGTAAGCTCATGCAGTTCATAGCAACTGGAACAGGTGCATACAATACAGTATGATGATGCAGGTCCAGGCACATTCAACAACAAGGTTTTGTGACAGATTAAGGAGAAACAAAAAAGGCACTGTTCGGCCACACAACCAGATTATTGACTGCATTAAATGCTAAAATGGATCTATAAATGTCGTTCCAACTACACCAAAATTAAGAAGTCTTTATGAGAGTTGGGGAATATATAAATTTATCCAGTAACAAGCCTTTGCAGGTTAAGAGTCATTCCCAAAGGGCTGAAACATAGATGTCAAGGAATTGTTTGTTTTTCTTAATTTAATTTATATACCCAGTGGGTTCACTAAAAAATCAACACTGTGGTCGGCATCAATGGGTTTATACATACTAGATTGTAGCATGTGGAAATGCACGTAAAAGATTAAGACATAGTTTAATGAAATGCCATTATATTAAACAGATGAAATGAGATGTCATTTTATTAGAAGAGAGTAAAAGAGATTGGCAGCCATTAGAAATAGATGTTATCGTAGGACACTGAATATGGTGATGAATCACACCATTAAAATGAGGTGAAATATTAGATGCATCATGCATGTGTACCGAACACTACAGAATAAGAGGCGGCCAGTGAGACACTGCTCGACCCATTATATGGTAGTACAGACTATAGATCTTCTAACATCCCTACAAGCTGAGGTTCCTCTTTGTGGGTCTAGACCTGGTGTGCATAGTCCACCCACCACCAACTAAGAGGGTTGTCAGACTTAGATTTACCTCTAACACATAGCTACAGGTTGGTTCCTCTTCTCATGTTAAACACTGGGGTTTGTCTACAAACTTCCACTAAAGTTTACACTTTTAGGCTATTGGATGTGCGTTGATAAATTGTATAACACACTTGACTCTTTGGTACATTTATTACACTTGGATGTCTAATACATATAATGCAAGACTACTACAACCCTTGCATACATACACACAAGCAAATCACTTTGAGTATGTATTCAAGAGGATATTGACCTTCATGTCTCCGATATAATGTTTAATGTCCTTGCCCACTACACAAATCACCAAAATTCCAAGGTTACCATGAGGATGGAGGGATTTATATGAATCTCTTTTGTAAAACATGGCAAGGGAAGCACCAAAATGCATTAAATGGAACATCCATGAAAGCAAAAATAAACAAAATAAACAGTGAAATTTAAATATATAAAAATTAGATCAGCAAAATTGAAATATTAAGACTGAACCAACTGCTGCATCTGCATGTGAGCTGTTAACAGTTAGGTTTCAATAATGGTCAAACGTTTATGTACTTGGGTAATCTATACATAGTTGACGTTAAAATAAAAAAAATGTATAGAACATCATAATTTAAATTGAAAGACTTTGTATGTGAAAACAATGAAATATGTACAATGTCAAAGTTGAGAAACCACGAACGGCAATTTCTTTCATCGTTTCATTTCACTGTTAATACATGTGAGGATGCAAGCTAGACGTGCACCCAAGGGTTGCATGCAGTAGCATATTAAAAGGCACAAAATTGCAAACCTGATAAGGGGTATGGCCCAGAAGTTCCCGTAGTGGCCTTGTGTCAGCAAGAGGATGTTCCTCAGGAAGTTCATATACAATTTGATTTAGTACCTGGCAAAAGAACACAAGAAGAATTTAAAAGTGGATGATTCACATGGGTCGAACCATCGCAATTAGTGACTGGCAGCAAGAAGTATCAGCAAAGAGAAAGGACATACAAGCACAACAACACCGAAACAAACTTCTGTTGAAGAGCCTCCAAGTCACTAAAATTTTAAATTTATATTGTATCAAATTTTGAAGAAGGAAAGAGAATAGAATATTGGACACACACACACATATGCAAATATATATAAGCCTGGTAAGGTCAGAAAATGATACAATATCTAGGTATATTAAAAGTGACGATATAAATCCCAGTAAAATGAAGATGAAATTAAAATTAAAGGAATTGATTTCAAATTTGTATTTAATTAGAATTGCATTGAAGCCTTGAAGGGTTAAGGTAGTAGAATCAAATGATTTAATCCATGACCAAAACAAAAGATATTGTCGAAAGAAAGGTTAGTGAAGTTAAAAGATGCTTTAAAGAAAATGAGAATTGAAAGTGATTGGACCTAATATTCATGACTACGTCATGTTGGAGGAGGTAATTTCCAACAAGTTTGAGTGTGAGAGATTAGGGCTTCGAATGACTAAGTTATTCAATAAGTTACAAACACTTAGAAAATGTCTAGTGAGTGGAAAATGAACCATCAGCGTATATTTATAACAATAAAGGAGATATGCAAAGTTATACTAATTATCATGGTATCAAGATTATGAGTCGTCGATGAAACTTTAGGTGAGAGCATCAAACAAAGATTTTTAATAAAAAAAACACCATCGCATCGGGGTTCTGTAGATTATAGAAGATATTTGTTATTAAGGCAATTGATAACTATATATGAGAAACAAGAGCATAAGATTTCAAGGATTTCAAATAACATATAGCATTATCCTAGAAGAGATCCAGTGGTGGATCTTATGAAAGAAACAACCATCTGGTAGTAAAATTGATGTTATTAAGGATAGGTATCATTGATTAGTACCTTGATCACACATGAATAAAGGTTAGAAGCATTCTCCATCACCATAGCCTTGCACCAGAACATCAACAATTTTCTCTTTGCATTAAGTTATAAATGAACTTGCTAGGCATGTTCAAGGTGCAATTTAATCATCGTGGTTAGCTAATTAAATTGTAAAATTAGTTGACGAGAGTAAAGAAAGAATACTTTCCAAATTAGATAATTGGAGAAAGTCTTTCGAGCATAAAGAAATGATAGTAAATTGTAGTTGGTTAAAATGGAGCCTATAACAAAATGCGAATAAAGGGTTTAGTTCGTTTATGTTGTTGGCCAGGAATTACCTGTACATGATTATCATTATCAGGATCAGTTATTTGTATGACGGGTAACTGAATAGGGACAACTAAATTGGAGTCTAGAGCATTATATGATTGCAAAATATCGTGACAATTGGGGGAGAAATTGTGTAAGACAACCAATAAGAATGCTACGGCACGCCCTGAAATATGTGCAGTTGAAACCATTAAACCAATAATGGAACCACTTAGAAGGATCCAAAGTACTGTAGATAACGGAGTAAAGAGGACTAGGGGAAGACATAAGTAATCTTGGAATGAGGCAGTCAAGAATATGTTTGTTAGCAAAGAACTGCCCCATAACAAAACTCTGCATAATTCTGCTTCAGTTCTTATTTCTTGCATTGCTTGTCCCAAGCAAGGATGATGGACTGAAGGAGGCTGTGTTCGGTAGCTGACAGTCTGCATTAAACTAAGACAGAATATACATGAAATGAATAACTATCCCCAAGAGTTGGGATAAAGTCATTGTTGTTGTTGAAAACTGTGTTGCATTTGTCATTCCTCAATAAGTGGTTTTATGCTCTTTGGGCATGAAGCTATATACACTTATTTGATATTAAAATCCCTCTAGTATTTAAACGATAATTAATGGCCTAGATGCTAAAAAAATGTGAACATATCATCCTCAATTAAGATGTACAATTTCAGTTGACATTCTCAACAGAACTTGCAATCGCCAATAAAGACTGTATAAAAGGAAACCGAAACCATTCCTGACGATGAACTGAAACCCAATAAGGGAAAACTGTATCATTTGTTTAGTGTCCATCAGATTTCTTGTTATTTGTTCTGTTAATTTTGCAGAATATTCTTTTTTAATAATACACAATATTGCCAAGTGATTCTCTTAAATTCAGTTGGCAAGCATAAGTACTTCATCAAGTGCAGTCTTCAGCCAAATTTAGTACATAAGGTGTCACATGTTTGCAACATCAAACAGATAACATGCACAATTTTGGGACTGTTTTAGAGTTATCATATTGATAATAAGTATATGAATGATACATGGAAGAATTAAAAAACAAATATATATACATATATATAGGGATATCTTCAAGAGAGCTTTGAGCTCCCAATAAAGTAAGTGAGCCCAAGGCTCTCGTTTGTTAGAAATGCCAAAACTAGTCTATGAATACGGAATCAAGTCTTTTGAGATAAGTTTGCCTGGCAACTAAAACGTTAAGAAATTGTACGACTGAAATATCATTATTTATAATGATACGATGCAAGGGCAAACAAAGTTCAAATGACTTAGATCTCACTTGATTAGACTATGTTAGGTATTTCGAAAAAGATGAACGGTTCGGATCGTTCATACGATGGTCTGACGATGGCAAGCTCTCCCACCTTAAGGAGAGCTCTGCGCCCTCTTGAAGACCTCCCGATATATATATATATATATATATATATATATATATATATATATATATATATATATATATATATACAAGAAATTTTCCATTGTGCACCACCCCTCAGTGTGCACTCGGCCTTCCCGCCATCGTATCAACGATCCGAACCATTCACATTGATCTACACATCTAAATTAGTCTAAATATGTAAAATTAAATCATTTGAAATTCATTTGCCCATCCATCATGTGACTATAAAAAAAATGATTTTCAGCCATACAATTTTGTAACACTTCAATGGATGGGCAAATGAATTTCAAATGATTTGATTTTACATATTTAGACTAATTTAGATGTGTAGATCAATGTGAACGGTTTGGATCGTCGATACGAAGGCAGGAAGGCCGAGTGCACACGCCGTGTGCACCACAGGTGGTGCACAACGGAAGACTTCCCTATATATATAACATTTGTAAGGTAATTTAACCTTAGTATAAGAACACTGGCTTCATAAGCAAATGCTATATAAAAAATTTCATAACGTGGTCATCAATTATGTAGGTTCATATATTCCAAAAACTTACCATGCATAACAATCCTACATTCTCCTTCATCTTATACGATTTAAATTTGGTTCTGAGTTACAGGAATTTGCTATTAGGTAAAGGAATATAACTGAAGTTGTTGTACTGAAATTTAATTTTAAGTTTGAGCAAACAGAAGTGAATGGTGATGGTTTGTTAAATCATTTGTTAGATTAACTTAATTAAATTATAGACTATAATATTTGATAACAAAAATGAATTGCAATTATAATATGTATCTTCCCAAAATGACATAATGATGAAATTTTGAAGCTATTGGGGTTTAATGAACATAGGATATGTTACTTTATTTCATTGTGGTTACCAATGAACAACGAGAAAAAATTACCAGAGCCCTATTTAGCATTTGCCTACGACTGCTGATATAGTAGGCTTATAAAGCTTATTAATCCTAAAGGAACGGAGTTTACCTCCGCTTGTCTGCCAGCATGTAATCTAACACCAAAAGCATCATACATCACCTGCCAACCAGTGGTGCACAAGAGAAATATTTAGTACATATTCATATATGTGCTATACCAAGAAAAAGATAATCCCACTGCAAAAAAAAGTTGTCGTGAATCAACCAGTATTAGAAAGACAGCATAGATAATTTAAAACACGATGAAAATCTAAGCGCATAAGATTAACTGTGTAGTCCTTGTTGTGTCCACAACTTTCTCCTTATGTGTAAGGCAAGAAACTCAGTCAGTCCAGCTAGTATGAATAATGAGTTAGGTTTAGAACCCTTCTGGTGGTGGAGCCCCAAAAGGATGATTAAGAAGATATACCTAAAGGTGTTTTTGGCTACACTAAACCAACATTCATCTTTTGCAACCATAAAGCAGAGTTTCAAAACACTTCATAAAACCTCTTGAAACATCTCTTTTGGGTCGAAAATATTGTTTGGAACCATCCTATGTTTCAATCTGTGTATGGACATGCTGAAACTAATCTCATGAAAGCATCCTATGTTTCAATCTGTGTATCGCCATGATGAAATCTAGTGAAACCTGTGTTTAATGAAGTTATACATAGACAAGCACTAAAATCCCCTTCATGAAACCCGGAATTAATAAAATTCATGGTTTCACCTTAATTTCTAATGAAACCGTTTCCCCTCCTGTACAAGCATCTTTGAGACCATTGACAAACAATTTATAAATAGCATGAGCCAAAAGAGCATGAATAAAATAAGAGTGCTAATAAGTACATCAAGAGTCCACTCTATACATAAAGAAAGAGAAGATATGAAATTACATAACGTCATGTAAGCAAATGTTGGAAAGTAAACAGCTAACAAGCAAAGAAATTCTTAAAACTAACATGGAATGCAATCTTAGAAGACACTAGTGACTGTACATTCTGAATCAAGGATAAAGCACTCTCTCTAATTAAGGTGGATGAAAGAGCTAAAACCGGGGATTTAGCAGACTTTTGACAACAAAGAGTACATATCAGTTTGAAGAAATGAGTGGCTTACAACACACGCTAATATTGTTGCAATAGCAAAGACTGAACCACCAAATCCGTCTTCAAACCCAATGGCAACAGCAAGAGCCGTAACAGTTGCAGAATGGGATGACGGCATCCCACCGGACCCAATAAGCTGTTTGGCATCCCAGCGTCTTTCCTTGTACCTGCAAGTCTAAAAAAAATTATAATTCTTAGGAGAAACAGCTTATATAAACATACGTGACTTTTCTTTCCAATATATTTCCCTCCCAAAGTTTATGAAAGCAGTAAAACACCATATATTATTAAGTTTTATTTTATTTTATATTATTTTAGTTTAGTTTAGTTTATTTTTGAGATAGCAAATTGTTTGTTTGAGTTTGTAATTTGTTGATTAACCTGTTGGATATATGGGTATATTCTCATTGTATGCACAGTATTATTTATTATAATAATATTGTATGGGTAGCGCACATATGTTATATGTACTACTGGTACAGATAGGGTGGGCCTAGAACCCATTACCCAAACCTAGTATCTATTATACAACTAAGCAAATGGGCTTAAGTGTATGCGCACAAACGTACCTATGAAAAGACGAAAACACCCTCAACAAATACCCCTAATTTAAATTTCAAAATTTTAAATTATAAAGTTCAAATAGTCCACAAATAAATTTAGAAATAAATAAACTATCCTCTGTCTTTCCTCTTTATCACAAAATTTCAAACTGTCCACAAACAAAAATAGCAGTAAATGAACTCTTCTTAGAGCATCCACAATCGTGTGCTATTTATCCATTAAATGAATTTTATAGCAAACGACTCGCTGCAGTCGTTTGCTATTTATGCAATTTTTGACAAAAACACAACAGTGGATTGCTATAAATGAGAGAAGATATAGAAAAATGTATATTATAAAGGATGGATCTTCAAGATCCGTCCCACTAAACAAAATATTTTTTTAATTCTCTGACGCAACTTCAAAGTCCGTCCCTCCAAAAAAAAAAAAAACGTAATAAAAAACCCCAAAAAAAAGCTTCGTGTAGATCCGTCCGTCCATTCCGCAAATTTCGGACGGAACTTGTAGTTCCGTAGGAGGTAATTTTATAAAAAAATAAAAAATTTAAATGAAAGACCATTTTGCCCCCTCTTCATTCAACGGCTATTTGTGCTTTCCCAGTTTAATCCAACGACTCTTTCTCTATCTGAACATTTCAACTAAAATTTTGTTATATATAGTACCCATCCTGAACCCAATACATGCATCACAATTGTCTAAAAAAATTTCCTCCAGTAACATCTATTACCTCTCTGTCTTGTATTGAGTTTATTGTGAAAGGAAATAAATGGCAAGCTGAGGTGCAAGGGGGAGAGCATATACGGCTCAGGAAGATATTTTTATCTGCCAAAGTTGGATTAGTATAACACAAGGTCCATTGATCGGTAACGATCGATCCGGGGCAAAGTTTTGAGAGCGAATTTCTTCTACGTTTGAGTTATTATTAGCAACTCCGACCGACAGAACGGTTAGCTCACTTACTAGTCGATTTCAACTTATTTCGAAAAAAGTAGTCCTATTCATAGCAAAATTGAGCAGTGCAACTACTAGGGCCGGTAGCGAAACAACCGAGGCAGATAAGGTATGTAAAAGAAATTGGATTTAAAGTCATGATTTGTATTATTTGTGTACATAATAATGTTTGGATTTTCAATGTTGTCTTAGATTCGCGAAGTCAGAGTAGAATATATGACAACTTCGGGAAAAGCTTTCAAATTTGATGAATGTTATGAGACTCTTAAAAATCAGCCAAAGTTTTCATTGCGTACTACACAAGTGTTTGATCGAGTACAAAATACCCAATCCGGTGAAGGGAGTGGTAGCCAAAACTATCCCACAATAAACAACTGGGACTCAGATATACCCGTTGATATGGATTCACCTACACCCCTTACCCGACCACCAGGTCGCAAAGCTGCTAAGAGGAAAGGAAAAAGAATGGCCAAAACATCAGAATACAAAGAAATTGCTGAAGAAACAGCCATTTTTACCTCTTCACAATATAACTTCATGAGTATATAGAAGATTAGCTAGGGGTAATTTCGTCAAAAATATTTTAATAAAGCCTAAAATAAAGGCTGAAATAACGGATAAAGCAAATAAAGGCAAAAATAAAAAAGCGAAATTGATGGACGGATCTTCAAGATCTGTCCGAGGCCTCCCTAATTCCCGAACGGACTTTGAAAGTCAATCTGTCCATTTTTGTTTTTGTTTTTTTCTCCTCCAACGGATCTTCAACTTCCGTCTAACACTAAAAAAATAATTAAATAATTCATTTCGCCCTACGACGGATCTAAAAAGTCCGTCTTGTATTTTTTTTATCTTAAATTGCTACAAAATAGCATAGGAAGACTGCAACAAACGCTAAAAATGTTATATAAAATATGCATTTAGCCATTTTTTGACAATCACGACTGTGGATGCTCTTATAAGTGCCTAAAAAAGGGACATATGTCTACATGGGGGTACACTACTGTATTTTATAACGGTAGTGGTCTATGTGTTCCAATATAGATACCTAGGCATAATATCTTAAGCACCATATAATTCTCTCTGTCTTCTCTTATTATTATTCCTCATATATAATACTTAACATAACCTCCTCTTCACAAAACACAACCCAAACCCCAAATTGTGAAAGAGAACTACAAAATTGTAACCATAATCATTTTAACTGGAATTCGATTCAATCAAATAGGGAAATCACACAGTTCAATACAACTAACTAAATACACTCTAATAAATTTATGCATATAAGATCTATATTGCAATAATAGGAATGATTCATAAATATTTATAAAAACAGGAAAGGGTTGGAAAAAAATATACCAAGTTGTGAAGAATTTGATGAGCTGAGCAATGGCGAAGGCGGTGAGAGCTGAAATCAGAGGGAGATTTTGAAATATCGGCAAAACCCCAAAGGAGGGCGACGAAGAAGACGACGACGCCACCTCAGCACCGCCATTGTTTATCCCTCTCATCTCTCTCTCTCTCTCTCTCTATCTCAAGATTTGAGCTTTGGATTCTGAGAAGAGGGAAGAGAGGAGAAGAGGTCGCTGCGCTAATTTATGACGGGTCCCTGTTTGATGTGGAGTTTAATTCGGAGTGCATTGAATATGCTTTCGGGGCTTGTTTGAGAGGGAATATTCCTTGTAGGGTTGGTCAAGTGAAGAGTTTTCGGGTTGCTTCTACGGAACTTTCAAAATTTTACCAAACTATCCCTCTTTTTTTCTTTTTTAAGTATGTATCAAATTATTCCTGTTTGAAAATTTAATACCAAAAAGTTTCTGTCGCTAACTAAGTTAGTGCCCCTAGTAATATTATTCGCGCTACCTTAGTTAGCATGTGTCAGGAGATATAACTTTTTTCCTCAAGTAGGGGTGTGCAAAAAACTTACCAAATATAGACATGCTAACTCCATTAGTGTGCCTATTTAAACCACTTGCACTAACGGAGTTAACGTGATAGGTGGACAGTAGGCGATACTACTCCTCAAGTAAGGGTGTAGGCAAAAAAAACTCAAGTATAGACACGCTAACCTTGTTTGCGTCCCTCTTTATACCAGGCGCGCTAACGGGGTTAGCGAGTGTCGATTGAGATCCTATTAAATAACGCTCGCTATTTCACTCTCATCTCACTTCTCCAATCGACACTCGTTAACTCCGTTAATGTGCCTGGTATAAGAGGGGCGCTAACGGGGTTAGCGTGTCTATACTTGGAATTTTTTTGCCTACACCATACTTGAGGAGTAGTGTCTCATACTGTCCACCTATCACGCTAACCCCGTTAACGCGAATGATTTAAATAGACACGCTAACGGAATTAGCGTGTCTATATTTGCTGAGTTTTTTATGCACACCTCTACTTGAGGAGAAAAGTGGTATCCCCTGGAATACGCTAACTGAGATAACGCGGAAAATATTACTAGGGGCGCTAACTCAGTTAGCGACATGAACTTTTTGGTATTAAATTTTCAAACAGAGACAGTTTGGTACATACTTACAAGAAGAGGGATAGTTTGGTAAAAAAAAATTTCAAAACTTTGAGGAGCCCATCAGAGTGGTTGGTTTGACCTTCGGGTATGGGCCGCCTTTAAGTTTTTAATAACCAAATTCCGTGGTTATACCTATAGGAGTGAAAACTGAAAAGCCCCCAACTCATTACAGCCAACATCTATCTATAATCTACTATTAATTGCACGGGCTTACATGTCCTAATAAATAAAAATTTTAAAGTATAAAGAGTATTAGCATGTTTATTGCACATATTAATAAATATCTCTTACTAATCTCTTTCCGAATCATTTTCTCATCTTAAAGCTGCAAATACTTCTTGCTATGATCCCTCATAAACATTTCTTCAAAATCTGTCGACCTTTTTTTTTTTTCATAATGGGCCCCACCCAAAATTTTATTACGTGATCTCATGATCACTTTCCCTGGTCTATTCCTTTCCGCTCCCCTCTACAATACCATGTGCATATGGTAAGCCTGTGGGCCCCAGACAATAAAGTCTGTTATAGGAGAGTTCAAGTTATACGTGCGTTACATGCGGTAGTAGATTTACAAATGACAACTCCTCTTCTCCCATTATAATAGTTACTAGTAATTTTCACATACGATACACGTTTAGATAAAAAGTTGGAGTTGAACGTGTGATACATGTAAGTCGGTAGTAATCAGCACCTGTGATGAATGCCTTAAACTTTTACAAAATTGGAGTTGAACGGGCACTGCATGCAATTTTTTAAATTTTTTGAAGGAAAAACCTTGAATGTACGTATGGTGATGGTGATGTGTTACGAAATAGATTTGGAGTTGCACGTGCGACGTACGTATTTGCTTTGTGAAAAAAAAAATTAAAAATTATTTGTTTGGTGAAGGAAAAAAGTTTGATTTACACGCGTGCTACACGTGTTAATAAATAGATTTAGAGTTGCACGTGCAATTTATGTGTTTCATTTGTGACAAAAAAATATTAAAAAATTGTTTGTTTGGTTACAAACTCAAGGTGACAAAGTGACATACTGTCCCATTAATAGTACTAATATAATGTACGTGCAATGCACGTCTAAAAAAGTAAAGTCATTAAATTAAATGAATATATATCGAATAAGAAAAAAATAGTTTATATTTGAATGTTTTGATTTGGCCTACATGTGCGGTGCACATTTATATTTGTTGGATATAGTTTGAACGTGTATTATACGTGTTTATATAGTTACAAAGTTAGGAATTTTTGTTACAAACCCCAACTCTCCAATTAAAATAGTAAAGATAAGTAGATAGATAATCTCTAATATTATAATGAGAGAGTTGGAGTTGTCATTTATAGACAATTAACCATCTAATCTCAACCATTCATTTTTAAGTGGAAGTTATATTAACCATTCATGTACTCAACTGTTGGTAATTACCCTAATACCTTCAAAGTTCAAATTTATCTCTACTTATACTACTATAATGGGAGAAGCCCTTAGTCCTTAACCCAACCCGTGCGACGCACGTGTTGATAATTTTTTTTTTTGCCCTTTTTATTCCCCCCACCAAAAAAAAATTCCCCCACGTGCAAATCACGTAATTTTTTTCCCTTTTCATTCCCCCCTCAAAGAGAAAAAAAATTTCCCACGTGCAAAGCACGTGTATATATATATATATATATATATATATATATATATATATATATATATATATATATATATATATATATATATATATATATATATATATATATATATAATGGGAGACCCGTGCGACGCACGTGTTGGTAGATTTTTTTTTGTCCTTTTCATTCCCCTCTCCATTTTCCCCACGTGCAACGCACGTGTATAATACGTAGATTTTTTTTTGTCCTTTTCGTTGCACGTGTTGGTAAAAATATTTTTTTTTTGCCCTTTTCATTCTCCCCCACCAAAAAAAATTCCTCCACGTGCAAATCACGTAATTTTTTTCTCCCTTTTCATTCCCCCTTAAAAAAAAAAATCCCACGTGCAAAGCACGTGTGTGTATATATATATATATATATATATATATATATATAATATAATGGGAGACCCGTGCGACGCACGTGTTGGTAGATTTTTTTTTGTCCTTTTCATTCCCCCTCCCCATTTTCCCCACGTGCAACGCACGTGTATAATACGTAGATTTTTTTTGTCCTTTTCGTTGCACGTGTATAATACATATTTTTAAAAAATACATTGCATGTTATATATAATATATATATTATATCGCACGTGCATTGCACGTAGACGTGCATCGCACGTGCGATATACTAGTTTATAACATAATTATTTACAAAGGTGTCACTCATATAAAATAAAAATTGGTGCCGCTAGAAGTAATTTGTAAATAGTATGTGACGAATAATGGGAGATCTGATGTTCAAGGTCATATTACGTCTTAGTATTTATTTGTTTTTAAAAAATATATTAGAATGTGCATCACACGTGCAGATTACTAATATCTATTATAATGAGAGGGTTGCAACTGTCGTTTGTAAATCTACTAACTTACATGCATTGCTTGTACTAATATAAAAAAAATCTTAAGTTCAAAGCCAGACTACATCCAAATATTTTACTTAAAACATATATATATATATAGGGAAAGCTTCGGTTGAGCACTCCTCTAGTGCTCACCGCGTGAACACTAGGCCTTCGGGCGTTCATATCGAATATCCGAACCGTTCACATTGATTTACACATCTAAATTAGTCTAAATATGTAAAATCAAATCATTTGAAATTCATTTGCCCATCCATCATGTGACTATAAAAACAATGATTTTCAGCCATACAATTTTGTAACACTTCAATGAATGGGCAAATGAATTTTAAATGATTTGATTTTACATATTTAGACTAATTTAGATGTGTAGATCAATGTGAACGGTTCGGATTTTAGATATGAATGCCCGAAGGCCTAGTGTTCACGCGGTGAGCACTAAAGGAGTGCTCAACCGAAGCTTTTCCTATATATATATATATATATATATATATATATATATATATATATATATATATATATATATATATATAGGAGTGATCCAATGAGAAACAATTTAAAATGAGAAAATGAGAAACAACAATTTATACCGTTGGATATGAGGGAATTAAAATGAATGGCTCTCATTCATTTGGCTTAGTTAATTGAGAACCTGGTTTTTTTTTTTAGATTTATCAAAAAAACCAAACCAACTCATGTCAATCTATTCTCTTTAATTTTTTCCAGTTTCTCCATAAACCCAGGTCAATCTCTTCTTTTTGATTTTTTCTAGTATCGCCCATTCGCGGATTCGCCGCTGCGCCGCCATCCCCCAACGCCGCCCCTTCCGCGACGGGTCCTCTCTTCTCTTGATTGATCCTAAATTCCATAAGATGATAAAAATTCCATCAAAAATTTTCATCAGAAATGAAAGATGACAAAAATTCCATCAGATAAACAGAACTATATTGAGCGAAAGTTCATGTTAACAATCATACTTCATATATCATTACCTAACACTCCAATAGGTTTGACAAAAAAATCCATTTCAAGGAGAATTCAAGTAACATAACTGGATTTAACTTATCACCATTAAGGACTAAGGTACCAGTTAAATCCAGTTATGTTACTTGAACTGGGACCTCACAATGGTGATAAGTTAAATCCAGTTTAACATAACTGGATTTAATTTCACAATGGTGATAAGTTAAATCCAGTTATGTTACTTGAATTGGGATCTCACACGTAGGTTGCTTTTGGGCATAAAGAAAGCTAACATGTTTTCATCGTTTTCTTTTTTGTAATCATGATTTGTTCATTGTAAATAACACTCCTTGACTGAGATACGTTGTTATTCTATCTTTCGGCTTGTTTGCACTGCTCTGTACAATGATGGTGATAGTGAGAGGAAATATCTTCCACAATTTTTCAAATTTGTTGTTGCAAACCGACTTTCAGTGAGGACTAAGGTACCATCTTTAGGATTGTTTCTACTTCTTGTTTGTACTATTTTGTTAACGTTCATAGAATAGGATGATTTGAACAGTTGTGGAATATTTTGTTGGCTGTGTTTTATCAAAACCAAGTTTCCTCCTTTCCTTGCTTTTAGTCCCACATCGGTTGGGGGATGTGCCATGTGAGTGGTTATATTTCAACCCCTCCTTTACTCCATTGAAGACTTGTGTGGTGTGGGGAACCCGTGGGCCACACGCGCGCGCTGCCGCCGCCGCCCGGCCCGGCCCGCGTAGTGGGCACAGGTGTGCGCGCCCGTACCTGCGAACACGAATGTTGATCCGATTTGCTCTTCGGGTTCGGGTTAAGGCCCGAAACTTCTTTTGCTATTTATTTTTTCCTTTTGACTATTACCTCCTAAACGTTGGATTAGTTTTCCAGATCCGAAAATCTGGCCACCTTATCTCCACACGTTCAGCAACGTTCACAGATTCATTAGTCTATATATACTCTAATCTTCTCTTCCCTTAAGACTGACTGAAAAATATTTGCTCCTAAAAAAAAAACTCTTCCTCCCGTTCGCATCTTCTCTGTCTGCTACCAGTTTCAGTTTTTCCACTTCCGTTCTGGGCAAGGACAAAGTTCGGGTTGATCTCTCGACATTGTGTGCGATAGCGAGACGCTAGTGATACCGGGGGTTTTACCACTAGGAGCATCTGAGAAACGTCTGCACATAAGACCTCGGATCAACTCTTAGGACAGTGCGTTCCGCGCGACTTCCCCATAGGCCGGTAACTCTGTTTTAATTTATTTTGTTTATTGTTTCCAATTGCGAGAAAAATCAAAAATTCGAGACAATTTTTAATAACAATCTAAGAGTTGAGTAATATACCTTGTTATTAATTGTTCTCGTTCTTCATATATATATATTTTGTTCATAAACTTTCCTCTATTAATAAACAACAACAAATATATATATATACACACATAGAATTTTGACAGACCGTAAGAACTTAGTTCTTGAGAACGTATCAATTCTTAATTCTTAACAACGTACGAAATCAATTTGTTTTTATTCTTTATTTCCTTTTTGAATTATTGACTGATTGATCCAAATATCAATTTTAACAACTGTCTAATATACCAACCATATATATATATATATATATAGCCGATTGGAATAGTTGTACAACAGAGGTGTTTAATCTACTTCCAAAAATTTTAGTAGAACTGAACAATTACTTATTCAAGATTTGCATCCTGATCCATAAATGTTCAATTGATTCATTAATACATATGCTTTTTCTTTTAGCTACCCATCAAATCTGCTGTTATAAGTAAAAATCTTCTAAAAAGGTGTTAACCCATTAAACAAAATAGCCACTAAATCTCTTTCCTCCAGTGGATTACATTGTTTAATTAGAAGCGAAGTTCCATAGGGCATAAAAATACAACAAACATATTTATTATAGCGGAAAGCAGAAACATATGTCAGTTTGTGCTGGTTATATAAAATACATATATATATCTACACATATTTTCTCTTTCATAAAGTGTTGCTCGTATTAATTATAGACCACATACCTTGTTATTAACAAATTGAAGTATTGATAAATCACTATAAATTCCCACATTATAGAATATCTTTAGCTTTAAAATCCTTATAGTCTTAATCTATTGTTAATCACAATATTTGTTGGCACCAAATTTGTGTTATTAGATTTATTTTAATATTCTCAAAGTTTTAGAATATTAATCGCTGTAAATCTGCTTTTATAAATTTGCAATCGTCAATCTGCTAGCATAATTAATTGTTAGTACATTATTCATGTTATATTGTGAATAGCATTACTGCTTATATAACAATATTAAGGCTATTATTAATTTGTGGTGCTAGATATCACTTGGTATTCTTTAACAATTTAGATAAAAGGAACAGTTCATTGACCTTGCAAATTCCTTTTAAAAGAAATCTAAAGTTCTAAAAAGTAAAGATAAATTTGGGAACAAGCCAAAAGGGTCCTTCTGTCAACCGGGTGTAAACAGCCCTAAGCGACACGGTATTTAAGCGTCTTCGGACCACCGCTAGCTAAGAACCGACTCCTACAGCTAACCCAAGTTAATCAGAACTTGATAGACTAAAGATTTGTTTAGGTTGATTAGCAAGATCATTAAACTATTTTCTAGAGCCCGTGACACCTTTATTGAGTAGTTACAATATTATTCATGCAGACTCTAGACTGCTATATTATTTATCATGACTGGAAAAAAAGAGACTGCTTCTGCCAAGCCAGCCAAGTTTGATGGCACCCACTTCAAAAGGTGGCAGAGTCAGATGAAATTCTGGTTCACCACTTTAGGACTGCTTTCAGCAATTGATGGATCTACACCCATCACAACTGATTCTCACAAGTCTGAGTCTACTAAAGAAGTTTCCGAATCCCCTATTTCCTCTCAACCTCCTAAGGAACCCTCTAGTTCCCAAAAACCTAAAACCCCTAAGTAAATAGACTCTCACTGTTTTCATCAAATTCTAAGCGCCTTATCTGACTCTCTTTATGACATATTCTTTGAATATAAAAACGCTAAAGAACTTTGGGATGCTTTAGAAGATGAATATGGTTGCGATGATGTTGGAATTGAAAGATTCAATTCTTCTGCTTTTAATAGGTATTTCATGGTAGATAACAAACCTATGAATGACCAAATCCATGAATTTCAAGAATATGTGAGGCATATTCAAGCCAAAGGTACAATATTTTCTACTAAGTATAAGATAACTTGCCTAATAGATAAGCTCCCTCCTTCTTGGTCTGATGTCAAGAAGGAACTCACTCATACTCAAGGTGAGCTTACCTTTGCCCAAGTCCTAAAGAAGATTAGAACAGAAGATCAACTTAGGCTTAGGTCCATCCCTAAAAATGAGTCTGAAGCAAAGGTAAACCTTGTAGTATCATCCCAAGGCAAATCCAAACCTAATAATCCTCACAAACCTAAGAAAAACTCCTTCAAGAAAAAGAACTTTCAGCCTCATCACCAGAATCACCAAAACCATCAAAACTGCCAACACCAGCAAAACCACAGGACTAGAAACTTCAGTCAGACTCAGGATCATCAGAAGTTTTGTTTGGTGTGTGGAAGAACAAACCATCTATCCTTCAATTGTTTTCATAGGAAGAAGGAACCAATCAAGACTCCTTATAAGGGGAAAGGCCCTACCAAACCAAAAGCTAACATGATTCTGAATGGATCTTCTAGTTCCTTCAGGTCTGTGAATTACCAACCTTCTGTTAATATTTCATACCATTCTGATGACTGGTGGTTGGATTCTGGAGCTAATATTCATGTTTCATTTGATCGCTCCTATTTTTCAAACTATCAGGAATCATGTGGAGGAGGCATAACCCAAGGAGATGGATCAACGGCACAGATTGTAAGAAGAGGAAGAATAGATCTGAAGATGACATCAGGGAAAAATCTACCTCTTCATGATGTACTTCATGTGCCGTCAGTTAGGAGAAACTTAGTTAGTGGTTCCCTTCTTGTAGCGTCAGGTTTCAAAATTGTAATGGAAGCAAATAAAGTTGTATTTTCTAAGAATGAGTCTTTCGTTGGAAAAAGGATATGTAAAGAATGGTCTTTTTATTCTCAGTACTATAAATAAAATGTCAGATCCTTCTCCTGTTGTTTCAAATATAGAATCTTCCAATATTTGGCATGGTAGACTAGGTCATGTGAATCTGGGTTCTCTTAGAAGGATGATGAACTTAGCTCTTATTCCCAAGTCTCCTGTAGATAATAAACACAAATGTGAGATTTGTATTCAATCCAAACATTCTAGACTACCTTTCAAATCTATAGAGAGAAATTCTGATCCTCTAGAACTAGTTCATAGTGATGTTTGTGACTCAAATAGGGTTTTGACCCGAGGCGGTAGGAAATACTTTGTTACCTTTATAGATGATTGTTCAAAGTATTGCTATACCTACCTTCTCAAAACAAAAGATGAAGTTCTAGATAGATTTAAGGTCTACAAATTCGAAGTTGAGAACCAATTAGAGAAAAAGATTCAGATCCTTAGATCTGATCGTGGCGGAGAGTATATCTCAAACGAAATGACTAACTTCTATGAAGAACACGGAATAATTCATGAGGTGATTGCTCCTTACTCACCACAGTCCAACGGAGTTGCTGAAAGGAAGAATCGAACTCTGTTAGACATGGTGAATGCCATGCTTCTCAGCTCAGGTGCTCCCGCTAACTTGTGGGGAGAAGCCTTATTGACAGCATGTTACATCCTAAACAGGATCCCTAGTAAGTCTAGGGATAAGACTCCCTATGAATTATGGAAAGGTAGAACTCCTAGAGTCCATTATCTTAAGGTCTGGGGATGTTTAGCAAAAGTAGAAATTCCTGAACCTAAAAAGAGAAAGATTGGACCTAAGACTGTAGATGCTGTGTTCATAGGATATGCCTTAGATAGCAGTGCCAATAGATTTCTAGTGACTCATTCTGAAATAAATGAAATCTCTAATAATACCATCATAGAAGCTAGAGATGCAGTTTACTTTGAGAATATATTCCTTTTTAAAGATAAAATTTCTTCCAACCCCTCCAGTTATTCCCTGCTTCCTTCTACCAGTTACCATTCTCAACCTTCTAGCTCTCAACCTGATCAAGACTCAGAACCTAGAAGAAGCAAAAGATGTAGGATTGAAAGAAATTTATGGGAAGGTTTCTTCACTTATTTGATAGAAGGTGATCCCTCAACTTACGAAGAAGCAACTTCTTCTCCTGATGCTCCTTTCTGGAAAGAAGTCATCATCAATGAGTACAACTCCATTATGGAGAACAGTACTTGGTATTTAGCAGACCTGCCTTTAGGTAGTAAACCCATAGGTTGCAAGTGGATCTTTAAAAAGAAACTTAGAGCTGACGGTTCAATAGAGAAATACAAAGCTAGACTAGTAGCTAAAGGTTTCACCCAGAAAAAGGGATTAGATTATTTTGACACCTACTCTCTTGTAGCTAGGATTGCCTCTATTAGAACTCTTCTTGCTTTATCATCCATTCATGACTTGATAATTCATCAAATGGATGTAAAGACAGCCTTTTTGAATGGAGACCTAGAGGAAGAAATCTACATGGAGCAACCTGAAGGTTTTATTGCTAAAGGTCAGGAAAAGAAAGTTTGCAGATTAGTAAAATCACTTTATGGCCTAAAGCAAGCTCCCAAGCAATGGCACAAAAAATTTCATAAAGTGATTTTAGAATATGGTTTCTTACCAAATGAGTATGAAAAATGTATATACTCTAAAAATATTAATGGAAGTTGTGTCATTCTATGCTTATATGTAGATGACATCCTCATTTTAGGATCAACACTTGAGTTGATAAATAATACTAAAGATTATCAATCTAGCATGTTTGATATGAAAGACCTAGGTGAAGCCAACCTGATACTAGGAATGCAAGTATCCAAATCCAAGGAGGGTTATACTCTCTCCTTAGAACATTCTATTGAGAAAATGCTAAGAAAATTTGAGTACTTTGATAAGACACCTGCTCGTACTCATTTTGACAGTAGTATCATTCCCAAGAAGAATGAAGGTTTACCTGTAGAACAACATAAATACTCTCAAATGATAGGTTCTCTTATGTATATAACAAATAGAACTAGACCTGATATTGCATTTACTGTTGAGAGACTTAGTAGATATACTAGTAACCCAAACCGGTTACATTGGTCAGCATTAGAAAGAGTATTTAGATATCTTAAGGGTACTATAGATTACAAACTTCATTATTCTAGACACCCTGATATCATAGAAGGTTACTCAGATGCAAACTGGGTAACTGACTCACATGATGTGAAATCCACAACTGGATATGTCTTTACCCTAGGAGGAGCTGCGATCTTCTGGGGTTCATGTAAACAAACTATTATAGCTAGAAGTATTATGGACTCTGAAATGATAGCTTTGAACACTACTTGTACAGAAGCTGAATGGCTAAGAAATTTGATTATGCATATACCTGTTACTAATATTCCTGTTCTTGCTATTTTCATAAACTGTGATAATAAATATGTTATAGAACTACTAAAGTATGATTCTGTGAATGCTAAGACGAACAGGCACCTGCAGCTGCGCTTCAAGTCAATCAAGAGCCTATTAGGCAAATATATGGTTCTTGACTATATAAAGTCAGAAAAGAACCTTGCAGACCACTTGACAAAGGGTCTGTCTAGGACATTGATCCTAGAATCATCGAGGGGGATGGGGTGAAGCCCATAAGTAAGTCACCAGCAGTGGCAACCCAACCGAGTCTGACTGGAGATCCCAAGAAGCCGGTTCAATGGGTAGAAACAAGCTGGACTTCGGTGACTATTATAGAATACTGACTCATAGATTAAATTCTCATAAATTAATGCCTAAGTGGCTGTACGAGGTTGTACAATGATATCCCATCCCTATGGTGATAGTGTTCCAGTGTGATCTGGTTAGGATGAGTTCTAAACTCTTAATAGGTCCAAGCATTATTATGTAGGGTTGACTCCGATCACCAACCCTTTGAGGACTTACCTATATGAGAGGTCGTGAAGGCCGCGACTATGGGATAGGGTAATCCCAGACAACTCTCATGAATATGGAAAAAGTGCGCATGGCCATTCAAAAGCGCCACCCGATAGACCCAAGAACCTCTAGTGTACTATGTGTGCTATTTTTTGAATCTGATTCAAGAAGTCTGATTCAAGGCATAGTCCATCAAACGCTTCTTCAGACAAAGACAATAGTCACTACGTGAGATTCAAGGATGTAGTCTATCTTATTTATGCATAGTATACTCTTGCCCAGAACTTCTCCATCATTATTCTTTGTTATCTTTGTCTTCGGATCTTGGTTTTTTTTTGGGGGGGGGGGATTGTTGGCTGTGTTTTATCAAAACCAAGTTTCCTCCTTTCCTTGCTTTTAGTCCCACATCGGTTGGGAGATGTGCCATGTGAGTGGTTATATTTCAACCCTTCCTTTACTCCATTGAAGACTTGTGTGGTGTGGGGAATCCGTGGGCTACACGCACGAGCCGCCGCCGCGGCCCTGTTCAGTTCGGCGCGCGTAGTGGGCACGGGTGTGCGCGCCCGCACCTGCGGACACGAATGCCGATCCGATTTGCTCTTCGGGTTCGGGTTGAGGCCCATAACTTCTTTTGCTATTTATTTTTTCCTTTTGAATATTTTCTCCTAAACGTTGGATTAGTTTTCCAGATCCGAAAATCTGGCCACCTTCTCTCCTCATGTTCAGCAACATTCACAGATTCATCAGTCTATATATACTCTAATCTTCTCTTCCCTTAAGACTGACTGAAAAATATTTGCTCCTAAAAAAAAACTCTTCCTCCCGTTCGCATCTTCTCTGTCTGCTACCGGTTTCAGTTTTTCCACTTCCGTTCTGAGCAAGGACAAAGTTCGGGTTAATCTCTCGACGTTGTGTGCGATAGCGAGACGCCGGTGATACCGGGGATTTTATCACTAGGAGCATCTGAGAAACATCTGCACATAAGACCTCGGATCAATTCTTAAGGCAGTGCGTTCCGCGCGACTTCCCCATAGACCGGTAACTCTGTTTTAATTTATTTTGTTTATTGTTTCCAGTTGCGAGAACAATCAAAGATTCGAGACAATTTTTAATAACATATTTAACATGATAAGATTTATTTCAGACACACATTTTGCACTGTTAAAAATTTATAAAACTAATCAGAAATTGTGTTGCACTATTGTTACAAGGCTTAGTAACCTTTATTTCAAGTTACTGGAAGAAAATACTATTATAATTTTAAGTTACAACATAACTCTGTATCTGATAGGATTCCTTCCATTTCTTTATGCAGGTTCGCTGTGTAAAGGTATGCATATATTTGCTTATAAGTTATAACATCTTTTGAAGCTTAAACATTTCAGTCCAAATATTTTATTTTATTCTACATTGTTATCAGGTAACAGCAGGATTTGCTTATAATGGATGATACATCTATCATTTTGAATTTCTTAATACACAGAGATTCTGGATGTTAATACTTTTGCTATCCTTTGAGATGTTAGTCAGGCCAAAATTGCTTTGATGTAAACCCTATCTAAGTTCTGTTAATGGAGATACAAACGGTTTCATTGTTTATAAAGTATAGCAAGGAATAATATATTGACGTCCCTTGGTAGCTGTAAGTGTGTTACAAATGATTGGTTTTGTTATTTGACGTGGTCAACAACTCTCGTTAAGAAAATCAAAATCATATACACAAGTAATCAAGCTCTTTTAGCAGTTGGATCGCCGCAAAATAATTCCAATTAATGGCTACTAGTATCATGCACGTGCGATGCACGTGGAGGAAGAAGAAAAAGACAAAAAAAAGAAAAATAATTTCAAAACTGATCCACTTTCGAAAATATTTACCAAACTGGTCCATTTCGAAAATATGCACGTGCGATGCACGTGGAGGAAGAAGGAAAAAGACAAAAAAAAAAGGAAAATAATTACCAAACTGATCCACTTTCGAAATAATTTACCAAACTGGTCTACTTTCGAAAATATTTACCAAAGTGAGTCATTTTGCCAACACGTGCGCTGCACGTGTTGGCTTCAAAATGACAGCCGGTGACACTAAGCCCCTTTCCCATTATAATAGTAGAGAAGAGATAGAGATAATTACTTCTGCAAAAATTACTCCCCTCCCCCTCCCCCTCCCCCTCCCCCTCCACCCCACAGTCCCCGAGTCATTCCGTCGTTGAATTGGAAATTCCTCCACCCCACAGTCCCCGAGTCATTTCGTCGTTGAATTGGAAATTGATATGCACTTGTTCATTTAATGCCATGCACAACTTCGAAGCCTTCACTAGCACTCACCTTGAATCGCATTCTATCAAGGATCTCAATAGTCGGTGATTTGCAATGGATTCAAAATGAGGACGAAGAATTAGCATCATTTAAAAAAAAAAAATTAATGTTGATTAATGGTGGTTTGCAATGATAAACATTAATCTCTACTACTATAATGGGAGAAGACCTTAGTGTAATTTGTCCTTAACCCAACCCGTGCAACGCACGTGCTGGTAGATTTTTTTTTTTGCCCTTTTCATTTTCCCAATTTTCTCCACGTGCACAGCACGTGTATAATACTAGTAAGGTTTTAGTTAGGGAAGGAGAATTATTTTTTGCTTCATACCATACTGAGTTTTATTTTTGAATTTGACATAGATTGAGAAATAACTTTGAACAGTAGCACACCATATGGGGCGTGCAATGTTCATCCAACGCCATTTTTTTTCAAAAAATCCCACAATAGTTTAGTTATTTTTTTGTGCCCCAATTGTATAGTTTATAACAGAATTAATTATTTCTTACTACAAAAAATTTAAAATTTATTTTATTTGTGTTCTATATTTTACTTATTGATAATTGTTAATTTAGGGCGAGCCATTATTACATGCTACTGGCCGGGTTACAAGCATCGGCCTTATTGAAAAACAAGATCCTACTTCTACAATAAGGTGAAGGCCTCTTGGGAGGAGCTGGGTTCTCCCTTCATTGGACCTCCTTTGATGAGGTGGAAGACGGCCCCAGGTTCTGAGTCTTGAATCTCGGCGGGCCTCTCTGTTCGTTTGTAGACTTTTCAGGGGGGAGGCACGGCCCCATCTTTTTGGACAAACTTGGTCAGGTGTCCCCGCTGTATGAGTTCTTCGATCTCCTCCTTGAGAGCCTGACGATCATCCGTGTCGTGGCCGTGGTCCCTGTGAAAGCGGCACCACTTATCCATGTTCCTCTTCTTGCCAGGTGTATTCATTCTAGGGAGAGCGTGGAGTAGCCCTTCCTTGTCCACTTCGATAAGAACTTCTGATATATTAGCAATGAGGGGGGGCGAACTTCTCAAAACGAGGCGTCGGGCGGCTCTGGCCATTGCCGTGCTTCTGGGATTTTTGGGACCCCTCTTTGCTCGTATTCTTCCGTTTGTTCCCGGAAGATGATTCTTTAAGAGTAGGGGGGTTGAAAGCCTCTTCCACCCGCATGTATTTCTCCACCCTAAGTAGGAGTTATGAGAAGTCCCGATGAGGCTTCTTGGCAAGGGACGCCTTGAGGCGAGCGTTAGTGACGTTACGCTCGAATGCGGCAGAGGCTATTGATTGATTGAGGGATGGAATGGACCGGGCTTCGGTGGTGAAACGTCGAACGTAATCCCTTAGGCGTTCACCCTTTTCTTGGTTGAGGGTCACCAGAGATACACTTGTTTTCTCGGCCCGGCGGCTACTCACGAAATGAGTAAGGAAGAGCCCTCCGAACTGATCGAATGAGAAGATGGAGGCTGAGGCGAGTCGAGAGTACCATTCTCTCGCAGGCCCCTTCAGCGTGGCAGGGAATATCTTGCAGAAGAGGACGTCTGAAGCATGGTGGATCATCATGAGAGTTTTGCAACTCTCTATGTGATCCGCTGGGTCTGACTCCCCGGTATATGACTCGAAGTGAGGCGGCTTGAAGTTCTCTGGGATAGGGTGTAGTACCCCGTATTTTTAAAGGTTTATAAATGATTAAAATGGTTTTTGGGGATTTAATAAATATTTTCTGAAATTTATCTTTTTACACGTGCGAAACACGTACAAATATTTTCTTGAAAAGTTCAAAAGCCAAAATTATTTTATGAAAAATCATTATTTATTATTTGGAATTTATTTATAATTTTTCTAGATTTTTCTGAAATTAATTTGATCTATTTACAAATATTGAGAAAAAGAAGGACCTTTTTGCAAATTTGTCATTTTGAGGGGTGAAAGTGCAACTATTTTTCTGGGCTTTTAATCAGAGCCGGATGGAAAGTAAGGGTTATTTTACTTTTAAATCTCAATATAATTAATTTTTATCAAGTTCCAATTATAGGAATCTATTTATGTAAAGATATGTTTTCGAGGGGTTATTTCGCAAATATGTCTAAAACTCTAAGATCCTATTTCCGAGTATTTAAAAGAAGAGAACGCGGCCGTCATTCGCTACACAACACAAAGATTTATTATTTTTGGAGGATTGAGAGAAGGATCTTGGATTTCGCAAAAAGGGAGGATTTCTTGTTGGATTTCTTCATTTCAAGGTGAGTGACATGTTGTTTTCTTTTATTATGCATATGTTGTATGTGAGTAATGTAATGGATTGATTGTTTGATCTATGAATGTTTATTGGATCTGGGATATTGAACTTTATTGCTAGAAAGCATGTTTAGGGTTGAACACGATTATGCATATTATGGATTGGATGAAAAATTGGATCTTGTGAAACCCTAGTGGTATGTGATTACGAATTTGATTATGGTTATGAGTTGTGGTAGAAATTCAGATCATTGAGATAATTGAATGGAAGAGTTATGAATCAAGAGACCGTGTCTTGAGAATTGAAATTTGAGGAATTAATTGAATTGAGGAAATATATCCAAATTGGGGATTTTCTATGAGATTGATATTTACATGTTTTGGGATCTGAATACGAAGAAATTTCAATGAGTAATTGATTTTTTTAGAAAAACTCTATTTTGATTATATGCACAAATTCATGTTTTAATTGAAAGAAATCAACAAAATCTCCATTTTTATAAATTCAAGTAGTTTAATTTAGTTTTGTGGACTATTATATGTCCTACCAGTTATATTTGAACATATAAAAAATATGTTTTTTTGAAGAAATCATTTTCATAAAGTAAAACTACGTATCGGTTGAATTGTGCACAACCAAAACTATACAGTCTGTAGGCCGACAGTCGACTGATACGACCCGGCTGCTATGTTCTTTAGTTGTACTGGAATTTCTCTCTGGTAAGTCGACCTATGACTTTTATAAGTCGACTTATAACACTTAGAATATTTTCTTAAAGATTACTGGAATTTCTCTCTGGTAAGTCGACCTATGACTTTTATAAGTCGACTTATAACATTTAGAATATTTTTTTAAAGATTACTGAAATTTCTCTCTGGTAAGTCGACCTATGACTTTTATAAGTCGACTTATAACACTTAGAATATTTTTTTAAAGATTACTGAAATTTCTCTCTGGTAAGTCAACCTATGACTTTTATAAGTCGACTTATAACACTTAGCTTATTTTCTTAAAACCATGGAATTTTCTTTCTGGGCAGTTAAATTATGCTTTCTATAGTTGACTGATACAGATGTATCTTTATACCTTTGAATGTCCTTTCAAATAATTCGTTCTCTAAATGTTTTAATCTATAACTTACTATTCTATACTATATGTTCTATTGAACATATGTTTCCAAGTGATTAAGTTGAGCAATTTACGTTGGAGGTTTGGTTTGGATATTTGAGTTTGAGTCTCTAGAGGGTGTGTGTGGCCCTAGTATACCGGCAGTTGAGTTGTTTATGTTTGGGCCTGTTGAGGCAATTTTAGTTGATCAGTTGTTGAATTAAGTCCGGTAGGGTACACCAACTCTAGGAGATTTGTTAAGTAATTAAATAACCTAAATGATAAGGACATGCACTAGTGGTGATATGATGAACGGGAACATGAGTTATGGACCTCAGTATGGCTTGCGGTGTGAGATAATCCCCGGAATTATCCAGGTGTGAGTGAAATAGTCTCCGGAATTACCTGTGGTGTGGGATTGATCTCCGGAATTATCGGAGTCGAGGCGACGCACATGTGGTATTCATGTGATGAGGTGTCATTGCTTGCGGTGTGGGGTATTCTCGAAAATTTCCAGGTGTGAGTGAAATAGTCTTCGGAATTATCTGTGGATAGAGATTGACCTCCAGAATTATCGGGGCATGGGCTAATACTCACAGTTTATCTTTTTCTCGATGTAGTCATCGTATTAGGATTAGTTGCATGTCGGGGATTAAACCCTATAATGTGGAGACGTTAAGGGCTTGCACCGGACCTATGTAGAGTGAGATGCATAGACTCCGACAAGTACGCATTAGAGAGTCAGCATATTGATTTGTGTTTTCTTGATTTGGTTTCACGCATGTGTTTTCCTGTTTTCTACACTCGACACTTAGTTTAGCTTTACTTGAGATTTACATGTTTCCTTGCTATGTCATATTTTATGTATTATTATTTATCACATGTTGTTTATGAATCCATGCTTTACTTATGTTGTTTGTTTTTATGTCACTCACACCTTTATGGCTGACCCCTTTAGTTTTGGGGGTTAGGGATCATCTCTAGCCTCATATTTTACAGGTAATTTCTTAAGGCTCGGATTTGGATGCTTGATGTTCAATTGCTGTAGTGACTCATGTAATTTGTAAAATAAAGCGTTGTAAAGAAAAGAGAATTATGATTTGAGATGTATTGTATTCCGCTGTGCTATGTAAACGATTATTGTAATGAAAGTTGAAAAATTTTATTGGTGTTTGGTTGTGTTTAATATTACATTGAAGTTGATGCTGGGAATTGTGCCACGTATTTTCTAAGATATTATATTAGAAATTCAGGGCGCTACAGAGGTTGGTATCAGAGCATGCTTCAATAGTAATACTAAACATGGCATAAAAATAACCTAAGTGTGGACATTAGAGGGTGAGTATCAAATAGAACCGAAACATGATGTTTTACCTTTGGGGCACAGTTGAGGTTTTGCCAAAGGGTGTTGATGTGAGAATGAATTGTGTGTGTGGTGCTCTAACTTTTCTCTCGTTTTGCAATATTTAGTATGGTTGCACCCAGACCCAGGAATGGTGGTAACAATGGTGATGGATCTGGAAGTTCTCGAGGAACTGGAATTGATCTCGAGGCCGAATTTGCCAGGGTGTATCAGACTTTGGAGGCACTGATGGCATCTAATTTGGCTCAGAATCAGAACTAGCATCAGAATCATGGAACTGGACTAGGATTGGTTAACGCCGATCCCATCAAGCAGATCGAGTCCGTCAAGAGGATGAGGCCACCAGTTTTCGAGGGGCAATCTGATCCAAACGAAGCTGATGATTGGATTAGACGAATGGAGACAATCTTCGAGGTCTCGGAAACTCCAGCAGCCAATAAGGTGAAGTTGGCCACGATGCAATTGGAGAAGGACGCTTGTGTTTGGTGGCAAACGGTGAAAAGGATGTTGGGGGACCAGCAGATGACTTGGGAGGCTTTTCTGGAGGAATTCAGGGATCGCTTCTTTCCCCTAGATATTTAGGAGAAGAAGGGGACGGAATTCTTGAATCTTCAGTAGGGCAGCATGACCGTGCGAGAGTATAGGACCAAGTTTGCTCAGCTGTCGAGGTATGCACCAGAGTTGATCGTTGACGAGGCGAAGAAGGCCAAGAAGTTTGAGCAGGGCTTGAGGCCAAACTTGAGGTCGAGAATGATTTCGTTGGGCATACGAAGGTTCGACAAGCTGGTCAGGAGAGCAGCTATGACCGAGGAAGACATGGACCAGTTCCAGAAGAAGCAAGAGACCTGGAACAAGAACAAGAGGCCAGCATCAGGTCAGAGTAGGAGGGGATTCCCAACAAAGCAAGTCAAGTTCAGTGGTCCAGTGCAGAAGGCATCTGCAACTCAGAAAGTGACTTGTTACTACTGCAAGGAGGCAGGTCATTACAGGTCAGCGTATCCTAAGTTGGCGAAGCAGACTTGTTTCCAATGTGGGCAGGCAGGACATTCTAAGTCTCATTGTCCACAGTTGAGGAAGGATGGTCAGGGTGGAAGCAAATTCCAGAGGCAAGGGCGAGTGTTTGCATTAACCGAGTAGGACGTTGGTAACTCGGAAGATGTAATACAGGGTATGCAAGAGTTTTGATTTTTATTTTAAAATCAATGTAATAAATAAAACCTTTATTTGAGAATAATTGGAGATTGAGTATCACTCTTCATGTAACAGGAATTGTTTTGATTAATAGAATTAAGGCAAAGGTTTTCTTTGATACTGGTTCTTTGCATACTTTTGTGTCTCCAAATTTCGCAAAGGTCTTAGGTGTGGAGCCTAAGTTGTTTCCAGACAAGGTTTTGTCGGTGGCAACACCGTCAGGTGAAGAATTGATTGTTGATCGATATTACGAGGGCTGTGATATTGAGATTGGCGGGAGATTATTTGGCATTGATCTGATCGAGCTGCAAGTCTTAGGAGTGAATGTGATCGTGGGCATTGATTGGATGGCAATATATGATGCACAATTGAATGCAAGCAGAATAAGGTGTTAGTAAAAGCACCAGGTGGTCCCGCAGTGACTTTCCAAGGGAAGAAGAAGATTCTGAAGGTGGCTGCAATGGTATCCAAGATGGCGATTCCAAATGAAGTCCAAGGCATTCCGGTTGTCAGAGATTTTCCTAAGGTGTTCTTGAAAGATTTTCCAGGATTACCGCCGCAGAGAGATGTGGAGTTTTGCATCAATGTTCAGCCAGGGAGCGCACCGATTTCTAAGGCTCCGTACAGGATGGCACCTGTAGAGCAGGACGAAGTGAAGAAGAAGATTGAGGAGCTGTTGAGCAAGAGGCTTGTTAGGCCGAGTTCCTCACCGTGGGGTGCGCCAGTGTTGTTAGTCAAGAAGAAGGATGGGTCAATGAGGATGTGCATTGACTACCGGGAGTTGAATAGGATGACTATTCAGAACAAGTATCCACTGCCGCGGATTGATGATTTGTTCGACAGGCTTCGAGGAGCAGCTGTGTTTTCAAAGATTGATTTGAGATCAGGGTATCATCAGGTTCGAGTCAAGGAGGAAGATGTGAGTAAGACAGCTTTCAGGACTCGTCATGGGCTCTATGAGTCTTTGGTAATGCCATTCGGGTTGACGAATGCGCCAGCAGTGTTCATAAATATTATGAATCGGGTTTTGATGCCATTTATTGACTCCTTCGTAGTGGTCTTCATCGACGTTATTTTGGTGTGTTCGAAGTCGGAGGAGGAGCATTCTATGCACTTGACAGCAGTATTACAGAAATTGCAGGAGCATAGCTTGTATGCCAAGTAGTCGAAGTGTGAGTTTTGGAAATTTGAGGTACCTTTCCTTGGTCATATCCTTTCTAAGGAGGGAGTGACCACTGATCATCAGAAAGTTGAAGCAGTGAAGGATTGGCCCAGGCTAACGTCTGTGAAGGAAGTCAGAAGTTTCTTGGATTTGGCTGGTTAATACAGGAGATTCATCCAGGTTTATTCTCAGATTGCAATTCCTTTAACAGGTTTGATCCGGAAGAATGTGGCATTTTCATGGACTGATAAGTGTGAGGAGAGTTTCCTTGAATTAAAGGAGAGGTTGACTACTGCACCTATCTTAGCTTTGCCACAAGCTGGGAAGGATTATGATATCTTCAGTGATGCGTCTCTCAGAGGTTTGGGCTGTGTCTTGATGCAAGAAGGCAAGGTTATTACTTATGGTTCGAGGCAATTGCGTCCGCATGAGAAGAATTATCCGACGCATGATTTAGAGCTAGCAACTATTATCTTTGCCTTGAAGAAGTGAAGGCATTATGTTTATGGTGAGAAGGTCAACATGTACACTGACCACAAGAGCCTGAAGTATATTTATCAACAGAAGGATCTAAATCTTCGGCAGAGAAGGTGGTTGGAGGTATTGGAAGACATTCGCCCTGAGATCAAGTATCATCCGGGCAAGGCGAATGTGGTGGCTGATGGACTTAGCTGGAAAAGTAGTTTATCAATTTTGATCACTAATCGAAGCGAGTTGGCAGCAGAGATTGATTAGGCAGGTATTGAGGTGGTGCTGCAGGGTTTAGGGGCGTCTTTGGCTCAGTTGAGGCTGCAACCTTCCTTGAGAGAGAGGATTGTGGAAGGTCAAAGATCAGATTCAGAGATTCAGAAGATGCTGCATCAGGTTTCAGAAGGCAAGCTATCAGAGTTTCGTGTCCAAGATGGAGTTCTTTGGATGGGTGAGAGGTTGTGTGTTCCGGATAATGCAGATTTGAGAGAGAGTATCTTGCAGGAAGCACACAGTACCTTGTTGTCAGTTCATCCTGGAAGCATGAAGATGTACAAGGGCATCAAACAGCATTTTTAGTGGTCTGGTATGAAAAGGGATGTGGCAGATTTCGTGGCAAGGTGTCTGACTTGTCAGCAGATCAAAGCGGAAAATCAGAGACCTGGAGGTTTGTTACAGCCGTTGCCCATTCCGGAGTGGAAATGGGAGAATATCAGTATGGATTTCATTACAGGTTTGCCGAGGAGTTCGAAGGGCAATGACTCGATTTGGGTTATCGTGGACCGTTTGACTAAGTCGGCTCACTTTCTAGCCATGAAGATTACTTGGTCGTTGGAGAAATTGGCTGAGTTGTACATTGGTGAGATTGTGAGGCTTCATGGAGTTCCTGTGTCGATTGTTTCCGACAGAGATGCAAGGTTCACTTCAAGGTTTTGGAAGATCCTACAAGCAGCTTTAGGCACCATAACTGATTTCAGTACCGCGTTTCATCCACAGACCGATGGTCAGACGGAGAGGGTGAATCAAGTGCTGGAAGATATGCTGAGGGCTTGTGTTATGGATTTCGGTGGTAGCTGGGAGAGATACTTGGCATTGGTTGAGTTTGCTTATAACAATAGTTACCATGCGAGTATCGGGATGGCTCCGTATGAGGCTTTTTACGGGCGGAGGTGCAGGACACCAGTTTGTTGGTACGAGGTTGGCGAGAGGCAGATGTTTGGACCTGAGATCGTGCAACAGACGTCAGAGCAGATTGAGCTGATTCACAAGAGGTTGGTCGATGTCAGAGTCGGCAGAAGAGTTATGCTGATACTCGACGAAGGGACTTGGAATTTGAGGTTGGGGATGCAGTTTTCCTCAAGGTGTCTCCGACCAAAGGAGTGATCAGGTTTGGTAAGGAAGGCAAGTTGGCGCCAAGGTATATTGGGACATACAGGATAGTGGAGCGGATTGGTAAGACAGCATATAGATTGAAGCTTCCAGAGGAGTTGGCACAAGTGCATGATGTATTTCAAGTGTCATTGTTGAGGAAGTATGTGCCAGATCAGAATCATCAGTTGGTAGAGATTCCTGAAGGTTTACAGGTGAACTTGAGTTACAAGGAACAGCCTGTTGAGAAAGTTGACCGTAGGGAGAAAGTCCTTAGGAGTAAAGTGATACCTATGGTCAAGGTGCTGTGGAGGAATCTGCAGTTTGAGGAGGCTACTTGGGAGCCAGAGGATCCCATGCAGAAGGATTTTCCTGAGCTTTTTGTGTGAATGTATTTTCTTTTATGTGATTGCAATTCTTTTGAATGATTGTACCTTTGATGCTGAGTTGTATTCCTTCTATTTTGATTATGTTGTCATATGCAATTGTTTGGACTATGTTTCCATTTATGAGATATTATTTTTCTTTGTTGGTATGTTGTTTGGACTCATTAGTTGTAGTTCTGAGGACAGAACTTTTCTAAGGAGGGAGTGATGTAGTACCCCGTATTTTTAAATATTATTTTTAAAGGTTTATAAATGATTAAAATGATTTTTGGGGATTTAATAAATATCTTCTGAAATTTATCTTTTTACACGTGCGAAACACGTGAAAATATTTTCTTGAAAAGTTCAAAAGCCAAAATTATTTTATGGAAAATCATTATTTATTATTTGGGATTTATTTATAATTTTTCTAGATTTTTTTGAAATTAATTGGATCTATTTGCAAATATTGAGAAAAAGAAGGACCTTTTTGCAAATTTGTCATTTTGAGGGGTGAAAGTGCAAAACTATTTTTCTGGGCTTTTAATTAGAGCCGGCTGGAAAGTAAGGGTTATTTTGCTTTTAAATCTCAATTTAATTAATTTTTATCAAGTTCCAAGTATATGAATCTATTTATGTAAAGATATGTTTTCGAGGGGTTATTTCGCAAATATGTCTAAAACCTTGAGATCCTATTTCCGGGTATTTAAAAGAAGAGAACGCAGCCATCATTCGCTGTACAACACAAAGATTTATTATTTTTGGAGGATTGAGAGAAGGATCTTGGATTTCGCAAAAAGGAAGCTTTCTTGTTGGATTTCTTTATTTCAAGTTGAGTGACATGTTGTTTTCTTTTATTATGCATATGTTGTATGTGAGTAATGTAATGGATTGGTTGTTTGATCTATGAATGTTTATTGGATCTGGGATATTGAACTTTATTGCTAGAAAGCATGTTTAGGGTTGAACACGATTATGCATATTATGGATTGGATGAAAAATTGGATCTTGTGAAACCCTAGTGGTATGTGATTACGAATTTGATTATGGTTATGAGTTGTGGTAGAAATTCAGATCATTGAGATAATTGAATGGAAGAGTTATGAATCAAGAGACCGTGTCTTGAGAATTGAAATTTGAGGAATTAATTGAATTGAGGAAATATATCCAAATTGGGGATTTTCTATGAGATTGATATTTACATGTTTTGGGATCTGAATACGAAGAAATTTCAATGAGTAATTGATTTTTTTAGAAAAACTCTATTTTGATTATATGCACAAATTCATGTTTTAATTGAAAGAAATCAACAAAATCTCCATTTTTATAAATTCAAGTAGTTTAATTTAGTTTTGTGGACTATTATATGTCCTACCAGTTATATTTGAACATATAAAAAATATGTTTTTTTGAAGAAATCATTTTCATAAAGTAAAACTACGTATCGGTTGAATTGTGCACAACCAAAACTATACAGTCTGTAGGCCGACAGTCGACTGATACGACCCAGCTGCTATGTTCTTTAGTTGTACTGGAATTTCTCTCTGGTAAGTCGACCTATGACTTTTATAAGTCGACTTATAACACTTAGAATATTTTCTTAAAGATTACTGGAATTTCTCTCTGGTAAGTCGACCTATGACTTTTATAAGTCGACTTATAACATTTAGAATATTTTTTTAAAGATTACTGAAATTTCTCTCTGGTAAGTCGACCTATGACTTTTATAAGTCGACTTATAATACTTAGAATATTTTTTTAAAGATTACTGGAATTTCTCTCTGGTAAGTCGACCTATGACTTTTATAAGTCGACTTATAACACTTAACTTATTTTCTTAAAACTATGGAATTTTCTTTCTGGACAGTTGAATTATGTTTTCTATAGTTGACTGATACAGATGTATCTTTATACCTTTGAATGTCCTTTCAAATAATTTGTTCTCTAAATGTTTTAATCTATAACTTACTATTCTATACTATATGTTCTATTGAACATATGTTTCCAAGTGATTAAGTTGAGCAATTTACGTTGGAGGTTTGGTTTGGATATTTGAGTTTGATTCTCTAGAGGGTGTGTGTGGCCCTAGTATACCGGCAGTTGAGTTGTTTATGTTTGGGCCTGTTGAGGCAATTTTAGTTGATCAGTTGTTGAATTAAGTTCGGTAGGGTACACCAACTCTAGGAGATTTGTTAAGTAATTAAATAACCTAAATGATAAGGACAGGCACTAGTGGTGATATGATGAACGGAAACATGAGTTATGGACCTCAGTATGGCTTGCGGTGTGAGATAATCCCCAGAATTATCCAGGTGTGTGTGAAATAGTCTCCGGAATTACCTGTGGTGTGAGATTGATCTCCGGAATTATCGGAGTCGAGGCGACGCACATGTGGTATTCGTGTGATGAGGTGTCATTGCTTGCGGTGTGGGATATTCTCGAAGATTCCCAGGTGTGAGTAAAATAGTCTCCGAAATTTGTCTGTGGATAGAGATTGACATCTGGAATTATCGGGCATGGGCTAATACTCACAGTTTATCTTTATCTCGAAGTAGTCATCGTAGTAGGATTAGTTGCATGTCGGGGATTAAACCCTATAATGTGGAGACGTTAAGGGCTTGCATCGGACCTATGTAGAGTGGGATGCATAGACTCCGACAAGTACGCATTAGAAAGTCAGCATATAGATTTGTGTTTTCTTAATTTGGTTTCACGCATGTGTTTTCCTATTTTCTACACTCGACACTTAGTTTAGCTTCACTTGAGGTTTACATGTTTCCTTGCTATGTCATATTTTGTGTATTATTATTTATCACATATTGTTTATGAATACATGCTTTACTTATATTGTTTGTTTTTATGTCACTTACACCTTTATGGCTGACCCCTTTAGTTTTGGGGGTTAGGGATCATCTCTAGCCTCATATTTTACAGGTGATTTCTTAAGGCTCGGATTTGGATGCTTGATGTTCAATTGATGCAGTGACTCATGTAATTTGTAAAACAAAGCGTTGTAAAGAAAAGAGAATTATGATTTGAGATGTATTGTATTCCGCTGTGCTATGTAAACGATTATTGTAATGAAAGTTGAAAATTTTTAGTGGTGTTTGGTTGTATTTAATATTACATTGAAGTTGATACTGGAAATTGTGCCATGTATTTTCTAAGACATTATATTAGAAATTCGGGGCGCTACACAGGGGCCTCCATGATGGTGCGGGAGAATGGAGGTCTGCTCGGGCAGAGATTTTTTGGCCGTTGCTCTTCTTCCTTATCAATTCGGCCGAGGCGCCTCTCCATCTCGTGGAGACGGCAGTAGACTGAGTCTTCTCTTTGATCATATCTTGCCGAGCCCTGGGACTCATCTTCGTACGGGGGTGGGCTGGGACTGCGGCAATGGTAGCTTGGAGATGGAGGAGGACAGGGATTGTGAAGGCGGTGGCTCCTAGCTCACTCGTGAGTAGGTGGCCTCTTGTCGTTATTTGGGGCGATATTGAGGGCCCGTAAGACTGCTGCTTGGAAGTGTTGAAGCTCTGCCCTTGTGACTGGTGCTTCTCCAGCTTGACGGTCCCTATGTGTGGCTCGACTTACTGGAGAATGAGTTCTCCGTTGATGGTGCTGAGGGGACTTTCTTCGCCTCCTCGGGAGAGGGGATCTTCTGGTCCTCGGTCGGCGGGGGGTCCGAATTCTTGAGGCCCCCGGGTGCTCACGTTGATGGACTCCCCCTAAGGGCTCGCCATCCATTCAGGCGAGTTCGGAGGTCGACCCCCTTTTGGCGGTCGGCAATCACTTGATGAAGATCCCGCTCGGGAGGGCTTTGAGAAGCTATAGATTCAACTGAAGGATTGGGACCCGCGATATGGTCATGAGGAGGATGTTGCTTCGGACGACTCCGACGGGAGCCCCCCTGGGCAGCCCCCCGAGACCCTAGAGGGGCCTGTTAAGGAGGAGCACTTTGAGCTGGAGGAGGGGGAGGAGGAAGAGAAGTGGTTCTTCGGTTGGAGACCACTGCCTTCCCCTTCGGTTTTGGATGCATGGCTTGAAACTAGTCTCGCTGATGAAGTTAGGTCGGGTTGTTTTTTCGTTCCCACAGACGGTGCCAATCTGTTGCTGCTGATTTTGGTGTGGGAGTAAACAGATGAATTTGTGGATTCTTGGATAAAACAATAAAGCAAACCTGTTGACATGTTGACCTTCACCAATGTGTTGACTGGTTTCTTGCCGCTGCCGTTGACCTACAAAATGTGCGAAACACCAGGATGGATCCCGACGACGCACCATCCGACACTCTTATCAGTATTCAGAATGATTAAGAAAGAGCTTTAATTGGAAAAGTATTGATTACCTGGTAACAGTGGGGGGGGAGAGGTTTTTATAGTCGCCTTAGGGATCCATTTCGAGATATAAACATATCTCTACTTCCCGGTGTGAATTGATAGAAGCGGTTAAGACCACTTCTTAGGGATAATCATGAATCTGAATTCTTCTTTATCCTTCTGAACTGGTTTGTAACAGGTTGGGACCCGTACCTAGTAAAAGAGATTCGTTCATGGGTTATTGGGCTTTGAAGAAAGACCCAGTTCCCATTTCAGACCCGTTTGTAGGTAAAATTACCGTTCTACCCCTGAGCTTTAATATTCGTGTCCGATTCGAACGGCCCCGATTTAATCCCATTTTTAGCCATATCACTTGGTAAACTTCTGTTGAGTATAAGACTTTTGTGTTCACTGAGCTTAAAACTCTTATTTTGTTCTTGAAGTTTATTTGCTTTATTTGATTTTGAAACTATGATAGATTACTCCAGTTGGTTTAGTCATTGTGAACTATTTTGTTGTGATATGGTTTGAGAACTATTTAATTATTTTGATTTAGTCTTTTTGAACTATTCGGATTTATAATTGATTTAGTCCTTATGAACTGTACATTGAGTGATGCATTTCTTCTATTTAAAGACTGCTATCAGCCAGTCAGCTTCATGTTGAACTGATGAGATAATCCAGTACGTTTATATATTGAGAATATCGGACGATATTGTTGAATATATATGTATATTCTCACTATATGAATAATTTTATGTGTAATATTATTCTATGGGTAACACGTGTGTTACACGTACTAATTGTATGGATGTCGGAACGCAGGTTGAGTGGGTTGAGAATCCAGTACCCAAACCAGTATTTATCTTATAAACACTGGCTTGTGATAGTGGTTTAGGTATTCCAATTTTGATACTTAGGATAAATATCTCAAGCACCTTAGTCTAGGATATTAACCCTAATTTCTATTGTTATAATCTCTCATAATCTCTAAAGCGTAATGAAAAAAGGAAAAAAAAATAACAAAATTCAGTAAGATCCTAGTATTTTTTTTCCTAGGAAAAGCCATGTACATTGGTACTGTTTTTTTTTTACCTCTTACTTCTTATAAGAGACTAGGTTTGCCCGTTGACACGTGCCTACGGCACGTCTTCGGAACGGTGCACCTTGTTTGATCATACAGAATAGTTTTGGAGGTCCAGCAAATTAATTGAAGTAGCAAATATATTATATGAGAAACTTTTGGGGGTCCCGCAAAAAACATATTATATGATTTTTTAATTATTTTTAAAGTTTTTAAATTTTTAAATTTTTAAATTTTTTAGTTTTTAAATTTTTTAAAATTTTAAAATTTTTCATTTTTTTATTTTTTTGAATAGAAGAGGGGGGAGAGAGAGAGAAAAAAAATAATTAAATAAATATAGGAGTTGTTTTGGATGAGGGATTTGAATTTGAGTTTTGGGGGGAAACTTTTGAGGGGGAAAATATGTTTTGTGAGGTTAGATCTGGGCCTTTGATTTTTGGGGGGATTGAAGGAGAGCCACTTGATAGCTTTCTTTGTATTTTATTATATAGATTTACAGTAAGAGCCTCTTGTAAGAGCCTCTTTTTGAGGTATTCTTTTTATATAAAAATAATCTCTTATAAGAACCACTTATAAGATATTTTAGTTCTTTTTTTTACCTCTTACAAGATCCTATATTACCCCATAGTATAAAAATGGTGAGATGAAGGACAAGAAAAGACAAGTTCAAATAAATAAAAACTTTTTATATATCATTGTATGTTAATTTATGTAAATATTAAAGGGCATTCCTTTAATTTATCTTCAAAATTAAGGGGAAAAAAATAATCCTAATTAAAGTTCATGAATGGCTGCACTGCAATATGGATTCTAATTATAATCTCATGTGTTTTGTAAGTATTTGTCTAAGTATATAATCTAGTGTAGTTTCACAACAGAGCCACAGAGCCATATGTGTTTTGACAGGTTACGAACTCATTGCGCCACAGAGCCATATGTAATCGCACTGAATCGTCACCTAAGCGTAAGGAGAACAAATTGCATAAAATTACTCTGTGCTAAAGAAGATTCATCGAGATCTTACTCTGTGTAAGAGAATGCGAAAATTTGAGATTGAAATTAGTAACAATTATAATATAGACTTTGGGGTAATATAGACTTTTTAAGTGATAGAAGGCTTATAAGAATTTGAAAGAGGTTACTAAAAGCCATTTAGGCTTATAAGCGATTTTGAAAAAAATGCTTATAAGAGGTAAAAAAAGACGCTAAAAAAATTCTTGTAAGAGGTGGACCACCTTTTACAAGAGATAAATCGCTTATAAGAGGAGAAAAAAGAACACTACCTTGGAAAGATCAATCAGTAAGTCAGAGCTACCGAGTTAATGTATATTTATTTCTACCGAGTTAATGTATATTTATTTCTCCATTTCCAGTAAACAGGTGGGTTAGGCTCGTACTTTGAACTAAAATGTAGAAGTACATTGTGATTTTTTATAAAGCTCTGTTTGCATAACACTGTCCTTGACATTTATCTATAACTGCTCTCTATAGTTGTGATTATAATGGGTTATGACCGTCAAAGACATAAACAAAAATTATATTTAACATTAGTTGTACTATTTAATACTATAAAAAATAATTATACATACTAGTATTTTTCATGTGCAATACACGTTTTGATAAGAGTTGGAAGATTTTGATTCCCATTACACTCTCAGATGTAGAGGCACAGGAACATGCGACCATTCTAAACTGTATGACAGATGAGTTTCCGATCAAATATTTAGGTCTCCCATTCAAGCCAGGAAAGCTTACTAAGTCGGACTGGCTCCGTATCATAGACAGGGTGGAGGACAGATTGTCGGGATGGAAAGGAAAATCGCTTTCACTTGGTGGCGAGTGGTCCTCATCATTTCAGTATTGTCTAATCTGCCCATCTATTACATGTCATTTTTTGAACTTCCTAAATGGGTAATCCAAAGGATCGACCGAATCCGTAAAAGGTTCCTTTGGAAAGGGGCAGACTCGAACAGGGGAGGATATCACCTGATCAAATGGAGTATGGCTTACATGAAGAAGAAGCATGGAGGGCTAGGCATCATCGACCTTAGCGACATGAATCTTGCCCTCCTGGAAAAATGGTGGTGGAAGGTATTTCATCACAGCGGGGAAGGTTGGCAGGATTTCATTCAGCCATACCTTCGGGAAAAAGGTTCGAGAAGTTTAGGTTTATGAGTAGGGCCTAGAGTTTCTCGATTCTGGAAAGGTATTTCCAAAGCAAGCGGACCGTTCAACTCAGCAGTTACCTCAACTATAGGTAATGGACGATCCACCAGATTCTGGTGGGACAAATGGTGCAGTGCACATACACTCAAGGAAACCTTCCCAGAACTGTATGAGAAAACGAACCGACCAAATATAACGGTGGCTGAGACCTAGAAGAGGGGCAATTGGAGACCGCCGCTATGAGGAATCCCTATTCCAGAATTACACCAGCAAATGCTTGAATTGCAAGCACACATCACACGGACTGGTGCGAGATGTGTCCAAGGCCCAGATCAGATGCGTTGGGGACTCGAGCCCAAGGGAGCTTTCACGGTGAGGTCTTTGTATCACCGAATTCACTATCGAGGATGCAGACCAAGCTGGGCCCAGGTGTTATGGAAGGCGAAAACCTCCTTAAAGTCAGGGTCTTCCTATGGCTAGTGCTCAACAATGCAATCCTCACCAGAGAGAACCTTGCCAAAAGACAACTTCAGATAGTGACTAATTGTGGATTCTGAAATATGCATGTGGAGAGTCTGAATCACCTCTTTATTCACTGCCCAAGGAGTAAGGCAACTATGGTAGAGGTGTTACGAGCCTTAGGAACATGGGATTATCCCTGCGAATATGAGGATTGGTCCCAAATTTGCCTCGATTCGCCACGAAATGAAGGATGTGTGGTACATTGCAATTACGGCAACTACATAGGTGTTATGGCTAGACAGAAATAATTTCTATTTTCGTGCTTCATATAATAGTATTTCTGGTAATCTTACTCATATCATGCATTTTATCTCTTTTTGGGCTACAGCTGCTGCCACAGGAGCAAGAGGGAGAATTGTCAGAGTCTTCCAGGTGGAAGATTTTGATGATGAGGAAGTAGAGTTTGGGCCGACACTGGAATGAGGGACTGCGCCTTCCACACTCATCAACGTTTCATTAGCCACAGTCTGAGCTACTTGGTTTGATGTATCGACCTACTGTACTTTTGGGTTATGATGTTTGGATGATTAGACCCACTCCCAGGGTTTTGTTGGGGGATTATGTTTTATTTCCTGCACTGTACTTTTGTATTCTCCCGGTACACCGGGTTTGTTTTATTAACTCCTTATTAATGAAACAGGGTGGCGTTATTCCACCTTTTCCCTTCAAAAAAAAAAAGTTGGAAGATTTTCGCGTGCGACATACGTGTTAAGAAATAGTTTTGGAATTGGACGTGCATTGCACGTAATTGGGAAAAATATTTTTAACAAAAAATTACAATTTGTATGTGCAATGCATGTGTTTATAAGTTTAATTTGAGTTGTACGTGCAATATATGTATATGTTTAGTGTTAAAAAAATATTATAAAATTGTTTTGCGCTTGCGTTACACGTTTTAATCGGTGAATTTTTATTTATTTATTTGTTTTTGTTGTAATTAATGGGAGAGTTGGAGTTGCACGTGCAACGCATGAGTTTGTTTGTTGACAAATGACAACTCCAACTCTGCCATTACTAGTAATAATATACACGTGCGATGCAGGTATTAATTTAAAAAAAAAAATTAAAGTCAGAACTCTGATTTACACGTGCGATGCATATCTTAATAAATATGATTATATATTTTTAAAAGTTAATGCGAAGACTATAATGAGAGAGTTGGAGTTGCACGTGTGTGTTGCAGGTAAGTAGGTAGATTTACAACTCCAACTCTTCCATTATAATAGTTATTATATATTATATTATAGATAGATAGATATATAGAGTAATTTACACGGTGTGATGCACATTTATATATTAAAAAAATAAAGTAAAAAATCTAATGTAGTGAAGACTCGAACCTGAGATCTCCTTCATATTAGTTGTGCACGAGCAATACACGCGTTGATAGATTTACAAATTTACAAATGACACTAGAGATTAGAGATAATAATAGAGATTAGAGATTACAGACATTAATTGTTATTCGATTTCTATATTATTTTATTTTACAATGTCAAAATAGTATTAAAAAATAGTACAAATAACATTATACATACACACAAAAAAAAGGGTATCACACCACAAAATTTATATGACCGACCATCGACATTTGCACCCGAAAAATCCATTACAAAACCAGTTGTGTGAGACAAACCTCAACCGTCCGATACAAAATCAATCACCCATCAAAATTCCTGCACTAAATCAACGTACCCGATTCAATCATGATTGAACCGCATCTTTAAATAAACAAACCGGTAAACAAACCACGATCGCCGCTTTCAACATCCTTTGGGGTTTTCGCTTTCTCCTTCTATCGCCTCTTTCTGAAGAACAACGAAAAAAAAAAAAGGGACAAAAAAAAGGTAATTTTAAATTAATTAAATTAATTAAATTTCTAGGGTTTTATCCTAATATAGGGTTTTTCTTTACGCTGTAGTAATCGAAAGCTGGCATTTTGGAATGATTTGTTCATGTTTGTTATGGAATTTGTTCGTATCTGGGTTGGTTTTGGGGGAGCTAGGGTTTGATCGCAATAGTATTGTTGTTTGTGATGTCAATGGCGGAGGTGAGGTAGGATTTGGATTGCACTGGGGTTTGATTAGTGGCTCATTGTGGGAAAAGAGGTGGATTTTGTTGGGAGTTAGGGTTCTTGGCTGTGTGCCTTTGGGGTTGGGTGGGAATTGATTGTTGAAGTTAGAATTTTGTTGAATTAGTTTTGGAATATACGAAAGGTACATACAAATTGTCAGGGGCGAAGCTAGAACAATTTTACCGGGAGGGCCAAGGTAAAATTCTATGATTACATGTAAAAATATAAAGATTTATTCATAATTTTTACGGGGCCAAACAATAAAACTTAGTTTTCATGGGAGTTAAATTATAATTTTTTTGAAGGGTTTATAAAATTTTCAATAGTGTAAAGGGGGTTTTTTAAAAATCCGGAGGGGGCCGGGCACCCCGGACCCTCACTAAGCTCCGCCACTGCAAATTGTGTTTGATTTATCTGAAGTTGGAACAATGAAATTGAGGTTGATTAGAGGTAAATTCAATTGAGAATAAGATGAGGTACAATTGGTAGATATGATTTGGGCACGTGCAATTGACCGATGATGATGGTAAGTAGGAAAGTGATGGGATTGTCGTTAATGGAGCGAAGAGGGTAATTAGTTGACTATGAATGGTTTTGGGTGTTAATTTTGCACGGGGGATGACTCTTAATATAGCTGAATGGTATTGGGCGTTTGTGATGTCAGTGGTGGAGGTCGTATGTTTTTGTGACAGAAACCCAGATTTTTTTAGAAAGGTTGTATGTTGGTTTTGTTGTTGTTGTTGTTATTCTACACACACGTTTTTTTGCTGGGCTGTGAAAACTTGGTTTGGTACAGTGCAATATCATATGATTTGTACTAGTGGGGTACAGTGCAGCGGTTAGCCTTTTTTGTGTTTTTGTTTTTAATCTCTCTATATTTGAGATTTAGTATACGGTGGAACTAGGAGTTCACCGAGGGGAAATTGACTTCAATTTTGAATGTGTAAAAATTGATCGAATATGGAGTTAATGGGCAGCTAATGTTATTCTCGTATGATCTGTGAGACTGCAGTTGCTTTTATTTGTTTTTGGTCTAGCTATTTGATTAATGTTACCATGAAATAGGACAATCACAGAAAAAGATGAAAAATAAGATTATTATTTTTCAACCGGCATTGTGAACTGGCTAATTCAACAAAGTTCTTGCTATTTATCAGGATAGAATATATTTGACATTTGTGTGAAATATCGCTGCAGAAGTAGAGAAAAACAAAGGAGCACAAGAAATGAACAAAAGATTATAACTTATATAAGTGTGAATAGAAGAATATTATCTCAGTTTTACCGCACAAGAAAAATCGATTTCACATATTCTAGAAGAAGTCAGAAGTAATATCACCTGTTCATGTTCTTGTTCCTCTATAGTTTCCCAAGTTTTTGCTGCCAAGGAAGCAATGTGCAATTTAGTATGTTTTTATAGTTCTTACACACTACCAAGTCATTAAGAGCCTTACCCCTCAGTGCATGACATATTCCACTTATGCCATGACTGCATGAATGAAAGCAAGAATTAGGCAGGATAAAACGTGTGCAGTGCCGGCCGTTATGATACTCTAGCTAGTATTATTGTTGATTATTTTGTATAGTAAATTACTGGCAAAAAAGGAAAATTATAAAAAAACACAATACTTTTTCCATCTTAAAATAAACATGTTTCTCCACTGATATTCTAATGTATACCGACTGAAGTTTTCTAACTATATATTGTGTGATTTGGTATTATCACTGTTTGAAATCAGAAATAATAATACGGTATTATACTCTTGTTAGGATTATAGTAGATTATTTGTACAGTAAATTACTAGCAAAAGAGGGGAAATAATAAAAAAGGATAGACCTTTTCCTTCTTGAAATAAATAATTTCCTCCGTTGATATTCTGATGTAGACTGAATGAAGTTTTTCAACTATAGTTTACTATCACTATTTGAATCAGAAATAATAATAATATGATATTGTTGAAAATAATTGGAAATTTGATCAGGCATGCTAAAAAGTTTCATCATATTTGTAATTTGTCCATGATTGTATAACAAGTAAATTTAATGAAATTGAAGTAATGAACACAAGTTTCTTGGCTGAGTTGCAGTGACCTTTTAAGATTTGACGCTATGACTCAAACAGTAGTTGTTGAGCGCTCCAATGGGAAGAAGTTGAAGAAAAATCAAAATGATTGTTCATCTGCAATGATGGGGAAGAAGCAGAAACTCTCTAAAGAATACTCTTCAGGCTTTGTTCAAGCACACAAACATGCGATTGAGACAGTGGGTGAAACAGAAGGGTTTGGCAGCTCTTGTCAAGCTGACTCTGAGGATTCTTGTACCCCAAAGAGGAAGCGCATGAGCTTAAACTTGGATCAGAGCAACAGTTTTAATGCTCCAATTCAAGTCATTCCTACCTCAAAGATGTCTAGTGCAGAGATGAAGGAGTTGGAAATGAGATTGAGAGCAGAGCTCGAGAAAGTTCAGACACTTCAGGAAAAAATTCTTTCTAGAATTCAAGTAACCTCTACTGGGGTGTCCTTGTCATCTTCCACAGATGGGCATGCCAAAAAACAAGGTCAGAAGCGAAGTATCTCAGGAAGGTTTGAGCCTACGAAACAGACACCCACTCTTCCATCGAGCAACTCAGTTGTTATGGTAATGAAACAGTGTGCGATTCTTCTCAAAAGCCTGATGCATCATAAGTATGCTTGGGTCTTCAACCGGCCCGTCGATGTAATGAAGCTCAAAATTCCTGATTATTTTACTATTATTAAGCATCCGATGGATCTTGGTACTGTTAAGAAGAAGCTAGAATCTGGTTCTTATTATAGTCTTTGGGGTTTTGCGTCAGATGTGAGGCTTACTTTCACAAATGCCATGACTTATAACCCCCCTGGTAATGACGTACACATTATGGCAGATGCTCTGAACAAGTTGTTTGAGAAGAAATGGAAGCCTATAGGAGAGAAGCTGGCATTAGCTGAAGAAGTTGTTAAAAGAGATAAAAAAGCTACCAAGAGAGAACCATTGTCTCAACCGAAGAAGAACCTACCTCTTCCAATGGACTATGGAATTACTGGGTCAAAGGTGGTTAAGCCAAAGATCTCATTTGATGAGAAACAGGAACTTAGTAACTGGCTACAGTCTTTAATAGAGTGCCTGCCAGATCACATCGTTGATTTCTTGAGACAAAACTCTCAAAGTGCAAATGCCACCGAGGATGAGATAGAGATTGATATTGAGAGTCTCAGTGATGATACCCTTATTGAGTTGCGGAAGCTCTTGAATGTCTCTTTTGGTGCTAAGCAATCAGTACCAGTATCGAAGACTGAGCCTTCTGAAATGGAGGTAACCACATCTGAGTAATGTTTGGAAGGCATTCACATGCTCTAATCTATTTTTTTATACCTGAGTATGTTTTTTTTCTTTTGAGCAGATGTTGATTGAATCTGGAGTTAGTAATTCATCACCACAACCTAGCCGAGGTGACTTCTTCTTTGATTATAGTTGGATACCCATACTTGAGTTAAATTGTATTTACACTTTGAAAATGACGTTGAGACTCTTACCAATGTGCAGATAAGGAACCTGCCAATGAGGAAGTTGATATTGGTGGGGATGATCCCCCTATTACAAGCTATCCTCTTGTAGAGGTAGAGAAAGATACAGCACCGATAGGTAGCACATGTAGTAGCTCGAGCAGCTCCGGTACAGACTATGGTTCATCTTCTAGTGGTAGGTGTATAATCAATTTTTATCTTATTCTCTACTGCTTATTTTTCACCAAGTTAAATTTTGTACATTTAACTTGTGACATGTTTTTGTTCTTTTAGGTGTCTTTCATATATTATACATGTTACTGCATCATATTTTTTTGCATCATATTTTTTTATTCTAGAAGTACTGTAGCTTATGTGTCTTCAGATACATAAAATGACCTCTTATTTGGTAACAACATGTGCTTGCTTGTGTGCAACATCTTCTTCTTCTTCTTTTGTTTATGTATTTGGTAACGTCCACGATGGATTGGTATTTGTCAAATACATTTCTGTTTTGTTTTAAACCCAGTACCCAACTTAATATGTACCAATTAACAAACCAAGAGAAATAACCCTAATTCGACCAGACGTCCGGTGCTCATTACTACCAGGACACCCTGCATGTCCATGTCTGACACTGACACCCCGGTTGATTTGAAATGTCTGTGCAACCCAACATGTGGAGGAATAAAATTAGCTTTATATAATACCCAAATTTCCATACTTGCTGGAACATGGCAATTCAAGACTTCATTTACCTGTTAGTTTACTGACCCTTTATCTTATATCATAAGGAATATCCTCAGTCTCTCATATTCTTCTTTTTACTGATTTCGCCGCATTTCTTATGGAGTTGTTTAGTCCTGTGACAAATATGTTGTATTAGACCTTTTCCCATTAATTGCGACTATATTTCTTGACATATGTAATGCACACATAATTGAGAAAGTGAATAATATATTTACCCTTTTACCTTAATACCTTATACAATAATGTACATGCGACCTAATCCTGTAGGATGATGTAGATTTTTTTTTCTTCTTGTTGATACAAGATTAGGTGCCTTGGTGTATGCTTTTTGCCAATGACGTCATCTTAGTGGACGAGACCAGAGGATGAGTCACTGCTAAATTAGAATTGTGGAGAAAAACTTTGAAAGCTAGAGGCTTTAGAATGAGTAGAACTAAAACGGAGTATATGGAGTATAATTTTAGTGATATTCGGAACACAATTGAGGAAGTAGTGAAGCTTGATGGTCAAGAGATACTTAAGAGAGACCGTTTTCGATATTTAGGCTTGATTATACAAAGAGATGGGGAGATTTGTGAAGATGTTGTACCTAGGATATGATCCAAGTAAGGTGGCTTAAGTGGAGAAGTGTCAGTGGTGTTTTGTGTGAAAAACGTATACCTTTGAAGTTGAAGAAAAATTTTTATAGGACGACATACCATTAATGATGTATGAAGCAGAGTGTTGGACAATAAAGAATAACATGTCCAAAAAATGAGTGTAGCGGAGATGAGGATGCTAAGATGGATGTGTGGTAAAACCAGGAAGGATATAATTAGAAATGAGCATATATGAGACATGCTAAATGTAGCTCCTATCCAAGATAAGTTAAGATAGAATCGCCTCAGGTGGCTTGGACATGTCACACGTAGACCTAGTAGTGCCTCCATTAGAAAAAGTGATTTGATAAGTATTGAGGGTAGAGTTAGGGGTAGGGAGGACTTAAACTTGGGTGAAAATGGTGAGAAAAGATATAATAGCTTGTGACCTTACAAAAGATATTGCGCTAAACCGAGCAGAATGGAAAACCAGGATTCATGTAGCCGACCCCAACTAGTTGGAAAAAAGGCTTTGTGAGATTGTTAATTAATTGAGTTGTCAAAACTTAGATGTTCTAGTCATGACTCAAAAAAATCAAGATGTTTGAGATAAGTTGGATATTTCCACCAAAGATTACTGGTTGTCCCCTACTGTTGGTGCCCCAGTCTGTCTGTGATCCATGAGAAATGTTGTTCTAACATTGCTGCACATAGCCTAGCTAGAGTGTTTTTATAACGGTCTGTGTAACCGGTGGTTTGCCAATTTGGTACCCTCTTCCATTTCTTCAATATCGTTCAGGGGTGGGTGGTGGGGGGGAGGCTTCTATTTGCTTGATCCAATAATATTTGCTACAACCCTTTCAAAACAAGAAAGGAAAAAAGGGTGGCACCTACCAAAAGGATATATAAGATTTTAAGATGCTAATATGTGCTAGTTTAGCTTTAATGAGCTAGTTGTAGAAGAAGATGGTGGTTTTACTATTAATGAAGAGGGGTCCATGATAAAGGTGAAAGGAGAAAAAGGAGTTGTGTAGCTGAGAAGCTTGGGTTAAATGCCTTGTTGCTTTATTACCTCAACATGGGAGGCTTACTTTCTTGTTCCATTAAGAGGGGTTAGGGCTGTAAAATGAACAGGACGGTCCGTCGTCCGTTCGAGTCCGGCTTAAGAAATGGTCCGACTGAGGACCGTCCGAACTGTTATATGAACCGGAACTTGAGCAAATTATTAGGTCTGATGCTTTACCAAGCTCGAGCTCGGTCACTGACTAGTCTGGTCCGAATTGCACATGGAAGTAGGAAGCATAGTCCGGTCCGTTCGAACAAGCATAGCTTTTATAACGAACCGAGTCCGGACTATAAAAAAAATTTCTGACCTGGACCAAGCCGGACATAAGCCCGTCCGAATAGAATTTTGGTCCGAGCTTGAACATATGGTTGTCTGGTCCTGTTCGGTTCAATTTACAGCCCTAAGAGGGGTGGTAGTGTTTGATGTTGAAGTTGCTTTCAGGTTTAGGGCAAACCAAAACATGCTTATCCTGAAAGAAGATATATGTTATAACTGAGGGGACTTGAAAAAAATACGAATTGCAAAAAAAGATTTATGTAAGCTCCAAAGACATTCTCAACTTTAAAGCAGTTCAGCCTAGGCAACATCTTATATTGTAACTATGCATTCTCATTAGAATTAACTGTCTTGTATTACGGGCATTGAACATAGCAATTTGCAGCTTAAATTTGGGAAGTTTCTAGAATTAGAAAATGGAGTATTTTAAGCCTACAAATAAGAAAAGGTGGGGGAAGTTAATGTCTTTATGATAACTTAAGTTGCATTGAAACTTCAAATGGACTTTCTTATGGATACTGACATATAGCTATCTGCAACTTAAAATATGTAAGTTATGTACAGTATAAAAAGGGTAATTTTCTAATGTTATGAATAGGAAAAGGTGGCAAAATTAATGAATTTTATGGTATCTTAAGTTGCATCGACACTTCAGTATAGATCCTGTGTATGTGTCGGATTGCTGACATGTATCTGACATGCCAAATCCTCGTCCAAGTTGAAACGTGGTATGAGGCGTAACCGTGTCCATGATTTTTTTGGAACATTTGCCAGAGTATGATTGTTGTTGGGAGATGGAGACATGATAAAGGCATGTAAAGGAGAGACATGAAAGGATGACATGAGATATGATTGGAGAATAAGAGCTATATTAGAGATGGACGTTATGATATCTTGAGGTTAGACATGAGTATTGTATATTAATCCAGAAATAAATATTTTGTTTGTAGCATTATAGTTTACTGGGTAATAAATTGCTGGGATCTAGCTTTCAGTAACTGAATGTAAAACAAATAGTCCTAGCTTTATTATATGGGTTCAACATTTAATGGTGTATAGGGCTAATAGCTGGCGTGATTCAAATATGGTATACATGTATACATACATACATATATGAGGAAGGTGAGTTTCTTATACAAACGGGTGATAATCACTTGGTGAGACCTATCATAGACAATCCACACCATTCAGTTCGATTTTCATGCCATAATACACGTGTATTAAAACTCAAGTGGTCTGGGTGCTTCTTGATTATGTTTCAAGTGGTTGCAAAATGACATTTCAATAGTAGAACTATGGTATCAAATCTGTGCCGATACCAGAATGCATTACCCGAGTTGAATTGGGTCGAATTGGACATTTGTCTATATTACTTCTTATACTCCTGATATTATCGATAAATGGCAGCCCGCACCTGGTACTCATACCGAGTTTGAAAGCATGAGTGGAAGTGTAGAACTAATTGGACCACTTGATGCAAGCGTAAGAAACAACCACATGACTTGATCTACATGACTTGATCTTTGTACGCATACGTCAAATGACATTGTTTGGCAGCTTGCAAATGCAAATTGCAATTGCATTTGCAAGTGGAAATGTAAATTTCCCTCCAAAACCTTTTAGTACAATTAACAAAACATCCTCTACTTTTGATCATATACTCTATTTTATATATTACAATCATTGTTTCCCTCCAAAACATGACATTTTGGTAATTGTGCTAAAAGGTTTGGAGGGAAAATTTAAATATCCACTTGCAAATGCAATTGCAATTGCAATTGCAATTTACATTTGGAAGCTACCGAACACCCCCTAAAATCCCGATGAACAGAATAAATTGTTCATAATGGATCCCACTGACCCTCTCTCTCTCTCACAGGGTCCTCACAAATCTTACTTTGAGAACCGTTATTAACGGAGTATCCCCATATATGTACATATGTGAATTAGCTATTTTTTCATATCGAGCCTTGTTATATTTGTGTCCTGCATCTGTACCTAAGCAACATAATGATATATAAGTACATGCATACATATATCTATATATAGTCATGTTGTATCTGAGTTGTCACACTTGTGTCTTTTGTCCATACCTAAGCAACATAATGATATATAAGTACATGCATACATCTATATAATAAAACACAAAGAAAGCTATCAAGTGGCTCTCATTCAATAAGGTTGAAATCAATGGTCCAGATCAAACCTCACAAAACATATTTTCCGCCCAAAAGTTTTCCCTCAAAACTCAAATTCAAATCCCCCAAAACAACTCCTTTATTTATTTATTTATTTATTTCTCTCTCTCTCTCTATATGTATATTTACGTAGAAATTTATATTTTCAGATTTCAGGTTTGTAAATTTTCAGAATTTTAGTGCATTTTTTTATTGCTCATGTTACATTGAAAATAGCAAATATCTCATCAACAGTTATATTTCATCATTTTCCACACTCAAAGTTCTAAGGAGTTGGATTTTACACCCCCATTTATAATTATTTTTCAACATATACTAATGGAAACATGGACTTTTATTTACAACTAATTATTGTTTTACTATTCAAACTTGAGCTACATAATTGTTGTTTTACTGTTTACAAGACTTTTATATGCTGTATCGTTCCGAAGAAGTGCCGTAGGCACGTGCCCACGGGCAAATCTAGTATATCTATATATAGTCATGTTGTATCTGAGTTGTGTCACACTTGTGTCTTTTGTCCATACCCTTGCAACACTATGATATCTCATAACCCATTAGGTAAAGATTTCAATGAGAAAATCGTTATCTGTTGAGTCCAGAGAAGAAAGAAATAGGTGACTAGCCGAATTGATGTACAAAGACGAGGAGAATGATACTGAAAAGAAGCATCAAATAGGGGAACAGCAGAGGATAAGGACATTAGATTCAATTGCGGATGAGGGACACAGAAGACCATGTAACAAAAGTTGTGCTGTAGAAAGTTATTGCTTAGTGGAGCAGACTTAAGTGTTTTGCTTAAGCTGAGGACTAAGCAGCTTAGGTGGCTGCCCAGGTGGGATTAAGCAATAGAAGCATCCTGAATTTCGTAACATGTTCTAAAACACTGAAGAAAACCATCATTAGATTGGGGCCCACAAGTAGGGCTGCAATCGAGCCGAGCCGAGCCGAATACCTTCAGGCTCGAGTTCGGCTCGTTTACGAAATGAGCTCAATTTTGAGCTCGAGCCGAGCTTTGACCATATTCGAGCCGAATAGCTCGCGAGCTTAGCCTTAAAAAAAAAAAAAGCTCGAGCTCGGCTCGTTTACGAAACGAGCTCGGATTTGAGCTTGAATTCGGCTCGAGCTCGGTTCGAGCCGAGCTTTGACCGAGCTCGAGCCGAATAACTCGCGAATAGCTCGATTCGTTTGCAGCCCTACCCACAAGTATTATCAAGTTTTGTCGCAGCATCCCCAACTTCTCTTTTGTCCTTCAAAAGAAAAGAAAGGGAAAAGTAACCACTTTTAAGATAGAGCTATGATGCTAGTCATAAAGGGGCTCTTAAAAGTGCAGAGGTTTGTAGACAAGCCGACATGGTAATGAGAAAGATTTTGTATGTTTGGATATGGTGTTCCCTTGATGTTTCTTTGCTGTTAATTCATTAAACTATTGTTGCGATGAATACGATACTATTCTAGTACAACCACACAAGTTTTTTAATTTTTTCACTACAACCTTACACTGACATTACTTTTCAGGTTTCCCCCACGAAATTTGAAATCTGCATTAACCAGGCTATTAAGAAAGCCCACTGTTTGGAGTCAAAATAAAAAATAAAATCCATTGTTAAAGATAAATAGAGTAAAACCCAATTAAACGAGACAACTTGGTTGGCTAATAGTCTGGACTTGATATATCTGAGTATTCAAGTGTCGTCTGTTAATTAACGACCACCTAGCGGTCACATACTTTGTGTCACATAGTTTTGTGCGTGCGCTGTGTTCCTGTGCATTGTAAGGATGTGTATGTATACTATCACTTCATCTATCAATGGAATCTAATTCACCATAGTTTGGGCTTGGTAAATATGGATGTCTGGTATCCATCTATCCCGTCAATTTTTACATGCAAATATATCCAGTTTGTATCCTTATTTGATCTTAGTCCATATTTATTTTTGTCAAATACGAATACATTATCCAAAAACTGTAGAAGAAAACAATATTGTTCCATTCAGAATCCCGGTTTCTTTAGTTTGTCTGGGTCTGTGTGTTCAAGCATGCATGAATATTTGTGCCACTGTGCATGCTGGTGTGGTTGGGTACGAGCTGTATGTCATCTTAAAGAGACCTTATTTATTTTATTTCATCTTAAATTTTTATTGTCATGCAGATTCAGACACTGGTAGTTCTTCTGGGAGTGAATCAGATGTTAAAGCTGCTACTCCTACAAAATCGTTTAAGGTGTGAATCGCTTATTTTTAGTTTAGATGTTATATCTGTCACAACTTGAATTATTAGTACAATGGTTTTTTCATTCTAATTAGAAATTGAACTTATAAGAGGTACTGATAGTGCAGGGACATGGACAGCCTGGGATTGGATTGAGCCAAGAAAATACTGTGCACACAGTTGATGCAAATGGTAATTTCTTACGACTTAATCACCTTTTACCGACTATTGATCCCCTCATTCTTTTGTTAAACTTACTTATGTTGGTGGTGGCATCATTCAGGAACAGTTAGTGAGATAAATCGTGACAAACACAGTGCCCGTACAGAGTCTGTTCCTATAGAGGCAGATGGCTGTCAAGAGGGTAAGAATGCATATCTGTGATGAATAGTGTGAAACGCTGATGCCTAATAAAATTTAAGTCAATACACCTTATCCTATGCATATGAAAATCTAGGGGAGAATGCAACATCAAAGAGGCAAGTCTCCCCAGATAAGCATTATAGGGCAGCTCTATTGAGAAGTCGCTTTGCTGATACAATTCTTAAAGCTCGTGAGAAAACTGTCAATCAGGTCTGTTACAGAGTGGGAAGCATATTCCACAACATTTACTTCTGCCTCAATTGGCATGAAAATTAATGAATTTATTTTTTTGTGTAGAGTGATAAGAAAGATCCTGAAAAGTTGCGCCGGGAGAGAGAGGAACTCAAACGACAAAAAAGAAAGGGTATGGATCTATTTAGTGTTGCACATGAACAATGGTTCATTTTCTTTATACATAAAATAATCCTGTTGATAATGATTACAGATAAAGCATGGTTGCAAGCGGAAGCCAGAGCTGCTGAGGATGCTTACAAAAAAGCGGAAGCAAAGGCTACAGCAAGAGCTGCGGCTGAAGCTAAGCGGAAAAGGCAACTTCAGAGGGAAGCGGCTCGCCAGGCCCTGATACAGGCAAGTAGACTTGCTACTGCAGGTACCAGCCCAGGGATGCCAAGGGGATTGGGTTTGACCCAAAGTTGCTCTACCAAACTGTAGTTTCAGAGTATGGGTTTTTTAGTTTTCCATAAAGCATTCACTTAGGTTTGCAAATTTTATAAAATTTATTTGTGGAATGGGTTTGGATAATACCTTAAACCCATCAGAACCCGGACCTAATATATATATCTGATTCCGATCTCAACCCATGCCTACCCAATTTATATTGCCATATTAAATATCTATTTTAATTCGGAGAAGCCTTTCCTTAAAGAAGAATCGTTTCATGAGCTCTATCACGCACTAAAGTTGCCCATTGAGTTAGGATTAACTCGAACCTAACCTACCTCTACATGCTCGACGTGAAAGTAAGTTTTCAATTTGGGACGCTGCCAACCCATTGTTTACTGAGCGGGTTAGGTTCGGGTATGGAACCAACTGCACATTGAAACTTGCCTGACCCACCCTGCCAAACAACTGTTGACTGTTTAATGTCAGGCTTCAATTCATTTGACAGTAATTGTTTGGGCATCTTGCAGATGGAAAAGACAGTGGATATCAATGAGAGCAGCCTATGTATGAAAGACCTGGAAATTCTTACAACTGCTCCTATTGAAGAACCCAGCACTTTTCATGAAACAACTCCAGATGGTTTGCAGAATTTAGGTTTGTTTAGCGCTGGAGGAAGTAATCCTTTGGAGCAGCTTGGTTTATTTATGAAAGATGATGAAGAGGAGGAAGAAGAAGGTGTCCAAACTACTATTGTAGTAAATGATGTTGAGGAGGGAGAAATAGATTGATAATAGTTAATATTGTTGGTCTTGTGCTGTTATGCAACCTGTGCACTTGACCGATGTAATCATCAAGGTTCATGCACATATTCCTTCGTTCGGTGATGTTGGTTTCCATCCATATGCATATTTCACATTTGAAGTGTTCAAATTGTCGAATTAACCAAGATCGAGCCATTTATGGTTGCTCCACTGGAAGATTTATGTGTTGGTGGTTCACTTCAGACGATCTGATTATGAAAAGGCTCACTGAAGGAAAGATCGATTTGTGACTGAAAACGAAAGCTGCTGATCAGTAAGATATACCAGTGCTGTCTATTACTTCTAAACAGTTTACCTATTATATAGGCAACATAAGGGAGGTTTCAGTATATGGCTTTTCTATTCATTTGTTTGTTTGTTGCATCCTTGAGAAATGTATATTGTTGTTTATATGTAAGAAATTCTCGCTCTTGCTCCCCCCTCCGCCGCCCCCTCATGCAACAGGAAATGTAAACATGTAAACAGAGTATTGAAAGAATGAAAACAAGAAGAGAGGTTCCGTTTTTGTTTCTTATCTGAATCGAGAATTTCTTTGCTGGAGTTCTTTTTTTTACTTGCTCATACTCCCAAACTGAGGCCTAACTTCGGCTAGTAGAACTACTCTTTGGATATGCAGTCAAGAGGATGACTACACATACATGAGTTTTTATTCCAAACATCTCTACTACTATAATGGGAGAAGGCCTTAGTGTATTTTGTCCTTAACCCAAATAATTACCAAACTGAACCACTTTCGAAATTATTTACCAAACTGGTCCACTTTCGAAAATATTTACCGAACTGGTCCATAACAATTTTTTCTTTTTACCTTTTCATTATCCCTTCAATTTTTTTCACGTGCACAGCACGTGAATAGAATATAAAAAAAATTGTTCGAACGTGCAATGCACGTGTATTTACTAGTACATTATAAATGCATTGGGGTCCACTTAACCTTGTTGTTTGTCGTTTAGTGAGAAGTGGTCCCAATGCATTTATAATGTATGTTTGGGGTAAAAACTCATGTATGTCTAGCATTTTGCTGCAAAATAACATAAAATAACAAAAGAAAGCAGTCGACAGTTTGAATGGTTACTATCTGTTATTCGTCTATATAAATATATGCAATCCATGAAACTCGACTTGGAACTTTCTTCAAAACATTAAAAATAAATTCCCAATTCTCCGATGATATAATTGGAGTTGTTCGTGATCAAACGAGAGGCATAGATCAAACTTTGCCCGTAACACATCATGTACAACACAATGCAGGTGACAAATTGCATCACAAATTAATTTGTAACACGAAGAAGATGTACCTCTTCGTTTTCTGTTTCCTTATCCAGCAATCTCTTCAAATGCACAACAAGCCAGTGGACTTCAAACAAACACTAGCAACTGCAGAATAGTTTCTTAGCCAAACATTAATCCAAAGCACACTATTTACATACAGAACTTCAACTCATAGTTACAAGCAGTAGTCATGACCTCAAGAGTAAAATTTGTAGGTTTTAGCATCAATTATGATCTGCCTTAGTCCTCCGATTGGTGCTAGAATCATTAACAACACCCCAAGAATGATGCAAACCTGATTCATACACAATTATATATCAGTTATACGAGAAATATGTATGTATTGTTATATAAAGTTTGTGATTTGTATATAAAGCTCAAAATATACCCAATTAGTGATCCAAGATAAGCTAAACTTTTGCGGTTTGTGGATGGCGAGCCATATAATGCAAGGAAGCTGCAAAATGTACAAACGAAAATTGTTTAGTACTTAGATATCATCGTTATCATCACTTCCATGTCGAGACTGAAGCTTGTATTTTACTTACGAAGTATGTTGTTGGTGCAAATGCAAATCCTCCGAAGAATCCAAGTAGCCCTCCGAAAAAGGGGAATGTTATAGCAATGAAAAGTGTACATGCTTCATGTATATATATATATATATATATATGACATGAACAAATGAAAATTAGAGAAGAAATTATCTGAAGAAACAAATGAGATATGATTTTATTAACTAGGGAAGAAATTATGTGAAGAAATATATGCAATTACCAACATATGTGGTCCTTGCTATTAAACGAAGCCTGCGAGAAGGTTGGTAATCATATTTCCGGATGAGTACAGTTTCTAACATGTCAAAGACTGGATTGGCATATATCTGCACCATGGTCATTTATGTATATATATGTCATTAATTTCACATCATGTAACAAAAAATTAATTAGGTAAAACTTACTTATCGAATTTGTAGCAATATTAAGAACATGTGGAGTCTACAAACAAACAATTAATTAATACCGATACCTGATAGCCTCCGATAAAATGAATAACAACCATCATGTTTGCAGTGGCAATCAGCCACCTAGGCTTGTTTAAGGTAATGAGTATGTTGTCTTGAACTGAATTTCCAAATGCCCAATACCCGATTACAGCGACAGGAAAGTAGCAGAAGGCGACAATGATGTAAGCCAAGAGAACGCCTCTCCACATAGGTACCTTGGATGGTTTCTGAGGGGTCGACGCTACAGTTGCTTGGATCTCCATCACCACATTGTGGCCAGCATAGGCGAACGCTACCTGCCCCAATGAATTGAAGAAGTTCAGAACAGCTCCTGCAGTAGAGCTAGATCTCTGTCCGTAATCTATTTCCGGTTGCTGCCCTCTATCTGCTGAAGCTCCCCAAGCAATCGTCGAGTAACTAGTCATATATATATATATGATTAAAGAAATTATAATAATTAATTAAGATGGAAAAAAATGAATTACAAGATTTCTTAGTTATGATGATAATTAAATTGAAGAATGAAGTGAGTAATTATTAATTAACCAGAAAGACATGACCGCAGCGGCCAAGGAAGCTCTTGTCATGGAGTTGAAGCTAGGCATTATCTGGGAGAGGATGAAATGAGAGGAGCCAAAGATTAAGATGAAGTGGGTCTGCCTTATGGGCTTGCAACCAGGGCAGACCGTGTCGTGAAATTTCTTAAGAGAGGTTCCTCCGGTAACCAAGTACACAATGTTGAGGCCTACCATGACGATAAGTTGTTGGGGAACCACGATCCACACACCGAGCTTCTCTCCAAATGCATGCTGTCCCAGCTCGTGGTAGCGATCGAACCTCTTTCCCTGGACGTATTCGTGCATTTCCACCATTTGCCACAGGGTGTACAAGGTGATGATCCAGGAAAGAATGAGGACCACCATTCCTGGACCCCTGCATTCATTCGTTAACAATTTAATGAAACAATTGTATATGTATGTATGTATGTATGTATGTATTGTATGTATGTATACCATCCGAGCATAGACATGGCATACGGCAAGCTGAGGACGCCAGCACCTACGGTGGCAGTGATGTTGTGAACAGCTGAATGCCACCACGTGGCCTTCCGGCTAGATGTGATGGGAAGCCATTCCTCCAAGTTTCTCCTTATCCTCTCCTCCTGCATGGCCTCCTATGTGTATTAAATATTCCACATGGATTGTTCATACATGCAATGCAAGCGCACAGACAATTAGTCATTCACCCTCGATCGTCCGTCAATTTATGTATACATAATATGGATGATATACATTTAGGTTTAAAGGAATTGAATGATTTGTCCACTTAGTTAATTCAGAAATCATATATTCAAAAAAAAAAAAAAAATGTCAAAAATTAATTAAGATAAAAGTCACCAAAAAGACATGTAGTATATGTTTTCAAAGATGAAAGCAAAACTAAACTTGGAATTATATTTACTACCGGAACATTAACATATCAACTCATAAATTCCTTGGTAATTGGTAAGTCAGAAAACTTAGAAATACATAAAAATTAACCATATTAAGGCGCTAAGATAATATTATCTTTTCCATTGAGTTGTACCTCAGATGGCCGGGTTAGAACGTGTTAAGGTATTAGGTTCAAGACCAGACTAAGTCGTAGCCGTTTATGGGAAAAAAAAGGAAGAAGATAGTAACTATTACCTTTAATTTATCAACCTTGAGTTCATCAAATGAGCCCCTAAATCCTCTCAACTTTTTCCCTAAGGGAGTCAATGAGGGGTTGAAGGATATGGGTTTTAGTCGTTTAGAGAGCTTGGTGTCATAAGAATGATCGTCTAATAGTTAGCTCACAAGGAGGAATATTTCAACCTTTTTTTAAAAATTGAATTGTAAGTTAAACTAAGCACTAATTAAAATGGAAAATAAATCATGTACTCCACTTTATATAAGATATTTGTACTATATTGTAGAATACTAAGTATTTTTTAAAAGAAACATAATATAAAGTTATACTCTATAACATGGAGTATGAGGATTATTTTTTCTAATTATATATGTAAGGTCAACAGCTGGGAAGCAAATTGCAAGGTTAAGATATACTGGTTCTTTGATTAGTTAATTAGAAATTTGTTTTAGAACCTTCAGAATAATCTTATATTAAAACATATATATATTTTTTCTGCAATTAGTACTTCTGATCACATCATTTTTCCATATCCTAAGTGCTATATGCAAAAGTGGTAGAAACTTAAAAAAATTTATTCATTCATTATGATAGAACTCCTAATTCAGAATTTCTCTCTTCTATTTTTTTTTCTTTCTAAAATGAATAATCCATGAAGTATGATACAATTTATCATCCATCAAGATATTGTGATACGATCTGTACAATGAAAAATCTTTCAAAGCATTAATGGATGGTTTAATCCACGATTTGTGTGTTTGCAAAGCAGCGGTTCCATCCTCTCCACCGTCTATAAGAACTTAGACGGAGAGAGTGATACGAGAAGTTAACTAGATTAATCGATGAGAGATCCCTACTTTCTACTTCAAATAAAATAAAAACCAAAAATACGAAAAATTACACATTTAGCTATAAGTAACTTGAGGGAGAGCGATCCGTGGACCGTTTATATATGAGTCGGATGGCACTTCTCATGCCATCTCTTGTTTCAAAAAAAAAAAAAACTTGAGAGAGAGAGGGAGAGAGAGAGAGTAGTACTATGTGTTCGTAGTCCTCAGCAATAGCGACCTTGCTCCCCATGGCACTGAAGCAAAGGAATCAAGAAGTATCGGTGAAGAAGCTATGAGAGAAGATTGCCGGCCAAGCAAATGAGCAATGGGTGTTTAAGTCTCCAAGTCTTGACAGTCAGTTGACTCTGTTAAATTTCTTGTTGATAGCGTCATGACACTAATGTGTGATATTTTTAAAGCTGATTTTTGTGTACTATCATATAACATAAGATATACATGTCAATTCATCATAGTATATTATATGCAGTAAAGTTAGAAATTTGGGCTAAATGTTAGAAGTATATGTATTAGTTGTCTTACTTCAAAATTCAAATCAGTGCATTCACACCGCAGATACTTCTGAAAGTAGCCCGAAACTTCTCTCTCTGTAAATTAATATACATAACCAACATTGCGTTGTATGATTCTATAATTGGGTAGGTATCTGCTGCAACACGATGACCAAAAATATATATATATACACTGCAGATTGACTGCAGTTAAGACTCACAGAGTCCCTGTCTGAAATTGGAATCAGTGACATCCTAGTTTCTCATCGATTATCTTATAAATATATATGAACTATATGAAGTCATGAGTGTTAATGTTATCTTAATTGGCGAAGTTAGGTTAATGTCATTGCATCATTTTGAAATAGATGGCTCCGACAGATGCGGCCTACTCTTTGGCATCGAGCCATCGATCATGCTTTTATTGTACAGATTCAGGATAGTAGTAAACATTTTTTTAAAAAAGGAAACAGAGATGACTTTTTTCTTAATTAAACATCAAATACTGTGATTGGAAGGAGGGAGGACTCAACAACAACAACAACAACAACAACAAAAAGGAAAAAAAAAGAAAAAAAAAGCAAATGTTAGAGATTATGAGAGATGATAACAATGAAATTAGGGTTAGGTTAACTATCTCACTGACTTAAGATATCATAGCCTGCTTATCATAATTGGAATATCACAAGGGCATTACCTCTAGAGACTAGACCAGTATATATGAGATGAAACTGGATTTAGGGTACTGGGCTTGAAGCCCCAGTTAACCCGGTCCAACAATTAACAGATAAAACGTGAAAGCACGTGTTGCCCCATAGAACATTATACACAACTAGTAATATACACGTGCAATGCACGTATTAATTTTAAAAAAAAATTAAAGTAAAAACTCTGATTTACACGTGCGATGCATGTGTTAATAAATAAGATTATATATTCTTAAAAGTAAATGTGAAGACTATATAATGGGAGAGTTGGAGTTGCACGTAAGTAGATAGATTTACAACTCCAACTCTTTCAATATAATAGTTATTATATATTATATTATAGATAGATAGATATAGATAGATAATTTACACGCGTGATGCACATTTAATATATTTACAAAAAAATTAAAGTAAAAAATATGACGTAGTGAGGACTTGAACCTGAGACCTCCTTCATATTAGTTATGCATATGCAATGCACGCGTTGGTAGATTTATAAATGATACTAAGGCCTTCTCCCCTTATAATATTAGAGATATTATTTTATTATATTGAGAATATACCTATATATCCAACAATCTCCTCCTATGTTCTCAATATATTAGGCAATGCCCTGTTATATCATTGGATCACAAAAGAATATAGTTCATAGACTAAATCAATTATAACTCGAATAGTTCAAATGAGACTAAACCAAAATAATTAAATAGTTCAAAGACCATATCAGAATAGAATAGTTCGCAATGACTAAACAAACTGGAAAAATCTGTTATAGTTGCAAAATCAACCAAAACAAATAAATTTCAAGAGCAAAATAGGAGTTTTAAGCTCATGAACACAAGAGTCTTAAACTCAATAGAAATTTTACCAAGCAAGTGTCAAATTTATTCTTGAGAGAAATAAACAGAACTCTATCCTTGCAAACTGCTTTATGTTATTCCTCCGTTTTGAGCAAATCATTATTTTGAAATCTATAATGACATATTCAACTCCTCCAACTTTGCTAGCTTATTGAAAACAAGAATATAAAGAGACACATCTCTAAGGATTCCAACGAATTTCCCAAAGTGTCTAGTTCCACAAAAGAACTTAGTACAGTTCATAATTAGCTTAGCAAAGATATAACGCAAGCATCACAATCAAGTTTCTTTAACAAAATAAAGAACAAGAACTATTATAGTTTATATACAAGAACTATACTATGTTTCATATTGGAATGATAGAATAATCAAATCAATTATGGTTAAATCTGAATCATCAAAATTTGAATGAAACAAGAATCCATAAAAGAGATATATCATCAAAATTGGAATGATATAACGATATTTTAAATATCGGGAAACACATCGACAAGTTTTCACACTTTCTTTTGGAATAATAAGATGATTCTAAGTAAATTATGAAAATATATAGTATCATCAAAATTGAAATGAAATTATATATTAACAAAATTTACATAGAACTTTCAAATTATCTAAAGCATATCAACTGCCTAAAATTGATGCTTAAGTTTGAACTTCTCTATGACTCTAATTGGATTCTAATTTTCAAAACAATTAGGATGTTAAACCTTTTGGCTCAATAGCTTTAAACTTTATTTTTCCACAGTTTTGATAATTAGATCACGTTCAAATCTCTTAGCAAGAGCATTAGTCATATTTGATCTCAATTGTACTTTATTTATGAAAAAGTTCAACTAGGCTTTTTTCAGTCTTAATATACTCCTCTAACTATTATAGAGTTAGTTATGAGTTACAGTGCATTGTAGCTTGATAGTCGACGAATAGAATTAGAGAGTTACTTAAACTTCTTAGCAACAAGTTCTTCAATCCACTCAGCCTCTTCCCCTGCAGAGGATAACACATAGAGGTCTGATTTCATGGATGATAGCACAATGCCTATTTACCTTTTAATTTTCATAATATTTCTGTTCCTCCTAGTGTAAACACATATCCACTAGTTATTGATTTTCACTAAATTCTGAGCATTATAATGCATCAGATCATCCATTCATTGCTGAAGGATGACTAGAGTAGCACAAAGTAAACTCTTGAGTACCTCTCAAGTATCTCATTAGTCTCTTAGGACTTTCCAATGTGTATTAATAGGACTACTACTGAATTTGCCGATCATACCTACCTCAAAGACTATGTCTGTTAGTGTAGATCTTTGTATATATATGAGACTTTCAATAAGTTTAGAATGATCTAACTGTCTCAAAGTTGTTCCATTATTAGGTGTCAACCTTTATCATAATCATAAGGTGTTTCAAAACACATTTCTAGTCACTATATCCCCACTTTTGGAACACATTATTGATTTAATGAGTTTGACTAAGGATTATCCCTTGCTAATCGAAACACACTCTTACACCTAATATGGTGTCCACAACACCTAGGTGTTTCATGCTGAATTCTTTGGATAGTACATTTTAAATTTCATTTATAATATAGATGTCACTTCCAATCAACAAGCATGTCAACAGTATACAAATAAATGAGGGCAATTATATTTGACTCACCACAAAATTAAAGACATTTATCTGAATAACTTGATTCAAATATAAGCTCTTTGAAATTCTGTCAAATTATTTGTGCCTCAATTTTAACACATGTTTTAAAACATAGAATGATTTTACCAATTTGTACATCTTGTTCACTAAACATATTAGTGCAAAACTTTTCAGTACAAAACTGTGTAGTACAAAACTTTCCAATACAAAACATCAAGTACAAAAACTTTTAGTACAAAACCGTTTAAACATCTTTCATGGATAATAAAATTTGCAATAGATGTAAGAACAAGAAGAATACTTATTGTAGCAATATGACAGACACGTGAGTAGACTTCAAACAAATCTTCCCCACTTATCCCAGTCGATCCTGTAGCTGCTAAAATTGCATTAAAATTGCTACTGAACATTTCAAAACTAAGCTTCTTCTACAAACCTCACTTACTATAGTTTTAGCCCCTTTCGGCAAATCAACTAATTCAAAGTATTATTGTATAACAACAAATTCATTTTATTATTTACTAAAGACTCTTCTTGTCTCATTTGCCATTGAAATTTTAAGTGTCAATAATACTAGTTCTTAATTATTACTGTGAATTATTGATCGTGTCTGTAAAACTAGATAGTTTCATACATTTATTTTTAATGAACACATCCTCAAAGAACCCTGCAAGTCTAGATTCTTCTAACACAAATTAGATAGATCCAATATCTGTCCATAAAACTAGATTCTGCACTTTCTAAGCACACACAAATATTTATTACAGGTCCTACTTTAGGCCTTCTAGGGTCATATACTCTAACAAATGTACCACACCATATGTTTTCACTTTAACAAAATTATTTGTATTTCTATCCTATAGTCTACAAGGTGTAAATAATTTAGAGTGTAGTAACATATTATGAATACGATTAACAATACAATAACACCCATATTTACACAAAGTCAAACAACAATCAATAATATAGAATTCAATATTTTACTAAGTGTTTGATTCTTACTTTATCAATATCGTTTAACAATGGTAAATAGAGTGCTCTAGAGATTATGCCAAATGCAAACTTCTCTAAAATTATTAAAACATATTCACCACCGTTATCAAATCTGAAACCTTTTGATCTTAGCATTTAACTAGATTTTTAATTCATTAAAATAACAAGTGCTTCACCCTCCATATATATGAAAACATTCAATAATCATCTCCAGGAGTAACTAAATACTTTTGACCAATCATTATCTCATCTAGCCACAAAGCTATTGAGATCACAAATATCTGAATGTATTAACTCAAGAAATTGTGTACTTCTAGAGACCGTACTAAATGGTTTTCTAGTGATCATAATCTGAGCACAAATTTCACAATTGTCATATTTAATGAGGTGCCATTTAGCAGAGTTATGAGTTTTAATAAGAACAAATAATTTAATATATAGTAACATGTTCTAGCCTATTATGCCGTACTCAAGGACTACACAAATTAGAACTACTATTGTCAATTGCTTCGTTTGTTAAACTCAACTAGCATATGACATTAATTATACAAGCACATTATAAAAGAATAACAATATGAGTTAGTACAAAATTACTTTACCACATTTCACAAAACTATTTACTTTCTCTTATGTTTCTAACAATGTCCATATGCTCAAACATATTGAGCGAAGAGTTCATTTCTTTATTTGTTCTTCATCATCCAACTTTGCACACACAGTACAATGAACGAGAAAGAACAAAACATAACTAATGGAGTCATATCCTGCATTAAAAGATGTTCTTTCCTAAGTTACAGACATTTGTTATACATCAATCTTTATTAGAGAAGCAAACATACAATCTCACACAAATTGCAAGCGATGAATTTAGCCAATATGTCTATACACATAGTATGACAATGCATATTTGACAATCCTAAACATGCTAGTTTTCAAAATGAGACAAATTATGATATAAAGCTCCCAATTATATGATCAAACACAACACATTTATCCCATGATAATACTAAGAAAGATTAAAGTAGATCATACCGATACTTTAAGTTAGAAGTGTTTTCCAAATTCGATGGAGAAGCATGCGTAGTATATACTTATTCAATCGTGACGCAAATCTATCATCTCCAATACACACAATTTGTAAGTAACTTTGAAGTTCCTACATTCATCAAATTGTTAAAGATTAGTCAATTAAACGAATTATTAGCACTAATTAAATCTAACAACAATTTAATTGGAAATACAAATTTATTGTCAAAACCTATAATTTAACTTATCAAAATAAATATTTGATCCTTAGCACGTAGCCAAAACAGTTATTCAAACTTGTATTTAATTAAACAACAGTTAATACGGTTTTGAACTTTAGCACTTAGCAACAAAATTCAAACAAACAGTTAATAAACAATTAAAATTATAGGTATAAAGAACAACTTATCTTCTTATTTGGATCTATCCAAATAATATTCCTACAGCTTGCACCATCTCCAACAAATTGCATCAACATCTCATACTGTACTTTCTCTTCCAACTGTTCAATTCAGAACTAGCAAACATATCTAGTTTCAGAATCTTATACGCCTAATTAAGTTTTTCCATCTTAAAGGAATTTTCAAATCTAGAGGGTTTATTCTGAATAATTACTACTAGCATAATTTCAGGGGGAGATTTTTCTGTAAAACTGCAAACTAAATAATGAAACAAAAATTTAATTAAATAAAGTAGCACAAATCTTAAAGTTTAGAGTGGATCGAATCTTGATGAAGATCAAGAAGTAGTGGAAGGTTAGATCTGAATTGGAAGTATACTGCAGTAGATCCAGTTTTCACCCCAAACACGAAACAACAACTAAATACCCAATTAAAAGTCTAGATCCAATCAATCCCAAGGACAACAAGGATCCGATCCTAAGCCCGAACACGCACTAGCAAGATCTCAACCAATGAAATGTCTTATTTTGGTCAGATCTGAGTCAAACTCAGCAGCAAAGATCCCCTCTTCAAACCCAAACACGGAACACCAAGAGCCATCAATGAAAGAATCAGATCTGAGTAGATTCCACACCCGATCTCTGGTTGCACTCGGGAGGAAGGAGAGGAAGGAGAAGGAGGCATTGGTCGGGCCAGCGGCTTGCGATGGATGCACCGGTGGCCTCCGGCGACGGCGACTACTACGGCGGTGGCGGGTGTCGGCGCTGGCAAGTTGAATCCGGCGAACGATCAACTCCAACGATCTCTCTCTTAATCTCAAAATTAAAATACTAATATCTTAAGATTGTTAGAGATTATGAGAGATGATAACAATGAAATTAGGGTTAGGTTAAATATCCCACTGACTTAAGATATTATACCCTACTTACCCTAATTGGAATATCACAAGGGTACTACCTCTAGAGTCTGACCAGTATATATGGGATGGAACTAGGTTTAGGGTACTGGGCTTGAAGCCCTAGTCAACCCGGTACAACAATTAACAAATAATATGTGAAAGCACGTGTTGCCCTATAAAATATTATACACAATATTATTCTATTTTATTAAGAATATACCTATATATCCACCAACAAATACAAGAGTGTGAGAACTCTAGATTGTTCATTCATAAAAATGAAGAGGTTGTCAGTGTCTTAAGCAAGGAAGCAATTTTTGTTGTAGTTTTATATACACTTAAGAACATGCATAAAACATTAATAACAACCTAAAACATGTTTCTATGAATCTAGATCTTAATCATGTTGTAGAAGTGCTTTAATATAAAATCCTAATTCATGAAACTATAGATCTTTGCTAAATCAAAAGAAGAGAAATGTTAAAAGTGGAAGCACTAACCTGAAGTCATTGATGAAGATTGCGCAGAGGGTTTGGATCTTCCTATATGATACACACTTCTAACAGAGGCAGTCTTTCTATTCTTCTGTTGATAGGATGACAGATGGAACAAGAAGATACGTATATATAGGGGACCATAACCCTAATTGATAATTATTGATTTTCAATTTTGCCCATCACAAAATAAGAAATTTACTTTACGGTCTTTACACGTGTTATATCACACTTTAAATTTATATGCTTTTAACCCATTACTTAATCTTGATTCGATCACTTTAATTTGGGTTAGACTTTAGAATAGCAATTATACATTTAGTCACATATGTGAGCCCACATAGATTATTTTCCGACAATCTCCTACTTGGGCCACATATGTTACTCCTTATAAAAGAACATATTTTATGAGCTCAAAATTTTGCTATCATAACCAAAAGCATAGCCAAACAATCTCGTTTATTAATCATGTAAATATAGGATCAAAGCAATTTTCGTTACATTTATCGTAACTAAATTCATCAATGGTCACATATATCAACATAATCAAATGACATTGATCAAGTGTGAATGTGTAGCATGGAAATTTCATGCAATGTGATCTATACACATACCTATTTCCAACTGGTCCTCTTTAAAACTTAAGTGAGGTCAGAACCAAAACATGACAAATGAGTGAGAAAACTGAATTCCTTATTTCTGATTAGAAAATAACCAAATGTATAAATGTCCCACACAAACATAATGCAAATAAAATACAAACTCCCACTAAATCATGATATCTTCAAATAATACAACACCCATATGAGTAGTATGCTCATAAAAGACCTTGGGTGGTAATCCCTTTGTGAGCGGATCCACTATCATGGAGTTTGTCCCAATGTACTCTATGGACATCTGTCCACTTTGCACTCTTTCTTTCACAACTAGGAACTTTATAACAATATGTTTCGACTTTGTCGAACTCCTGTTGTTGTTGGAATACATCACTGCTGACTTATTGTCACAAAATAACTTGAGTGGTTTATCTATATTCTCCAAAATACATAGCCCAGTAACAAAATTCCACACTCATGTTCCATGATTCGATGCCGCATAGCATGCTGCATACTCTGCTGCCATAGTGGAAGAAGCTATAAGTGTCTGTTTGCCACTTTTCCAGGATATAGCTCCTCCAGCCAACAGGTAAATATAGCCTGATGTAGACTTTTTGCTATCTTGTCGCTCTAGTGAAATCAGAATCAGAATACCTTACGACCTCCAAATGATCTGATTTTCTATATGTGAGCATGTAGTCTTTTGTTCTCTAAAGATACCTCATGACCCTCTTGGCTGCTATCCAGTGGTCCATACCAGGTTTTCTTAAATACCTGCCTAACATCCCAATAATGTACGCAATATCCGGACACGTACATACTTGAGCATACATTAGACTTCCAATAGCTGATGTATAGGGGATCTTTTGTATTTTCTGAATTTCAAGGTTACTTTTAGGACACTGATTGAGACTAAATTTGTCTCCTTTAGCAACAGGGGTATCCCCTGGTCTACAATCTTAGATGCCAAACCTTTTGAGTACTTTATTGATATATTCCTTTTGTGATAATCCTAGAGTACCTCGAGAATGATCTCGGTGTATCTGAATTCCTAATACAAAAGAGGCATCCCCAAGATCCTTTATCTAAAAATGTTTGGACAAAAAACCTTTCAGTTTCATGCAATAAATTTATATCATTAGTTGCAAGCAATATGTCATCGACATATAGAGCTAGGAATATATGCTTACTCCCACTGAACTTGTGATACACACAATCATCAACTACATTCATCTCAAAACCAAATGAGATAATTACTTGATGAAACTTGTGGTACCATTGATAAGGAGCTTGCTTGAGTCCATAGATGGATTTTGTCAATTTGCAAACCATATTCTTAAGCTAGGATATAATAAATTGGTTTGAATACTTATTTCTTCATTAAAATCATTGGTCATTTCATAAATGTCTGATTAATACTACCCCTTTTGATTCGAGAAAATATGATCAGAATGCTATATTTAACTCCAAACCGGAACTAAACTTTAGAACAGAGAATGCAACATTATAAGAACATATTCTGGATTGTGGAGACCATGACTAAGCTTTCTCGAAGTAAATAATAAATGTGTTCGTAACACATAACATTAAGAATATTAGCACCTAATCTCTTAGTTTTGATTTGTTTTCCCTTTATGCAGTCTACACAGACATCAAAGTCTTGTGAAGTCCTGGGATTCCAAAATGTCATCAGACACAAGACGCTCAACTCTACCTTTTGAGATATGACCTAAGCACTCATGCCATAATGACGCCGAATTTTCTTTATTTAATTTATGTTTAGTACCACGTAACTCTACATGCAAGGTTTCATTATAGGATGCAATTGTTTCAAATAAATAAAGGTTGTCATAAGCATTCAAATAATCAGTTCCAATAACATTTGAATTTAAAGACAAACTAAACTGATTGTTTCCAAATGAACAATAATAACCAAATTTGTCCAACAAAGAAACATAAATTAAATTTCGTCTAAAAGATGGAATAACAAAAGTGTCTTTCAAATCCAAATAAGAAACCAGTTCCTAATAACAACCCAAAATGCCCAACTGCTTACACTTCTACCGATTATCGCCCACGAAGATGTGTCTTTCACCATCATTTGGCTTCCGGCAGCTCAGGCAACCCTTTATTTGCACGCCATGCGTGATATTTAGTACATTTCTTCTTTATATGTCCAGGCTTGTTACAAAAGAAACAAGTCTCTGTATTCTTATGTTGTTTCTTTTGAGCTGGATCCTTAGCTTTTTCATCATCAGATTTTCTCTTTTTGCCTTTATCCTTAGAGACTTTGGACAAATGAGCACTTTCAGTATTATCTTGTTTCAACCTTTCTTCCTCTTGCACACAGTGAGAAATGAGCTCATTTAGAGTCCATTTTTCCTTTTGACAGTTGTAACTGATTTTGAATTGATTAAACTGTGCAGGAAGTGATACCAAAACCATAAGCACAAGCATGTCCTCAGGAAATTCAAGCTCGAGTGCCTTAAGTCTTGAAACAACATGATACATTTCCATAATGTACTCCCTTACATTTCCTCGACCCTTATACTTTATAGACATCAAAGAAGTCAGAAGTGTAGTCATTTCAACCTTATCGTTTTTAGCAAAACGTTTTTCAATTTGATCGAGGAAATCTTTGGCCTTAGTAATCCCATCGGATTCTGTGCCCCTAAAGGCTTTTGAAATGCTGTGTTTCATAATCATTAAACTCATGCGATTTGAACGATCCCATCTCTCAAATACCTTTTTATCATCAGGAGTGCTTTCTGCAGTGAGAGATGGAGGTTGTTCGTCCCTTAATGCATGGTCTAATTTCATACAACCAAGAGTTATCAGTAGGGTCCCTTTCTATTCCTTGAAATTTGTCCCATTAAGCATGTGAATAGAATTGATGTTAGCAGTTATTGAGCCAGCAGAAGATTCATTAGCTGAATATAGAACAAAAATAAAAAAAAATAAGCTCATATGAGAATTCATATAAAACAATAAATTAAAATAAGGGTTAATCCCATCTCAAGATACCAGACACAACGTTAATATCAAGTCTTTGGACAGTAACATTAACTGTAAGCGGTACTCTTGTTGTAGTAAACAAATATTGACAATAAATCCTGTCAAATAATAAGTCATTCTTTGGACTGACTAATTGTTCACATGGAATACCTTATAATTGTCACATATTTATTACCACAGATGTGTATGAAATTCGGCCAAATATCAACTTACCTTTGGGTCAGTTAATAAACGCATGAATTACAAACACACAATCATCTTGATATTTTAAATAAATTAATTTACACAAAAGATGTCACTTTGGCAACATTTTGTTTCAATTGATCTATTCAAAATATTAGACATTCATAAGAAAAACCAAAACCATAATTTGTATTTAATTGTTTCCAAAAATTTTATCTTTTTCTTAACTTTTGTAATTTTATTTTAGACAGATAATGTCAAGATAATATCTAACTGAATTTTATTTATCCGATTGTAGAACAAATATCTTTATTAACAGAAAATAGATTTTCATTAACAGAAAATTGAATGATTAACAGAAATCCAAAAGGAACGGCAGGTCACAAGCATAAGACAGATCAAATACTTATCAGTATTGTTGGGAAATATTTAGGATTCCCTCTTACGAAGCCATCATTCCCATCATTTACTTTCCATTGAGCACTGAGTTGCAAAGGAAGTGAATCTCTTACTCTCCTTGCTACCATATGACCATACGGTCCATGGCCATCAAACACCCCACAAAAGACAGTATCTGTCCTTGAAGCAAAGTTCTCCCAAACAATCATGGCATCCTGGTTGGTCCCCTTCTTCCCCTGCTGCGTAAACAACAAAGCGACACTGCTCCCCCCATTCAAAAACAACCTTCCTGGAATCTTATGCAGGTGCTGCAAAACCTTTCGGCCTCCTTTTCCTCACAACCTTTTTTTTTTTTCCTTCCCTCGTTTCTTGTTGGGCCCTTGCGACGACGGCGAAGAGTTTTATATACACTTAAGAACATGCATAAAACATTAATAACAACCTAAAATATGTTTCTATGAATCTAGATCTTAATCATGTTGCAGAAGTGCTTTAATATAAAATTCTAATTCATGAAACTATAGATCTTTGCTAAATCAAAGGAAGAGAAACATTAAAAGCGGAAGGACTAACCTGAAGCCATTGATGAAGATTGCGCAGAGGGTTTGGATCTTCCTATATGATACACACTTCTATGAGAAGCCGTCTCTCTATTCTTCTGTTGATGGTATGACAGATGGAACAAGAAGATACGTATATATAGGGGACTATAACCCTAATTGATAATTATTGATTTCCAATTTTGCCCATCACAAAATAAGAAATTTACTTTACAGTCTCTACACGTGTTATATCATACTTTAAATTTATATGCTTTTAACCCATTACTTAATCTTGATTAGATCACTTTAATTTGGGTTAGAATTTAGAATAGCAATTATACATTTAGTCACATATGTGAGTCCATATAGATTATTTTTCAACAATTTTAATTAATCATCAAACGCGACATGATATACTTACAATTTTAATTAATCATCAAACGCAACATGATATACTTAACCATCATATAATGTATTTTAAAAAAGTGTTTTTTGCAATCCTGTCTCTTAATCAATGTGTGTTTGTAATTCAATTCCCAGATCACTGTATTTTGAGATTTATCCTTTGTCAATGTAACTTCATCAATGCTGTCCCTTTTTATTTTTCGACTCTGATAAAAAAAAAATAAATCTCTCTATTCCCCTCATTCCCTGGATACAAAATCCTAATATAATTCAAATGTTTTCATCAAAATTTAGGCCTAGTCTACATGGAAAAAAGAACGGTATCACCAGATAAATGACACATTTCCTTCTTTCTTTTTTTCGTTTTCCTCTCGCCCTATAAAAATGTAATAGACTAAATGTCTCTAATCTCTAATCTCTAATATTATAATGCGAGAGTTAGAGTTGTAATGTTGCCAATATACAAATCCGTGCGTTGCACGTGCAACTCCAATTCTTCCATTAAATACAACAAAAACAAACAAATAAAAAAAATTCACCTATTTAAAACGTGCATCGCACGTGCAAAACAATTTTACAATATTTTTTTAGCACTAAACATACATATATATTGTACGTACAACTCAAATTCAACTTACAAACACGTGCAATGCATGTACAACTTGTAGCTTTTCCTTCAAAATATTTTTAGCAATTACGTGCAACGCACGTCCAACTCCAAAACTATTTCTTAACACGTAAATCACACGTGACGATCCTCCAACTCTTATCAAAACGTGAAAAATACTAGTATTCATTATTTAATATTATTAGGGAAAAGGGGGTATGAGCAACTTGCTCATTTAGTAAATAAGCAATTGATGATGTGACATACATGTGATTGAAAAAATCTTAAAAGGGTTAGTTATCCAATGTATCACATGCATGCCACATAATCAATTGCTCATTTACTAAATGAGCAAGTTGCTCATATTCCTTTTACTCATATTATTATATAGAAAGAAATAAGGAGAGTCATATTATATGTGATTTTCATGCAAAAAGCAATTATTAAGGGCCATTTTGTATAAGTGCTATAATAGTTTTTTTTATTAAATTACAAAAGATACATCTATTTCTGTACTCTTTCCCAAGACCCTTTCTCTCTTTCTTCCTCGGGGCCACCACCACCAAAAAATACAATAAAAATAAAAATATAGAGAGGGAGAGAACAGTGGGGAGAAGGAGAAGGAGAAAGAGAAAGTCAAACGTATTTGTATACTATGATTTCTCTATTAGTATAATCTAATTAATCCATTGTTTATATATTGATCCATGTATATTTTGTTAAGACCTAAATTTTGTAGAAGTGACCTATGATTTATATTATAGAAGAGATCTATGATTGAATTTGTGGAGTTGTTTGGAGGATCCACAACCAATCTGTTACTTCGCTGACCACTATAAATAATTGAATATCTATATCATGTAGAATGTAATTTTATGAAATTTTTATTGTTTGTAGTGTTATGATATCGTGAGTATCGTATGTGGTTGTTTTAAGTGATGTGATATGATGATGTGCAATTATTATATTGAGATTAATATATTATTGATGTATTTGCATAAATATTAAATTATTATATGTAAGTTTTATTGTATGGATGTTACTAATAATAGTGATGGTTGTTAGAAAATGGGTATTTTATACACCATTTACGAACAAGTTTTTGAGCAATTTTTTTTAGTAAGATCCTCTATGAATTAGTGAAAGATCTTGATGGATTTGTGTTCTCATTTGTGAGTAGATCAAAATCATATATTTATTTGCTAAAAAGAAATTGTCTCACAAAGTGAGGTATTTTCATCTTTGAAAATAAGTCGACGGGTTTTAGTCCCACAACGGAAAAAACAAAGGAAATAGAAGAAGTTATATAATAACATCTTTCTTGGAATTGTAAGATAGCAAGCCAAGAGGTTCTCTTTCGCGCGCGTAGGGGGGGGGGGAGTGCAAATCTCGGGCCGGATAGTCTGCGCCCGCACGTCCTACGGACACGGATGCCGGACTGACATGTATCCACCGCATGCATAGCCACGTTTTGCTAAAAAAAATTCCCCAATCTGTAACGGCTGAAATAAATGTAGAAACGATTTTGTCTGCAATTTATTTTTGTAACGGTTTTGTCCGCTGTTACAGTACTGCATTCAAATATTTGTCTATCGTTATAGCCAGTGCATTAAGGAGTTGTCTGCCGTTACAGTGGATGCAGTCAATGCATTGTCTACCGTTACAGTAGATGCAGTCAATGCATTGTCTGCTGTTACAAATCTCACCCTGGCCCTATAAATAGAGGCCCCTTTCCCTTGAATGACCACACTGAAAACTCTTATCTTCTCCCTCTGTTCTGTGCTTTAAAGTCTTGGTCATTCGGTGATAGAATTCAGACGTTGTCCAGTTCGTGAACTAGACGTGGTGCCTACGTCGAGCTCTTCTGTCGTTGCATCCTGAGAGACAGACGCCTCAGCAAACTCCAACACTCGGACAAGGCGAATTTGTTTTAAGGAGATTGTGTGATACACAAGCATTGACGTTAGAGCTGGTATCAGGTCCTCCACTACCCGGACCCGGACCCGGTACCTCACGGGTCTAAAAATTGGACCCGGACCCGGACTTGCAAGAACCGGGTCCAAGTCCTAGTTAAAAAAAATTACCTTTCGAGTTCGGTAGTAAAGAATAAATATTTGCACTTATGTATTTTTGCACCCGATACCCTACGATTCTAACAATTTTTGCACTTAAGTACATGAATTAATATTATATTTACATATCTATCTTCAATAATTACTTTTAAATGTATATCCTTATAACCCTATTATTCAAATTCTATATGTTTGGGGGAATTTTTTAACGGGGCCTGGTCCAGGTCCTGGTTCGGGTCGATTCTATTTTGCGCGGACCCGAACCCGGACACGAAAGTGCATCGGGTCTTATTTGAGGACCCAGATCCGGACCTGTATAGAACGGGTCGGTTCCGGTCCAATGTCGGGTCCGGGTCGGATCCGGATATTGGGTAAATGTGACAGTGCTAATTGACACCAATCGGTTTGCTTTTGTTATTTTCATTTAAATTTTATTGGTTTTCTTCTTCTTCTTCTTCTCTGTAACCCCCATTCCCGACAATAAGTATTTTCTGTGTATTTTTTTTTTATAAATTTATTTTGTGTTAAGTTCGTTTGGAATTTTTCTATTAAAATATTTTCCAATCGAAAATTTTATTTATTTCGAATAATTGTGTATTTCGATCTTACTTTCTATTTCTTATTTATCGGATATTTATATTTGAGTCTAAAACAAATATATTATCATTATTGGATTATTTTAATAAAATTGTTAAACCCGGATACTATTTTGTTGTATGATTTCATTATTTTAAATAATTGTTATTCTTCATTATTTATTTAAAATTCATCTATTAAATTATTTTTGTACTTGATCTAATTTTCTGGCGAATCCGAATTTAGTTGCAAGCCCAAATTATATATTAATCATTGTATTATTTATTTATTTAATTGGATTGAAATTTTCGTTCATGAACTATTCTTCTATTCTCGTTAAGCTATCTATCTTGTGGGTTTTATCTTTTATTTAATTTTGGGTATTTTTATTTATACCCTATTGATTTTGATCTATCTCTTATTAATCCAGTTCCTTTTGTTCTTAACCCTGAACCGCTTTTATTGAACCCTAAAACCCAATTTCTTTTGTTCTTGACCCTAATCCACTGTTATTGGATCATAATTCACCAACCCAGTACCCTAATTATATTCTATAAATACAATCCAGCCGTCTAATCTCTCCCCTCTTTACTTTTTCTCTCTCCTCTATGTTTCTCTCTCCCTGAATTCCCGCCCAATCCACCGAAACCCAACCTATTTCATTCCCGATCATCTTCTCCGGTGCCATCTCCGGTGAGCCCCTATGTCCTCCTCCTCTCTCGTCGACCCGCGACCTCCGGCATCGCCAGCTCACCTCCCGAAACCCCTTGCACCTCCTCTTCTGACAGTCAACAGCAGAACCCAAACCCCCTTCCGATTTTCCCCTTGCTCGAATTTTCGTCGACAACACCACAGGCACTGTCCCCTGCCTCCGTCGCGTTGCTGCCAGCCATCACCGCTGACCACCTGCGTCAACCAGTCCTCTTGCCATTGCTGATGTTGCTGCTTTGTCTCTTGTGTACTGTTGCAGTGTTGTCTCTTTGTGCTGTGTTTTGTTGGGTTCTCTTTTGCCCATATTGTGTGTTATTGTGCGAGTTCGTGGGTTCGTTACTTCGGGATTCTTATCCCGTTATTCTTGATATTCGTTTTCACCGTCTAACAGGCAAGTCATCATCCTCTTCTATTGTTAATTGTATCAAATTCAAGTTTTGTTGAAACTCTTGCAAGTAGATCTCTTTGTTATCATATTATCCTTTGTTCATCTCTTCGTTGGGTCTATTGAGGGTTTACACGAGCTAACCCCAATATTCTTGATATCGTGTCACTTTTGACTCTAAAGTTTAGATCTTTCATGAGTGCATATAGAAATGATAATAGGGTTGTTCATATAATCGTCACACAAATAAATTATTGTAGAGACAATTGCTAGGTTGTATGTTGTTTAATCGATTGATGATAATTGATGTATGAGCGTGTTCTAATTTTATTTATCATGTTTTGACACTGTAATGCCCCGATTTTCATTTATGAAAATTATTTATTTTGCACGTAGTGTGCACGTGCCATTTTTCGTAATATGAAATCTTATAATTACTTTCATTATGAATGATGAGTATGTATATAGAAATATATGCATATATGTCCTTTAATTTTTATTTTTATAAAAAGCCCTTTGTTTCAAATAAACTAAAGCCCAAAAATCTAATTTATTTTTGTAAAAGCTATTATTGTGGCCCATCAATTCAAGCCCATGGATTAATTCTCTTAATAACAACTTGTAAGGTAAACATCTTTTAAAAGATTATTTTTATAAAATGTATATGTACAAGTTTTTATATGGAGACTAGAGTAGCACGTGCATGCAACATGGTGTGCATTGCACACTATTCTCCTTGGCCGGTTTTTGAAGAGGTGGAGATAGTGTAGGGGTGGTTACTTAGCTGTGGATAGTTAATACAACTCCTACTCTCATCCTAGCCCTCCATCTCATAACCATCTACTAAATCCTAACCCTCCATTTCACCCAAGGATGTAGTATAAATACCCCCTCCATTGTCTTCTTCATTAAAGATCCATTGAAAGAGAAAGATATATTTTTAAGAGAGTTGTGAGTGTGTGTACCTTGGAGGCCGGTCATCACTGCAGAAGGATTCTCGGATTGGCAAGGAGCAAGGAGGAGAAGTCACATTATCACACTAGAAGGCTTTTACTGGATTTCGTTTATTTCGTCAACAAGGTGGGTGTTTCTTATGACTTCTAGAATAGAATTCATGTTAGAATTGAGTTTGAATTGTGTATGCATGTGTAAACTGAAGTAATAGAATGACTGCTTAATTGAAATCTTTTCATGCTATATGTAATGTAGAAAATGTGAATGATTGATAAAGAACTAATGATATTTAGAAAATTGGAAACGACCTGTACAGTCGACCGATAATATGAGCAGTCGACTGACACGAGAAATATAAAGTATGTACAGATTGAAATTCCATGAAATGATGTATGTTAAATCCTAATATTCTAGCATGCTAAGTTTGAAATTGATATTTATCTCTGTAGACAAGTAATGAGAAAAGACAAGTGTATGATCAGAATTGTATTTGAATAAAAGAAAATACTAGTTATGTGAAATTTACATTCAATTGGAAACTATGTTGTGATGTTGATAAACAGATAAGAATCACATGGTTGTGTGGACAATGTACATATTGTAGTGTGACAAAAATGATGTGTGCTTATTGAAGAACAGAATAAAGAGATGATCTCTTAATTCGAAAATTAACCCTGTTCAGTCGACCGAATGCATGTAACAGTCGACTGTACTGAACATGAAAAGTTGTATAGTTGAACTACCCAGGACAGCCGACTGGTATGAATGGCAGTCGACTCCCCTGTAAATGATATTGAGATTTTGAACGCTGCGGAACAGCCGACTGGCCATGTGCAGCAGTCGACTCTTCCGAGCAGTATATTGAAGAACTTTATTTGACTGAACAAGTCGACTGGATAAGCTTTAAGTCGACTGTCCAGATCACTTTTTGGCATATCAGAAATTCTATGATTTGTTTTATGATAAAGGTTATGAATCTTATATTGAATATTGGTTATGACAGTAAACTCTATTTGTCTTTGCATAAATTTACATGAAGTGAATCATTTATTAGAATTTGTGAAAGTTGTATGAATGTGAAAGCTATGAGCATGAAAAAGAAAATCTGTTATGATTATGAAAAAAAATGAACTTATGAGCTAGTAACGCTTAATGTTGGAAATTGTGAATTTGAATTGAAACAAAAGAGTAGCTAAGTCTCCCCCGGAAATTGGAAGGAAATGAAATGAAAATTGAAATGAAAGACCAAGGTTGGTCATGTTTGAATGAATGAATAAGTCCGGTTTAGTGGAGAGGCTAACTCTAGAGCTTTGATTTTGTTCATGATTCTAATAAAAACTAAGGATTAGTACATAGTGGAGATGTAATAAAAGTGAGAGAAAAACACAAGTATGAGAGCTAGGGTTTACGGTGCGGGTGTGAGCCACAGAATGCATGCTTGATGAGTCAAGACATGGCGTGGGCACTACTCAGTAATGATCGGACCTTAGCAACGCTTGTAGGAGGTTTGGTGACTGCAAGAGGATTGTGTGCCAGGGAGGAGGCTGAATTGCCACAGAATGCATGCTTGATGAGTCAAGACATGGCGTGGGATTCCCCTCCAGGGTCCGATACACGTGCTTGTACTCATAGATCATCTAAGATACTTACCGTAATTACAGTAGTAGATTTAAGTCATGGCGATGGATTGAACCCTATGAAGTGAATAACGATTAAGAGGCTTGCCCTCGGACCTATGTAGTATGGGATGCATAGAATCCGAACAAGTGCGCATTAGTGTCATTTAATATAATAATTGCATTAAGGATTAAGTGCACAATCACAACACGACATCATTAAGATTTTCCCTTTATTTTCATTTGATATGTGAACAAGTTTGTGATTTGTTAAGGAATGAGAATCGTTATACTGTTTCTGGCATAGAGAGGATGGCCATGTATAATTATCGTCGGTTGAATAAACTGACGTACCCACAGTTTTATATGCAGGATAATTGGCTTGGTAAAGGTTAAGGGAGAACCGATGTTCAAAGATTATTTATTGCTGCATCTTTTTGTGTAATATTGTAATTGCTTCCGCCGTCATCATTTGTGAATTATTAATGTATATGCTTCCACTGTAAAATGTAAAGTGTAAAATCTCTTGTAACTCTGATGTAAAGTGAAAAGTTTCAATTCTTTGTAAAATTGTACCGAATGAGACGAAAAGATCCTGTTGAAATCTCGAATTCATTTGTTTTTGAAATTCGGGGTGTTACAGACACCCTTCATGTTGATTACACAATTTAATGACTAAAGAATCGATACCCATATAGTCTAATTAATTTATTTTCAAGAAAAACTACACAAATCTTGTATATTGCTTGCTGACCTTAATATTGACCGCTGTTTTCGAACCAGTAGACGACCTTAAAATTAAATACTCTCTGAATATGAATTGTATCCTTATCTTTTTAGTTTCCAGAACATCTTGAGTTTTTGAATTTCGAGTTTTGTAGCAAAAGTTATGCCCATTTTAGTACAACTGTGTTTTTACTTTCAGATTTTTAGATTTTCGTACCTTTCATGTTTAAACAGTAAAAAGGCTGATCAAATGATAAAATTTTGCCCTGAAAATTTCCAGATTCTTAATTTACATGTTTGGGAACCTAATAAGTATTTTTAATGAATTTAGTATCGAGTATTTGCTGTTTCTAAAATTAAAACAATATGATGTCGATATTCTGCCTGAACATAAAACTGTAAATAACCATGTGTTTGACCTAGCTACTGTTGTTGGATTTTGAACTTTAAATATGAGTTGGAATCAGACGGATTCAACTTTCGATTTCTGAGTTAGCGAGAAACTGCCTTTTTGTACAGACTGCGCTTGTTGTCGAGAATTTTAGATTCCACTTTTTAATAGATTAATTATTCTTATATCGTACTATTGCATGAATTAATGTATGTATGTTGCATTGCATGATCCTAGTGTTCTATTGTCATCATCCTAATTGCCCTACTTCATGTTATTACCATATTGTCCCTTTTTTGTTACTATTGTTCATCTAATGTCTCTATATTGCATATTGTATTGTTGCATTAATAAAATTGTTAATCAAGTCGGGGTTTAAGGGTTGACTCTAGTAGTGGACAATATAGAAACTATACTTGGATAAGGGGCTCGTGGTTTCCTATACCGTTATCTTGTGATCTTATGTTCTTGTGATCTTGTGATCTTGTAGCATCTTATGGATAAATTATCGTTATGGATGGAACATTGTTATCGTGCCGAGTACATGAACTATAAAATTCACTACTAAGTCTAAACATAACTTGTTTGTATACATCGAATCTGTAGTATAGGATGCAGTAGTACATGCATTAGTTAGGATTAAAATGACTAATAGACATAAGGATTGACACATCACCGACACTGCATATTGTTCATCATTGTTTCTAATGATATTGAATATTGGCTATGTATTACCGTTATCGATTATTGATTATTGCTACCGAATATTGCATCATTGTTTATAGCCATTGTATCGATTATCATGATATCGATTATTGTTATTGTCCCGTGTTATTGATTCCTATTGATCCATTGAATCATTGTTATACCATTATCCCATTGTTCCCTAGTTTCTCTACTTGCTGTCCATGACTTGTTCTAAGGAAAAAATTTTCTCCTCTTTTTAGATGAAGTGTTTACAGGTGATCATGGAGAATTGCCTGATGGATTGGGAGAACAACATTGGTGAAAGAATTGATTGCATCGCCGCTTAATAAATAATTGTTTTTTGTCATGAAGACTTAATTATTGAACTATTGTTATTTCATTATATTGGGCTTATGTCCCGAATATTGTTATTTGTTTCTAAACGTTAGATTATTATTGTATTTGAATATTTTTTATTGCTTCATTCCAAGTACTATTGTTCATGAGATTATTATTATTGCCTGCGAAATGTTCTGTATTGATTATATTGTTGAGTTAATCGGATAAACAGCTTATGGGTGACGCTAGTCATTCGCTAGGTCAATATCATGTACTCGTATTCCGTATTTTTGGAAAGCGGGGCCTAACATTCTCCTTCTTTTTTTGTGCCTCGGAAGTCAAATTTTGTTTTTGGATGTAATCAAAATTTGTAACAAACTTAAAACAGATTCTCGTTTACTTGATTTCTATTTCCTTGATTTTGAGGTATTCTTTTATTTTCTTTTCATTCTGAAAAATTTACACTTGTGTCGTGTATTTTCAGATTAACAATGACAAACGCATCGGAGAATGTTGTTGTTGCTGATGCAGCGCAAGTGCCGACTATTGTTGTGGCACGAGTGCCAATGCCGACCGATATACCTGTCTCAGTCTCCCTTGGGTAGAAACCTGAGAAGTTCAACGGGCAAAATTTCAAGAGGTGGCAACAAAAAATGATGATCTACTTGACCACCTTGAATCTCGCAAGATTCTTGAACGAAGAAGCTCCAAATCTTAAAGAAGATGAGCAAGATAACTAAGTCATTGCCGTTGTGGATGCTTGGAAAAATACTGATTACTTATGTAGGAACTACATAATGAATGGATTAGCTGATTCTTTGTACAATATTTATATTGATAAAAGAATAGCTAAAGAACTTGTGTGCGCTCTCATTACATGCGACTTGTATGGGCCCGCATGTCCTGCGGACAGGAATGCCGGACTGACGTGTATCCACCCCATGCAAAGCCACGTTTTGCTACAGTTTTCAATGCATTGTCTGTTGTTACAAATCTTACCCTGGCCCTATAAATAGAGGCCCCTCTCCTCTAAATGACCACATTGAAAACTTTTCTTTTCCCCCTCTGTTCTGTGCTTTAAAGTCTTGGCCGTTCGGTGATAGAATTCAGACGTTGTCCAGTTTGTGCACTAGATGTGGTGCCTACGTCAAGCTTTTTTATTGTTGCATTTTGGGAGACAAACACCTCAGCAAACTCCAGCATCCGGATGAGGCGAATATGTTTTAAGGAGATTGTGTGATACACAAGTCTCGACGCAATCGGTTTGCTTTTGTTATTTTTATTTAAATTTTATTGGTATTCTTCTTCTTCTTCTTCTTCTTCTTCTTCTTCTTCTCTGTTTTGTGTCTCGGAAATCAAACTTTGTTTTTGGTTGTAATCAAATTTTGTAACAATGTTCAACTTAGTTTGTATCATGATGCATCATCTTATATAGTTTAGGTAGAGTTGCATGTACATGAGTGGTCTATGACTTTTGGTATATCTTGGTGATTATACGAGTTATTATCTATTTATAATTTTATTCCTCATGTGTCATGCATCTATGTTGTATACTGGTATATGAGTCATGATTTTAAGTAACTCCTTATTTGCTCTCATGTGTTAACTCTGTGAGTATTAAAAATTGCGCAATAAATTATCCTTACTGCGGACCGTAGTGGTGTTCCCCTGTCAACTGAGTTATTAAGTGTTGACCGTCCCTACCACGGACGGTAGTGGTGTTTTCTTGTCAACCAGGCTAGTAAGTGTTGACCGCATAAGAGGGGGGCATGCCTAAATTCCTTTCATTCGAAATATTATTTTTCTACTATTTGCATTGGTATATGTTTGTGCATTAATATGTTTAATTATTAATGAGGTATTTTATAAATTGCCGGCTACTTGTTATATTTATTCAATTACTTTTAGGCGTTAGCTCATTTTGTTGTTAATGGTTTTTTTTTAGATTAGTACATCAAGTCGGGTGTTTGAAGAGAATAAATGATCTGCAAGCTTAAATCTTTTGGGAATAAATTGTCGGATTTGAAAGTTTGTTTAAACTGTTTTATTAAAATTGCAAGGAGACTTATCACTAAAAGAATTTTAGTTATTTTTTTTTGTAATGAATTATATACTTTTGTTAGCCATTTGAACTACTTTCAATTGAAGGAAATTATTATCATATGATCGTATAATTATTATATTATTGCTATGGTTGATATTGGTTTGGGGACGTTATAAAACAGGTTATAAAACAGGCATATGATTTCTTGTTTTACCAATTTCCTACATGGCATATACAATTATATTGTAACGGCATGGGGGATCCTTTATCATGCTTGGAGTTTTTGCAGGAGTGTGGCACTACAAGAATGAAGTTGCATACTTGCAAAGTATCATGCTTTCATCAGGTTTACAGTCTCTTGGCAATAGTTTTTAACTTGTAAGCAGAGTTAAGGCAAGTTTCAACCATTATATTATTATATGTCTCGAAAAAGAGATGATCATAAAACAACCTCAATTGCTCGTTTTTTGAGCATCCGAATGTTCTGAGGAGCGAGTCATGAACTACTTTGTCGGTCACTTTCAAACCTGCAACAGAGTATCATCCTAGAATGGTATAACCGTATAAAAGAATAAGCTGATCCCGCAAAGCATTAGATTACTTTCAATGAGGGTCGGCCCTAAGTTCGCAGAGACCCGAGGCGAACTCCCGAAATGGAACTCTCTCTCTCTATATATATTTTAAAAGCATGTATACAAAAAATTTACACATTATTCAAAGTAAAATATGCAAAATATAATTCATCGAATAACTGTGAATAAAGAGCTAAAAAGGGTTTGTTTTAAATGTGGGTTTCACATTTCTGGTTGAGGGTAAGGATTTCGGGTTTAATTTGAATGTGAGTTTCAGGTTTGAGTTTCTATTAATTTAAATGTGGATTTGTTTTTAGATCAGTCAAATTTAAAGCCTCAGATTCAATCAAGTCCAAACCCAAATAATTTAAACAAAATTCTAAAGCCCAAATATTTATTTTTTGGGGTCCCTAATAACAATATTTTTTACGTGCAAAATATATGCCTATATTTACAAGGAAAGTACCAATTTGGAGCCCCTAAAATTACAAATTATCCGGGGGCCTGAGGCGGCCGCCTCATCGGCCTCCAGGGTGCGGCCGGCCCTGCTTTTAATATATCTGATAGTGCCGAGAAATGAAAAGCTGATACCCGATACTGGAACCATCAACTAGCAAAGATATTTGGCAGTTCTAACAAATCATCTAAGGTTAACATCTTATTATTCAACAAAATTTGTATATAAGAAGCAATATGGTGTCAAACCTATGAAAAGAAATACACCTGAGATTTTGAGAAAGAAGGAACACACCTGCAAGAGAAAGAAGGAACACAAAGGCCCGATACACGACCCAGTAAGGAAATGGGCCTTTGTGTTCAGGATCCATTCACGAAATTTTGGGTCGGATTTGTAACCGGGAACGGGGCAAATTGTCACATCACGGTTGTTGCACGTGTTTTTTATGCGGGCGGCCGATTTCTCTCAAGCGTGTCCTGCCTTGCTTCCACCCATTCATCAACTTGACAAATCTCGTCCGTCCACTCCTCACTCGTGTTCATTATTTTAACTGATAACTTTCATTAAACCCCTTAAAGTTCTGACTAAAGACACATCCACCTACTTTCTTTGAATTCTCACCTAAAAAAAAGTGATTTAGCAAAAGAAAAAGAAAGTTGGTTAACCTAGTTGTAAGGTTACATTAGAATAGTCTGTCTATTAAAGCTATAATAAGCTCGTCGATTCACTTGATGTACTTCAAGAACAAATAAGATTTAGGACGGCAGATTTGAATTAGCCAAAAATCTTTTATGTTCAAACCAATAAAAAAAGAAGTAAGAGGGAGATAAAAAAATTTAGGATATATTGATTTTCTTTACACAGAGAGATTCTCCTACATGCTTATAGGTAGAAATAAGGTAGCATAGTCAAAAAGATTATTGACACAATTTTATTGTGAGAATATCATAACCAATTAGAGTAAATCATTTTGCATATTTAAAGTGTAGATAAAGATCATTTTTAGTATTCTCATACAATATGTAAATACTACTTAGAGATGAGAAATTACAACTACAAACACATCAATTCGTGATTCAAAGTGATGATAAAATGATGTATATGGTACAATTACACACACACAAAAAAAACACACAAGGAAATAAACATTATTGAACATGTACTCAAATATTCAAAGGTTTTAATTTAATGAACCTCCATCCATTAATAAACAAAAACCAGGGTCCTATATGTAAAACACCCACCAAAAAAAATTCAACGAACCCCTCCTCTTATCTATAAAAACCTCTGTTTCTCTCTCTCTCTCTCTCTCTCACTCACCGGCCCGCCTTATCCCTTTCTCCCCCAAATCCCCCATTTCCAAATTCTTCCAAGGAGCTAGGGTTAGGGTTTCCACCTCCAAAAATGGCGTCTTTCTCCGCCCAATCCCACGTCCTCACCTCCGCCTCTGCCCCCTTCGCCAAATCCTCAACCTCCACCTCCAAATCCATCTCCTTCTCCAACTCCCTCTTCTTTAAACCCCTCCCTCTCCGCTTCCAAAACCGACGAGCTATCAGAACCAGCTTCCGGCCGCTCCGGGTGGTCAACGAGAAGGTTGTCGGAATCGATCTCGGGACCACCAACTCCGCCGTCGCCGCCATGGAGGGCGGCAAGCCGACAATCGTCACCAACGCGGAGGGGCAGCGGACCACGCCGTCGGTGGTGGCGTATACCAAGAACGGGGACAGATTGGTGGGGCAGATTGCGAAGAGGCAGGCGGTGGTGAACCCGGAGAATACGTTTTTTTCGGTGAAGAGGTTTATTGGGAGGAAGATGGTGGAGATTGAGGAGGAGTCGAAGCAGGTGAGTTATCGGGTGGTGAGGGATGATAATGGGAATGTGAAGTTGGAGTGTCCGGCAATTGGAAAGCAGTTCGCAGCAGAGGAGATTTCCGCCCAGGTGAAAAAAAGTATTTCTTGAAAATAATGATGGGTTTTTTGTTGTTGTTGTTGTTGTTGTTTAAATGCGATACTTTATTGAAGTAAAAAAGATAGGATAAGAAACTAGTGGTTCAGTATACTTGTGTGTTATTTCTAGTTAGTTTGGACATACGTACGGGCTTATCTAAGCAAATTCTCAAATGAGGCCTTTTGCAAGTTGATAAAATAATGATGACAATTATTTAAATACAAACAAACTTGGAGCATTGAAGAACAAACTATTTAAATGAAAACAAATTTATATATATGCTTCAAAAAAAATAATAATTGATAAAGTACGCTTTTTATATGAAATGCCTCGTGGTCAAAAGAAACTCCGACAAACTCTAATAACAAAAACGAAATACGTTATCTTGTAGAGGTTAATATGATATATTAGAGAACGCGATCAGAATGAAATGATGATGAATATATGTATATGAGAAAGTTGGACTTAAATAATAGAATAACCATATGCACTTGAAGATTTGGTTAGAAATTTATCATAAACAGGTAAATATGACATGCCATAGAACATTGAAAAAATATCATAGAGTGACATACATGGGCTAAGTGAAAAATAATATTAAATTCATAAAATGGTAAAATGACATGTACGACTATGTGAAAAATAATTAGTTTTAAAAATAAAAATAATTGAATAATTAATTGGCCCATGCAAGTTTTGAATCTGCAACCTTCGCATTATTAGCACAACACTCTAACCAACTGAGCTAATAAGCCAACTATTAATATAATGTAATTATATCAGAAAATATTACATTTTATTTTTTAACATTGTAAATACTTAAAAAATATGGGGCCCTATAAAATTGGGGCCCAAAGCAGTTGCTTGGGCCCAGATCCGCCCCTGGATATACGTAATTTTAAAGTGGAGGTAGAGGAATGCAGTGTGTACATCGATTTTTGGTTGGATTGGAGTTTAGATACCAATAGTTATCTTAGCGTTGAGGTGAGTTAATTGGAGGAAACTTAACTCCAATTAATGATCGAAATGAAGCAAAATCTAGATATATTGGTCACCTTTACTTACCTGACCTCTATAACCAAGCGGATGTACCACCTACTGTTTGTTTTGTTGTTTTTGGAATCTATATCTTGGTAGGTGTGGCCTTGTTCAACTAAAAGGCAAAGATAAGAAACTAATGTTCAGTATTCATGTAGTGTTACTTGTTACTGAGTGACGGAGTACTTCCTGTTTGATAAAACTAATATGCTTGAGTTGTGCTTTTAAATCCTCGTCACAATTGCAAAGGCCCATAATTGCCATTCTATCATAAACTTTGAATCACGTTTCTCTATGACTACTGTAAATTAGTTCTTGTAAAAAGCATAGAATGCTACAATTTCCTCCTCCACGTGAGTCTTTCCAAATTGGTGTTTGTTAATTATGAAAGTCGATACTTAAAGTTCTCGTGTTTTAACTTTGTAATAGCTTCAAAGGGAATGACAGCTTAAATTCATCATGTTTGTTTGAATTACAAACTGTTTGAAACACTACGGTTAAATTCAAATTTAGTTAGTATTCTTCAAGCTTATACATAATTTACTCCTTGCTGCTACTGATACTCTCTATTGGCTTCTGTCTTCTTGAACTTAGCTTTTATCTTTTGCTGTAGTACTCTCTACTGACTTGGTTCATATTCCATTTAATATCTTGTTGAATATTGGAAACACTTAATTATATGGAATATGCTTTTAGAAAGATAGCATGCAGAGATTGTGCAAGCCGCATGCTTCTGTTAATTTTTAATAAAAGGATAAATGTGCCAATTTCTTCGAACTAAGCTGGTATCTTCATAAAGGTCATCTGACCAAGAGTTGGTTTTGCTTTAATCTATGTATTGATTAATATTTTCCATCTTTATTTATCTGGATGAACATGTTCTGTGGCAAATGTTGTGTGAACACTGTATCGTTGACATGGTTCCCTATTATGTTTTCAGGTTCTGAGAAAACTTGTTGATGATGCATCAAAATTCTTGAATGACAAGGTCACTAAAGCTGTGGTTACAGTGCCTGCGTACTTCAATGATTCCCAAAGAACGGCAACAAAAGATGCTGGCCGTATTGCTGGGTTAGAGGTTCTTCGAATCATTAATGAACCTACTGCTGCATCTTTGGCATATGGTTTCGAGAAGAAGAATAATGAAACCATACTTGTATTTGATTTGGGAGGCGGGACATTTGATGTTTCAGGTATAAAACTATCATTGTCTATGTTTCTTTGGCCAATTATTTTATAAGCTCCAGTCCCCTCGTGTTATATTGCAAACTAGCTGATACATGTATGGTTCCATTCTTCCAAGGTAGCTTACAGCTAGTTCTCTCTATTTTTAGATCTTGATAATGCATTTTTGCCCATGATATTGAACTGAACTATGAAGTGAAGTAAAGATATGGACCAAGACATCCAGATGTGTCACTTACGGAAATAAAGGAATTGTTTACTTTTAATCCATTGAGGTGTAATAGTAGAGCCATTTACTTTCTTTATTTTTGTAGATATTTTATTAAACTACAGTCACAGATTTGTTTCTCATATATCTCTGGACCTCTGGTGTATTTCCATACACTCTGAGCTAGCTCTGACAATCTTGCGGATACATATGCGGACTTCTATTAGTTATTCCTTGTGTATGGATGTACATGCTATATATGCTACAATGAGTATAATCAGATTACATTATTTTCTACATATAAATTTCATTATGATATATTCGACAGTAATGATATAATTATTATGTCTGCAGTGCTCGAGGTTGGAGATGGAGTCTTTGAAGTGCTATCTACATCTGGGGACACACATCTTGGTGGTGATGACTTTGACAAGGTTGGTTCAAGTTCTGTTAATAACTGAAGATGCTATCTTTAATTGTATAGGCTAAGTCTTGTGTAAGGATGTTTATGAATGCAAGTTTATGTGTCTGCATGTGTGCATGCATGAGAACTGAGAAGTCACTGCAGATTGAAATCATGAAAGTCTCAGCTGTAAAAAAAATGATGGCAATTTGGTATTTGTCAAAGCTAATTACTTCATTCTCTTTAATGAAGTTGTGAAAACCATGTGTGTGACAACATCTTCTCAGGCACCAATGTCCTGCATAGTAGATCTCACATTTTCTGTATTGGCATTGTCATTTTGAGAACGTTTACTGTAAAATGATGGTAGCTTGTTAGTGTCTAATGATGGTTGCTTTCTTACCTTTGCATTTTCTTATGTAAGTACTAGTAATTTACTCGTGCGGTGCACGTCTTAGTAAATATAGTTTTTTAAAGGTAAAAATTCCGACATAGTCTGAATTTGATCCTGAGACCTCCTTTATAATGAGACCTCCTTTATAATAGTTATACACGGGCGATGCACGGGTTTGTTTGCTTACAAATGACAACTCCAACTCTCCCATTATAATATTAGAGATTTCTTAGTGTAATTCTTCTTTCAAAGTATTCTCTATATCTTGCTTTGATTCTCCGTTTTCTTACTGCATGTTGTGCTTGTGGACTCTGTTTTCAACAGTTTAATGTTGTGATGGGTTATTGGTTAACCAAAACCTGCATGTTTCTCAATAAATCAGTTGTTTTCCATCAGTCGTAGTATATTTCATCAAAATATATATTTATTACTTCAAAAAATCCATAAAATTTGATTTTTGAGTTTTTACTCAATTTTAATAATCTATATCCATGCATGGACATGACTAAATTTTGGCTTAACAAATCTTTTAGAAATTAAAAGTCATGCTCACACTGATGTAAGACATCAATGCACACAAGTTATAACCGATCATATTAACATCTCTTGTTTACCCTTGCTTTGGCAGAGAGTTGTTGATTGGTTAGCTGCAGACTTCAAAAGAGATGAAGGCATTGATCTCCTGAAAGATAAGCAAGCCCTTCAGCGTCTCACAGAGACAGCCGAAAAGGCCAAGATGGAATTATCATCCTTGACCCAGACAAACATTAGGTAAACTCTTTTCTTTAGAATTATATTTTATTTATTATTTTCACAAGGTATATATGTTTTGTTCGGCCTCCATGTTAATTTTTTCCCCTAAAATTTGAAATTCTCTATATATTCTTTTGTAGCTTACCGTTCATAACTGCTACTGCTGAAGGCCCTAAGCACATTGAGACAACTATTACAAGGGCCAAATTTGAGGAACTTTGTTCAGATCTTCTTGATAGGTAAGGTTTCTGCTTAATTCGCTACATTATATGGGCTATCCAAATAATCTCTATTATGCTTAGTTTTATACAAATCTTCTGAAACTCCATGCAATTACATTGGATTACATCACTGGTGTTTGTGCGCTTGGATGTCAGTGTCTGATTGCAATTTGACCTTGTGTGAAATAGAACTTGGTTGACTCTGGAATTTGTTTCATAACCAAACTAACTGTTCTTTTGTGTCATGTGGAATTTGTTTGCAATTCACTTCAATATTAGACCACTACATAATGTGCAACTGCTTTGCATTCCACATTGATGTGCACATCTGGAATCAGCGTTTATTTATAGATTTAGTTGAAGTAACTACTTGCTGAGTTCTGTGACTGAATAGTACATATTTAACTCATGATGATTGTATTTTCTTTAGTCAATATTAACTTCCATCTTTGTTCATGGTTTTCCATCCATTAAGACTTAGATTTTTCTTTCTTTGCTTTAGGCTTAGAACTCCTGTGGCCAATTCCTTGAGGGATGCAAAACTTGAATTCAAAGATTTGGATGAGGTTATCCTTGTGGGCGGGTCAACACGTATCCCAGCAGTGCAGGAGCTTGTGAAGAAAATGACTGGAAAAGACCCTAATGTCACTGTGAACCCCGATGAGGTTGTAGCTCTTGGTGCTGCAGTCCAGGTTAGTCTTTCAAACCTCTGGTTTTTCTTGTTACATTTTTTTGCTGCCCTTTGCAAGTTGTACACTATCTTTACAAACAAAGAAAAGTGGGAAACAATGATGACCTTCTAAAACAGAGTATGTAATACGGATCAGGCTTGAAAGCTCTGTATGAACATCAGATTATCCTATTATTAATTGGAAGTATTGGTAGAGGCAAAATTTGTATTTGTTTGGTGGATTTTGGTATTACCTCACATGTTCACAGTTATGGGGCATATTGGCTGCATATTTTGTGTGCCAGTGTATTTATAGGGAATCTATTCTTACATCCAGGAAATAGGATTTATAGTATAGATAGACCATTTAGTGGGTTTTTGTTTTTTAATATGAAAATGAGCTATAAAGCACCCAGATAAACATTCTGTTTCTTAAGTCTATCAAGAGAACCCGACTCCTTTTGCATGATTCATACCAATTTTTGTTTATTTCATTTTAGGCTGGGGTTTTGTCTGGAGATGTCAGTGACATTGTTCTTCTGGATGTAACACCACTTTCTCTTGGTTTGGAGACTTTGGGTGGGGTAATGACAAAGATCATCCCAAGAAACACTACACTCCCTACCTCTAAATCCGAGGTTTTCTCAACAGCAGCTGATGGGCAGACAAGTGTTGAGATTAGCATTCTTCAAGGTGAAAGGGAATTTGTGAGGGACAACAAATCACTTGGAAGTTTCCGCCTTGATGGAATTCCACCAGCTCCTCGAGGGGTACCACAGATTGAAGTCAAGTTTGATATTGATGCCAATGGTATCCTTTCTGTTACTGCTGTGGATAAGGGTACTGGAAAGAAGCAAGATATCACAATAACAGGGGCTAGTACCTTGCCAAGCGATGAGGTAATCAAAATTTTAGATGCTACTTCCTGATATTTGTATTGTTTATGTTCCACATTTAGGTTACATTTGGTATTTGTTTTTTTGGCCAAAACACTTCTTCAAAATTAGGAGTTTTCTGTTTCTTTCCTCGTCACACCACCGGGGTAAGAAGCCTTCTTATTCACAACCATATCATGCAGAGCCTTGAGCACATATATTTTGTCAAGTTTCTAGATGTAGATTGATCAAATTGCATTCACTTGGAACAGATCTAGTACTTCCTAGATCTGGTTGATTTCCATTAGTATATTAGTCAATATTACCATATCATGCAGAGCCTTGAGCACATATATTTTGTCAAGTTTCTAGATGTAGATTTGATCAAATTGCATTCACTTGGAACAGATCTAGGACTTCCTAGATCTGGTTGATTTCTATTAGTATATTAATCAATATTTAACCCCAAACCTCCCAGAAGATCAATTCGCGCACCAGCTTGTATGTTCTTGTTCTTTTTTCACTATTCACTTGAATAATTTGGCATGCCCTCATGTTCAATCGGACCAAATCGGAATACGTTACAGTTTTGCATTTATATGCTAATCGTGACATGAAATTTCTGTTAATTTCCCTATGCAGGTTGAGAGAATGGTTAGTGAAGCAGAGAGATTTGCAAAGGAGGATAAGGAGAAGAGAGATGCTGTAGACACCAAAAACCAGGCAGAATCTGTCGTCTACCAAACAGAGAAGCAGTTGAAGGAACTCGGAGACAAAGTTCCTGCTGCTGTCAAAGAGAAAGTGGAAGCCAAGCTTGGGGAGCTGAAAGAAGCCATTTCGAGTGAGTCGACACAAACCTTGAAGGATGCCATGGCTGCACTCAACCAAGAAGTCATGCAGCTCGGCCAATCACTTTACAACCAGCCGGGTGCTGGTGCCGGTCCTGCTGGGCCAGGTGCTGCCGGTGGACCTGCACCTGGTGCTGATTCTACTGGACCTTCTGCCAAGGGACCAGATGGTGGTGATGTGATCGACGCTGATTTTACCGACAGCAAGTGAGGCCTCGTTGAAGCATAAGCACAATTATATATCTTTCACCCTTCGTTATTGAGGGTAGAGTAAGTTGATGGATTTAGGGAGTATTAATTTATTTTTCTTTTTTGGTTTCTGCAAGTTTTCCCATTTTTGGATGGGGTTTATAAACAAAGTTGTAGGGTTAGAGTATGTTTTCGGACGCGGCGGCTACATTATAAGATTTGCTGATTGAATAGTGCATGTGATTTTGTCTGTGTGCAAAGTAAGAGCATCTGTAGTTGGTCACTCAAAATTTTCATATTTGGGTTATAGAAATAGAAAATTTGGGTTGTGCTTGTAGTCGTTGAAATTCAAAATTTGGTCCAACGGTGGACGATCTTTTTAATGTTGAATGTTGCCATTGAAAAAAAAGGGATAATTTAGCAAATGTTCCCATCCAAAATATAGAAATTAGCATGTACTCTTACTATTTTAAAAAACTAAGAAATACCTCAAATTTGGATGAAATTGTTAAAATTTTCGTTAAGTGAACTCGTGTGTTGCACGTGATATGTAAAATGACCTAAATACTCGTGATAAAATGTAATTTAGCAAATGTCCTTATTCAAAATGTGAAAACTAGCATTAAATTTTGTATTTCTTTCTTCTTGAGCTTTTGCCGAACTTTTTTCCGAATTTGTAGGATTTTTGTTGATTTCCGAATATTAAATTTTGTCGAATTATTTATAAACAACAGATTTGTGACTGAAGAGTAATACACAAGCTACTGTTGAATCTATTGTGAATGAAGATGGAAATGATAATGCACATTCTATATTGGAACAAAAGACCACACAATCTGTTGTAATAGATGATGGTACACAAGGTAGTGATGATGCATAATAATCCGTTGTAATAGATGATGACTTTTGTATTTTTTGGGTCAAAATCTGATGTACGACATCTTTCCATTACATTGTTATCATCAGTACAGGAAGAAAGTTGTTCAGAATGAGTAACAACACTTAACACTCACATTTTTCACAACACCTAACATTGAAATAGTGGGGGTATATGCTAATTTTCGCATTTTGAATCGGGCATTTGTTAAAATATCCAAAATATCATTTTGTAAATAGTGGGGGTTTATGCTAATTTTACTTTCTGCTTGGTGGTATTTGCTAAAATACATTTTATCGTTGGGTATTTAGGTCATTTTACATATCACGTATAATGTACGTGAGTTCACTTAATGAAATTTTTTAACGATTCCGTCAAAATTAGGGGTATTTCTTAGTTTTTTTAAAATAGTGGGGTATATTATATTCTGAACGGGGGCATTTGCTAAATTATCCCAAAAAAATAAAAAAATAATTTTTTTAGTCCCAACACATTTGAAAAATAAAAAAAATGTACGCATTTGAATACATAACAATTTCTATAGGGCTGATGCGGTTTGTTTTTGGTCGTAGTGTGGATGCACCAGGTGTGAGTTCGGACTCAATTTGTAACGAGGGAAGAGTACGGTACCGGACGGTGAGCGAGGAGCTCGCTTCGGCGCTTGAGGATCGGCTCGGATGGCCTCGCCTCGAGTACCTGCAGACGGTCCTGGAACACCGGAGTTTATCCCGGTGGCGGACCCTCCGACGATCTAGTCAGTCTCTGTGAGAGAGTAGCAGTAACTAGGGGAATTTAAGTGGCAAGCATTGGTTACCTGAAAAGGTGGGTGAGGGTCTGGTATTTATAGGGAATCCCAACCGGGTTTGGATCCGCTTGGGGGCCGGGTCTGAACCCGAAAGCCCATGGGCCTGACGTGGCAGGAGGCCCAGGGGGTTTAGGGCTGACATGGCATTACCAAGAGTGGTATAGGACTGACGTGGCCAAGCCCTTGGTGGTATTTGGAGCTGACATGGCTGATCATGGGGCTCCTGTGTCTCTGAGGGAATCGGATGGCCTAGGTTGTGCCAGGTCATCCTCATTCCTCGCCAGACTGGGCGGACGGCCCGTGGGGCTGTCGTGGATCGGAGGCCGAGGGCCATTGAGGCTTGTCGGATACGAGGAGACCAGTTCTGTGGGAGTGAACTTGCGGCTCGGTGCCGAGCCTGTAGTGGTCCGAAGCCGAGCCGAATTGTTGTTTTTCTTATTTTTGAGCGAGAGCCGTCCTGGGCCTTGGCTAGGCCCCAGGCCATTTTTACCCTACCACACAAGCCCCCCACTCCTGCGGGGGTGCGGGAGTTAGCCATGGAGGAGTGTTTATGGTCGTGGAAATGGGATGGCGAATCGCTGGGCCTCCATGAGAAGGCTACTCTGATGCTAGACCGAACCTCGAGCTGGCGAGAGTTTATGGGTCGGTAAGGGCGATGGCGAGCCGTTGTGTCTTCCGGAGAAGATTACCCTGGTGCGAGACCGAACCTCGAGCTGGCGAGGGATTATGGGCCGGCAAGGGTGATGGCGAGCCGTTGTGTCTTCCGGAGAAGAGTACCCTGGTGCTAGACCGAACCTCGAGCTGGTGAGGGATTATGGGTCGGCAAGGGTGATGGCGAGCCGTTGTGTCTTCCGGAGAAGAGTACCCTGGTGCGAGACCGAACCTCGAGCTGGCGAGGGATTATGGGCCGGCAAGGGTGATGGCCAGCCGTTGTGTCTTCCGGAGAAGAGTACCCTGGTGCGAGACCGAACCTCGAGCTGGCGAGGGATTATGGGTCGGCAAGGGTAATGGCGAGCCGTTGTGTCTTCCGGAGAAGAGTACCCTGGTGCGACACCGAACCTCGAGCTGGCGAGGGATTATGGGCCGGCAAAGGTGATGGCGAGCCGTTGTGTCTTCGGGAGAAGAGTACCCTGGTGCTAGACCGAACCTCGCGCTGGCGAGGGATTATGGGTCGGCAAGGGTGATGGCGAGCCGTTGTGTCTTCCGGAGAAGAGTACGCTGGTGCCAGACCGAACCTCGAGCTGGCGAGGGATTATGGGCCGGCAAGGGTGATGGCGAGCCGTTGAGTCTTCCTGAGAAGATTACCCTGGTGCTAGACCGAACCTCGAGCTGGCGAGGGATTACGGGTCGGCAAGGATGATGGCGAGCCGTTGAGTCTTCCTGAGAAGATTACCCTGGTGCTAGACCGAACCTCGAGCTGGCGAGGGATTATAGGCCGGCAAGGGTGATGGCGAGCCGTTGAGTCTTTCTGAGAAGATTACCCTGGTGCTAGACCGAACCTCGAGCTGGCGAGGGATTATGGGTCGGCAAGGGTGATGGCGAGCCGTTGTGCCTTCCTGAGAAGAGTACCCTGGTGCTAGACCGAACCTCGAGCTGGCGAGGGATTATGGGTCGGCAAGGGTGATGGCGAGCCGTTGTGCCTTAGAAGGTTTGAGCGGGGTGGCCCGCCGTCTTTGCGGAGCATTGAAGGCGCTCCGGGATCTGTGCAATGTTCCAATTTCCTAGGGACATTAATGGCGCCGCCTAATAAATGCATGGCGCATGGGCTTCCGTCGTTTGGCTTTCCCCATGCTATGGGGGAGGCTACAAATACCTCTCCCCCCACAGCAATTTTGATCACAGCAAGGGTGGTCCATCGGCCATCAGAGGTGTCTGCCCTGGGGCGGACGCCTGTCTCTTGCAAAATTTTAACCCTGGTCGTGTCGGAGAGGTGGTTACTCTGCCGCCCGGATCTTCTCTTGGATTTGATGGCCCTGACACGGTAGCCAGATCTAGGGGAGATCAGGGCGAGAGGGATAACGATCGAACTCCGGACCGGGGAATAAGGAGCCTCGGATTGGTGGTGACTTTGCCGTCCGGATCCTTTTTCGGGTCAGACGGCCCTGACACGGTTGTTTGGCCCGAGAGAGATCAGGACGGGAGGGGTATCAACCGTATTCCAGAGGTGGGCCGATCTGTTTTCCGATAGGGTCCCAGGCGATGGTGGCTTTTCTCCCACCCTCGAACAGTTCGGGGTTTCGGCTGCCGAGGCTGTAAGCCCCGAGCTGCTCGCGGGTGAGAGGGGAGCCGACCGAGCCCTGGAGCCCGGGGCGTCTGTCTAAGGACGGCACCTTAAATCTTTAAGCAAAAATTTTTGTCCGCCGAACACTTCATCCGAACCGACCTCTGTGTGGTCTCCAATCGGCGCTAGGTGACGTCAGCAGCACCTTTTTCGAGGATGACGTGGCGTGATTCTATTGGTGGCAGTCGCGCGCTATTCGAGGAACAGTAACGCGATAATCGAGGTGTCGCCTCTCTCTCTATAAATATCCCCCCCTTTTCTCCATTCTGTTTACTTCTCTTCCGCTGTCTTCTTAAAAAGAAATCAAACGCTTCAGCGCTCGGCTTTGACTGTTTTAGCGGCACCGGCTCGTCAGTTCGAGGCATTCAAAAGGTTAGTTTGTAAGTTTCTTTTGTTAGGCACAGATGGATAGGGCTCAGTCTGGCTCGTCAGCGTCGACGTCGAGGGGGGAAGTGAAACCCACCTCAAAATCGACTTCGTGGGAGGAGCCCGTGCTCAAGGGGGAGTCTGTTCATAATGTGGAGCCTTCCGATTCGACTTCGTGGGAGGAGCCGGTAGGCGAAGAGGAGCCGGTGTATAATGTGAGGCCGTTACGCTCCCGGAAACCTTTCGTGGTGGAGAGTAGCGTATCTGAGGAGGCAAGCGACAGCTCGGACGAAGTCCAGGTTCTAGAGTTGGCTTCCGAAGAGGAGAGTGGCCCAGAGGAGGGTGAAGCCGAAGGGGCTCGGATAGGAGGTGCGGGGGGGAGATCCACAGGTCAGGGTGTGGGCTCGAGCTCCGCTCCGACCGGTCTGGGGCGATTATCTACCCCCTCGCCGGAAGGAGCCAAGAAGAAGAGGGCTCCGAAGAAGAAGGGGTCGAGGGTCGGTGGCTCGAGCCAGGCGCCTGTTTACCGTAATTTAAGGACAGGGTCGCCCGTACAACCAAAGCCGTTCCGTCGGTACCCCGACGACCTTTCTGATAAGGAGCTTTTTGGGGTCCAGCCATCGTCGCCGAGCCGGAAGAGGGTGAAGATGGACACACTTCCGACCGTTTTGGAGGCTGGTGACTTGGAGGCTTTACAGCTGGCGTACCACATAGGGCCCAGCTACGAGCTCATGTTGCCGAACTCTACCCTGCGCCCGACCGACCCCTTGAGTGCTTGGTACTGCGTCTTCCCAGTGGACGCCTTCATCTCTGGATTGAGGCTGCCGGTCCATCCGTTCGTTCGGGAGGTGTTGAATTGGGCGTCCCTGGCGCCGATGCAGTATGGGCCGAACTCCTGGAAGCAGATCATCTGCTTCGTGTTGTTATGCGAGGAGCAGAGGGTACCCCTCCGGCTGAATGTTTTCCGAGCGATGTTGATGATCAGCTCGTCAGGGGAGTCAGAGGGAGTCTATTATATCTCGCCTCGGAGCAAGGGGAAGGTCGTCCACGGTCACCCGGACTCCATCAAGGTTTGGAAGAAGAAATATTTGGTGATCCGGAGCGAAGAGCCTTGGAGCATCCCTACTCAATGGAATCATTCTAAGCCGAGCTTCAAAGCGCCGAGGCCGAGGGACCTGACGGCCGAGGAGTGGGGGTTTGTTGAGCGCCTTCGTCTGTCGCACAGTATCAGTTGGCCGAAGGTGACGGAGGGTCACCTGGCGAACGTCGGACTGAGCCCAGCCGTGCTTTGTATGTTGTTGTTCCTTTTCTCTTGGTCTTGTTGTTCTTTTGCGCTCATTGTTCTTAATGAATTTTTTCGCAGGTATGGACCCTGAATCAATCAAGGCAAAGAGGCTCGCCATGAGAAAGGAGAAGGCCGAGAAGAAGAGGGACGCGATGAAGACAAGGGGGTCGTCTCAGGTGGTCTCCGAGGCTCCAGTTCAGCCGAGGGCCAAAAAGACTCGTTCGGAGATGGGCAAGGACGTGGCGGTTCAGGGGAGCTCGGACCCGAGCAAGGCAGCCGATCTTGATAAGGGGAAGGGTCCCCTGGTGGAGGCAGAGGTAGAGGAGAGGTTGCGGCGACCGTGGGTGCCGGCTTGGTCGATCCGCGAGGGTGACTGCCTGACCCGAGGGCGCCAGGCTGTCGAGGTGGCGGCTAAACTGGCGACCCCTCGGGACCGCGCGGAGATGAACGCCGAGGGCCTGGAGGACGCGTACACGCGCCTCGCGCAGGCTAATGTTCTGGTAAGTCTGCCGACCCCACTTGCCTTGTGAAATGTTTGTAAAGAGGTTTTCTCAGTAGTGCTTGGTTGCTGCAGGCGACCGTGCAGGGGGCCCACGTGAGGGGCCTTTATGAGGCGGCCTTGAAGCGGGAGCGCGACCGGGCTGACAAGGCCGTGCAGGAGATGAAGAAGCTGAAGATAGAGCTCAAAGGCTCGCACCAGAGGGAGCAGAAGATGAAGGTCGACTTCGACGCCAAGGAGGCAGAGTGGGCGAAGAAGATGGCGGCTCAGAAGAAGAAGTTCGCTAAGGAGAAGGAGGAGTTGACTGAGGCGGGTCAGACCATGGTGATAAAGGCCCAGGACGAGTGCTACGCCAAGGCCCTCAGTCATGTGAGGCACTTCTACCCGACCATCGACCTGTCCAACTTCGAATACGACATGGAGGTCGAGGGGACACCGAAGACCCCTAATGAAGAAGGACCCGTTGATGACCCGGCTGCCGACCCCCCTGTGAACCCAACCGATGCTGAGGTGGGAAAACAAGTTGTATAGTTTTGTCTTTTTTTTTCCTTCTCTCGATTGTATTTGCCTTCCGCGGACTGGCCACCGCATTTTTTGTATGAAGTAATTTCATTTATAAAAGAAGATTTTTGACTGGCCAAGTGTTTTGACCTCGGATATTTCCAACCATTTTTGCCGATGTGTTTTGAGTGGGCTGGTTCTCTTGTAGGTTGCGGCTCCCCTTCCTGAGGTGGACCCCCGTCGTTCTGACGTGGCGTGGCTCCGGAGCAAGGTTGAGGCCCTGGAGGCCACGTTTCTTCGCTACTGAAAAGGGGCTCGTGACACTGATGCGGCCTTTAACTATTATCGGAATAAGTCTGAGGCCTTAAGTGATGAGGCGAGCCGGCTGAGGAGGGCGATGGTGGATCGGGACCTCGGTAGTGTCGGTCTTGGATTTACCATGTCGAGTGCATCGGTGCAGAGGCCCTCCTCTGAGAGGTTACTTTGCGATGTCATTGTGGAGAAGGAGATGGAGATACACCGTTATAAGACGATGCTAGGTGTCTCAGCATCCTCCTCGGTGGGTCGGCGAGCGGAGGGGGTTCCCTCTGCGTTGCTGCTGCTGGAGCGTGTGCGACCAGTTGAAGCCCAGAGCTCTGTGGCTGGTGTGTCGACCGTGGCTGAGCCTAAGGACCATCATGACGAGGAGAGGGCTCTTAGTCGTTCGGTCGGAGTGGTCCCGCCATTCGTCGGACCCGAGGGGCCCTAAGATGGCGACTTCCTCCAGTTTGAGATGAGCGGAGTGGTCCTGTAACGGTCTTTATTTGTTTTTTCCTGAACCAAATAAAGGAGTATGAATAAAGAATTCTTTTCCTTCTTTGCTCTGGTCAGTAGTGTTGTGAATGGTGGCGGAGGTGAGGTTCGGCTCCGTCGATCCGTGAGGGATCGGCACGGGGCGTTAGGGAGACTCCCTGACTTGAAGCCGAGTCAGACCTACCGAGACGTTGGGGACGATACCGGAGTGAGGACTCGGGTGCCGATCCCATTGTTCGGTGTTAGGTCGGGGCTGCCAAGGCATTTGGAGTTTGACAAAAAGAGACTTCTTTCATACAAGATAGGGAGGGTCGCTAAAACGGCCCCTTACACATGAAAGCTTACAAAAGATTTTATTTACATTAGCCAAGCTAGAACCTAGGTTCGCTCTTCCATGAACTTTATTAGGTGCTCGGCGTTCCAGAGTCGGCTGATGAGCCGGCCGTCCATATCTGCCAGTCGGTATGTACCAGGGCGTACAGCCTCGACTACACGGTATGGGCCTTCCCAGTTGGGAGCCAATTTCCTCTTCTTGGTTGGATCGGAGACGGACAGTTTTCGTAACATGAGGTCCCCCGCCTTGATGTTTGTGGGGCGGACCTTCTTGTTGTAAAACTTCTCGATCCGTTGTTGGTAGATGCTCCTTCGGATTGAAGACTTCTCTTTGACCTCGGCGACGAGGTCCAGGTTGGCCCTCAAGCCGGATGAATTGTCAGCTTCGTCGAAGGCCATGATACGGGGAGAAGGCAGGCCGACCTCGACGGGGATGACTGCTTCCGTCCTATAGGTCAAACTGAACGGCGTCTCCCCCGTGGGGATCCTCTTGGTGGTTCGGTGCGCCCATAGCACGCTAGGTAGTTCTTCGACCCACAGTCCTTTGGGGGAACTGTCAAGGCGCTTTTTGAGGTCGTCGAGGATTTGCCTGTTCGCATTCTCCGCTTGGCCGTTGGACTGAGGGTGGCAAATAGCAGAGAAACGCTGCTGGATGCCGATGTCTGCGCAGAAAGTTTGGAAGTTCTGGCCTTGGAATTGGGTTCCGTTGTCTGACGAGGACCCGAGGGATCCCGAACCGGCAAATGAAGTTCTTCCAAAAGAATTGTTGTACTTGGCACTCGGTGATGCTGGACAGAGGCTCGGCTTCAAGCCACTTGGTGAAGTAGTCGATGGCGACTATCAAGAATTTCTTTTGCCCTACCGCTACGGGGAAGGGGCCCACAAGGTCCATGCCCCACATGGCGAAGGGGGTAGGACTAGCCAGGGATCGGAGATAGGCTTGAGGAAGCCTATTGATAGGGGAGAACCTTTGGTATGGGCCGCACCTCTTGACTAGGTCTTGCGAGTCTTGGAGCATGGTCGGCCAATAGTATCCCTGATTCAGGGCCTTCCGAGCGAGCGTCCTGCTCCCCATGTGGCATCCGCCGATCCCCTCATGAAGATCTCTCAGTGCGTAGCTGGCCTCGTTGCTGGTGAGACAGCAGAGGTATGGCTTGCCGTCGGCCAAGGTGTATGAGCGTTTGAAGAGGATGCCATCAATCACGACGAACCTTTCAGCTCGGACCCTGACCCGTCTGGCTTCGGCTCGGTCTTCAGGAAGCTCGGCATTGACTAAGAATTTCCGGATGGGAGTGGTCCAGTCGTCAGGACTGGTACCGTCTTGGACACACATTGCTTCCTGGTCTTGATCGTTGATACTCGGCTTCAATAGGATTTCGATGAGTACCGTTTGGTCGAGACCCTCGAAGGAGGAAGAGGCGAGTTTTGACAACGCGTCTGCTTGAGCGTTCTGCTCTCTAGGGACTCGAATGACTGTGGAGTGGCAGAAGGACGCTAGGAGACGTCGGACCACCGCTAAATACTTCACCATGCGATCATCGCGGGCTTCGTATTCTCCAGTGATCTGATTGACCACGAGCTGAGAATCGCTGAAGGCCCGGATTTGCTTGGCTCCGGCTCGGCGTGCTAGGGTCAATCCGGCAATCATGGCCTCGTATTCCGTCTCGTTGTTAGAGGCCGGAAAGTTGAGGCGGATGGAGTATTGAAGTAAGAATTGGTCGGGGCCACGAAGGATGATGCCAGCCCCACTCCCTGTTTCGCATGATGATCCATCGACAAAGACCTCCCAGGTCGGATCCGAGGCCTCGGTGCTGGGCTGCTCGGAGACGGTCCACTCCGTGATGAACTCGGCGAGGGCCTGCCCTTTAATGGCCGTCCTCGGCTGGTAACTGATGTCGAACTGACTCAGCTCAATCGACCACTTGACTAAGCGGCCGGAGTTTTCGGGCTTGTGAAGGACAGTCTTTAGGGCTGGTCGGTCAGTACTTGGACGGAGTGGGCCTGAAAGTAAGGACGAAGCTTCCGGGCTGCCATGACCAAAGCATAGGCCACCTTCTCTATCTTCGCGTACCTCGTCTCGGCGGGGAGCAGAACTTTGCTCACATAATACAATGGCCTCTGGACCCCATCTTCCTCTCGGACGAGGACGACGCTGAGTGCGCTATCCGAGGCGGACAGGTAGAGCCATAGTGGTTTGCCCGGCTCGGGCTTGCTGAGGAGAGGAGGGTTGGTGAGGTACTGCTTCAGCTGTTCGAAGGCTTCTTGTTGATGGGTACCCCACTCGAAGCCCCCTTTTCCGCGTAGAGCCTTGAAGAAGGGGAGAGACTTCTCCCCTGACTTGGAGAGGAAACGGCCAATTGCAGCCAACCGGCCTGTGAGCCTCTGAACCTCTTTGACATTCCGGGGTGGGGCCATGTCAATAATAGCTTGGATTTTCTCGGGGTTCGCCTCAATGCCGCGCAGGCTGACGATGAACCCCAGGAATTTCCCAGTGGAGACGCCGAAGGCGCATTTAGCCGGGTTGAGTCTCATGTTGTGATGCCGGAGGACTCCAAAGGCTTCCTCGAGGTCGGCGACGTGGTCCGGCCCGGCCCGGCTTTTGACGAGCATGTCGTCGACATAGACTTCCACGTTGCGGCCGATCAGGTCTTTGAAGATTCTGTTGACGAGCCGTTGGTATGTGGCTCCGGCGTTCTATAGCCCGAAGGGCATAACGCGGTAGCAGAAAAGACCCTGGTCGGTGACGAACGAGGTCTTGGAGATGTCCGGTGAAAACATCCGGATCTGATTGTATCCTGAGAATGCGTCCATGAAGGACAGCAGCTCATGCCCCGAGGTTGCGTTGATCAAAGCGTCGATGCGGGGGAGGGGGAAAGGATCTTTCGGACATGCTTTATTTAGATCCGTGAAGTCGATACAGATCCGCCATCCCCCGGTTGCCTTCTTCACCATGACGACATTAGCCAACCACTCGGGGTAGCTGACTTCCTGAATGAATCGAGCCGACAAGAGTTTGTCGACTTCTGTCTTCACAATTTGCTGCCTCTCCGGGGCGACTTTGCGCCTCTTTTGGACGACCGGCTTAGAGTCCGGAATGACGCTCAGCCGATGCATAATCAAGTCTTCGGAGATCCCGGGCATGTCGGAGGGCTTCCAGGCAAAGAGATCAATGTTGCGGCGGATGCAAGCGATTATACCTGGCTTCAAGTCCTCGGGGAGCGAGCGGCTCACCCGGAACCACTTCGATTTATCTTCGGTGCCGAACGGGACTTCCTCCAGCTCGTCGACAGGCTCGGGAGCGGGACCGTCCCTCTCGGGTTCGAGCTCAACGGCATCGAGGGGGAACACACCCCCTCCGACGGCGGTCATGTAGCACAACCGTGCTGCTTCTTGGCTACCTCGGACTATGCCGACCCCTTACGGGGTGGGAAATTTAAGCTTCAGATGGTATGCCGAAGGTACCGCTCAAAGGGAGCACAGTTCGGGTCGGCCGAGTATGGCGTTGTAAGCCGCCTTGACGTTTACCACCATGAAGTCCATGGACTCGGTCCTCTTGACAGGAGCCGATCCTGCGGTGACGTCGAGAGTAACAATCCCTTCAATCACGACAGGGACGCCAGAGAACCCATGCAAAGTGTATCCGGCGGGCTTGAGCTTGCCTCTGGGTAGCTTGAGATTCTCGAAGGCTTCGAGGAAGAGAATATTTACCGAGCTGCCGTTGTCGATGAGAATTCGTCGAACCTCACAATTAGCCATGTGGAGGCCAATGACGAGGGCGTCGCAATGAGGGAGGCGAACGCCTTCGAGGTCCTCTCCGGAGAAGGAGACAGGCACTGGTTGCAACTTGGGCGAGGGGTTGTCTTGGACGGCATTCACCTCTCGGATGAAGGCTTTTCGGGAAGTATTTGATTCTCCCCCCATTGGCCCCCCGTGGACACAGTGCAAGATGAATGGCGTATCTGCGGCTCCCTCGGGTTCGGGGTCCCGATCCTGGATGCGGTTCGGAGTAGGGTTCGGAAGCGAAGGCCTCCGGTTCCTAGCATCTCGCCGATCCCGTGGGCCTTCTCTGGTGAATTCTCGGAGGTACCCTCGTGAGATGAGTTCCTCAATCTCGTCTTTCAGGGCCCGACATTGGTCGGTTTCGTGCCCATGATCTCTGTGGAAATGACAGTAGAAGCGTTGATCTCACTTCTTGTTGTTGTTTGATTGGGGAGGTAGTCGGACAATACCCTTGTCCTCGATTTCTAAGAGGATGGCGGACACGTTATGTGTCAAGGGAGTGTACCTTTTGAAGCGAGGGACCGGAGGTGCCCTCTTCGCGCCGACCCCTTCCTTTGCTGTTTTCTTGGCAGGTTCGGCCTCATCGACCCTGCGCTTGCCCTTCCCCACGACTTCCTTGCTGCCCTCTGGGTTAAGAGCTTCTTCAGCTCGTATGTACTTCTCGACCCGGTTGAGAAGGTCTGGGAAGTCCAGAGGTGGTCTCTTTGCCAAGGAGACCTTTAGCTGGTTGTGGCGGACATTGTGTCGGAAAGCTGCCGAGGCGACCCCTGCGTCGAGGGTAGAGACGGATCTGGCCTCGGTTGTGATCCTCTTGACGAAGTTTCGGAGCGACTCCCCCTCCCTCTGGGTGAGGTCGAGCAGGGAAGCTCTCGTCCTTTCGGTCTTTAGGCTAGTGATGAAGTGGGCCAGGAAGCTGACTTCCAGCTGGTCGAACAAGAAGATCGAGCCAGGGGAGAGTTTGGAGAACCAATCCCTGGCCGGACCCCGGAGGGTGGCCGGGAAGGCTCGGCACAACAGGGGATCCGAAGCGCTGTGAATCATCATGAGGGTTTTGAAGCCCTCCATGTGATCAGCTGGATCACCCTCGCCGTTGTAAGTCTCGAACTGTGGAGGTCGGAAGTTTCGGGGGATCTCCGCTTCTATGATGTTGACGGAAAATGGAGGTCGAGAGGGTCCCCGTCCTTGGATTAGGTTGGGATTCCCGTCGCCGATGCGCTCGATTCGATTCTCCATCTCCAGGAGGCGTCGGAGCACCTCGTCTGTGCGCTCAGGAGGGGGGGTCGGCGCACGAGTGCGACTCCTCCCTTCGCTCATTTGAAGGGGTCGGCTATAAGTCGCGGACCTCGGCGCCCCATGGAGTGCCTCCATGATTTCATCTCTGAAGCTTCTGAACTCGCCCCTGGTGACCGCGCCATGGTCGGAAGGGTTGGGTCGGGGCGTAGGAATTCGGCCGATGCGGCTGAGTGTCGACGGCCTGTCTCCTTGCGCAGGCCTGGAATGGTTCGGGGCCGAGTTGGAAGCGGTCCCTCCCCTGGCCTGGCTAGCCCTTCTGTTTAGAATGACCCGACGAAGGTCGGGTTCGGCGACATGTGAAGCGCTTCGTTGGGGTCCGGGGTTTCCACCCGGATTATTGGATGCTTGCCCTCCGTCGAGGGCCCCCTCAGGAGGAGGCCCGTCTGGTCGGGCGGAACGCTCTGATCTTCGGGCTCGGGGAGCCATGGGAGATCGGGTCGAGGGAGAGCGTCGGTGGCGAGGCTCGGACTCACGTCCGTACCGGATAAAGGTTTCCCACAGACGGCGCCAACCTGATGCGGTTTGTTTTTGGTCGCAGTGTGGATGCACCAGGTGTGAGTTCGGACTCAATTTGTAACGAGGGAAGAGTACGGTACCGGACGGTGAGAGAGGAGCTCGCTTCGGCGCTTGAGGATCGGCTCGGATGGCCTCGCCTCGAGTACCTGCAGACGGTCCTGGAACACCGGGGTTTATCCCGGTGGCGGACCCTCCGACGATCTAGTCAGTCTCTGTGAGAGAGTAGCAGTAACTAGGGGAATTTAAGTGGCAAGCATTGGTTACCTGAAAAGGTGGGTGAGGGTCTGGTATTTATAAGGAATCCCAACCGGGTTTGGATCCGCTTGGGGGCCGGGTCTGAACCCGAAAGCCCATGGGCCTGACGTGGCAGGAGGCCCAGGGGGTTTAGGGCTGACGTGGCAGTACCAAGAGTGGTATAGGGCTGACGTGGCCAAGCCCTTGGTGGTATTTGGAGCTGACATGGCTGATCATGGGGCTCCTGTGTCTCTGAGGGAATCGGATGGCCTAGGTTGTGCCAGGTCATCCTCATTCCTCGCCAGACTGGGCGGACGGCCCGTGGGGCTGTCGTGGATCGGAGGCCGAGGGCCATTGAGGCTCGTCGGATACGAGGAGACCAGTTCTGTGGGAGTGAACTTGCGGCTCGGTGCCGAGCCTGTAGTGGTCCGAAGCCGAGCCGAATTGTTGTTTTTTTTATTTTTGAGCGAGAGCCGTCCTGGGCCTTGGCTGGGCCCCAGGCCATTTTTACCCTACCTTAAGGGCCATTCCATCTCATCCCTTGATCAAATAAATCAAACCAATCTCAAATTAATTTTATATGCATAGAAAATCATATAGGCTATATTCCATAGAAAATTTAAAAAAATCATAGGGAAAAAATTGCTGCTGTAAGATTTTTTTTTTATATAAAAATTTCGTCGGACGCAAAATGGTATTCCGTCCGATTTCTTTACAGATTTTTTTTTAAAAAAAATTGGGCCAGACGCAAAATGATCTTTCGCCTGACACATTTTTTTTTATAAAAAAATTGATCGGACGTAAGATCATCTTGCGTCCGATAATTTTTTTATATCACACGCAAGATCATCTTACGTCCGATAATTTTTTTAAAGAACGAACGCAAGATGATTTTTCTCTTCTATATTTAAGAATTTTCTATATCTTCTCTTAAATATAGACGGTTACGTTCATTTTCTTCCAAAATTTGAAAATATAGAAAACGACTGCAACTATTTTTTAAATCTTGGAAATATAAGGAACGAACCACATATGCTCTAAGCCGGAACAGACACCCCCTTGTCAATTCAGCGCAACTTCATATCTTTGTTATTTGCTTTTCTTCTGGGTTACAGGAGGTTGGATTCTCTAATAAATCTATTGGCTAAATTCATCCTCTGGCTTCTTTTTTAAGAAGAAAATTGCACTAATGGGCATGGACATAAAAAAGAAGCAAATTGCACTAATGGGCATGGACATAATATTATCTCCTACTCTTTCCAACAAACGCATATTTGTCATCATGTCATCATTGGCGTTGTGGGAATCATCTTTGCCTTGTTATAAACTAACAAAGTAACAGCCCTTCATATATATGCTCTAATCTCGGGGATTTTGCCACTCGTTGATTCAAAGTTGGACATTCAGACTCTACAAATTAAAGAATATAACTGAACATAAACGTTGATATATCTTTTTGAGGTGAATATTATACAACGGTTTGCTAAAAGCAGACTCAAAATGTATTACTACGACGGAGGCTTATTGTATCAGAAATCACAGCACCCTAGCTGACATGTCACCCTAGCACTTTGTCTGAACGAGGGTGATATGGCTAAAAATAGAACAAAATCGGGACCGTTTAAATCGGGCACTAATCTTAAAGCTCTCAGGGTAAAATGGTAATTTTACCTACAAACGTGTCTGAAATGGGAATTGGGTCTTTCTTCAAAGCCCCATAACCCAAAAACGGATCTGTCCTACCTACTGGGTCAGGGTGACTACCCATTACAAACCAATCCAGGTCATTTAAAGAGTAATTCAAATTTATGGTTATGTCTAAGAAACGGTTTAAACCAAATCTCTTATCATAAAACGATTTAAATTCTACATCTTATCCAAAAACACCGGAACATAGGGATAAATGATTATCTCTAAACTGTCTCTAAAGGCGACTATAAATACCCCTCTCCCCCACCAAAAAAAGGTAATCAATATTTTTTCCACAAATCGCTTTTTCATAATCCTCTTGATTACTGACTTGAGCATCGGAGGGTTCGTTGTAGGAATCCATCCCGGTGTGCCGAACTTTTTTGCAGGTTAACGGCAGCAGCGAGAAACAGTTAAACGCCGACCAAAAGTCAATAGGTTTGCTTTATTTGTTTCCAAAAGAATCCACAAATTCAACTGTTTGCTCTCACACCAAAATCAGCAGCAACAGATTGACGCCGTCTGTGGGAAACAGAAAAAGCAATCCAACCTACCTGACCGGTGAAGTTAGTTTCCAAGCCATGTCTCCGAAAGGGAAAGGAAAAGCGGTGGCTTCCAGCCGAAAAGCCACTCCTCTTCCTCCCCCTCCTCCACTCCATTATGTTACTCTTTAACTCGACCAACAAGTTCAGCAACTGCAGCCTGAACAACTCCTTTCTCAACAGCTTCCTCCTCAGCAGGCCCCTCCAGGGTTTCGGGGGGCTGCCCCGGGGGGCTCTCGTTGAAGTCGTCCAAGGCAATACCCTCTTCATGACTACATCTCAGTCCACAATCCTTCAACTGACTCTATAGCTTCTCAAAGCCCTCCTGGGCAGGATATCCGTCAAGTAATTGTTAACTGTCAATAGGGGGTCGACCCCCGAACTCGCTTGAATGAAAGGCGATCCCTTAAGGAAGTCCCTTGCCTCGAGCGCCCAGGGGCCTCGAGAGCCCAGACCCCCCGCAGGCCGAGGACCAGAAGATCCCCTCTCCCGAGGAGGCGAAGAGAGTCCCCTCCACATCGTCGGTGGAGAAGTCATACTCCAATAAGCAGAGCCACACCTGGGGACCGCCGAGCTGGAGGGGCACCAGTCACTCAGGCCGAGCTCCAAAACTTCAAAGAAGATATCCTGCGAGCTCTTAATATTGCCACGAGTCAGGATCAACGTGTGCCTAGCCCTCACCATATCGCCACTCATGAAGGAGGGGCTCCGAAGGTCGACTAGATCCGATCGGAAGGATGACTCGGTCCACCACCGTCTCCACGAGATGTAGACGCGCCTCAACAAGATCAATCCCGAAGAAGAACAACGGACCAATAAGTTCTGCCCAAGCAGATCCCCCTTTTCCAGGGCCATTGTAGAACCCCGTATTTTCAAATATTATTTTTATATTTGAAAATGAATTTAAATTTATTTTTGGAGATTTAATGAATATTATCAGAAAAATTTATCTTTTGTACACGTGCAAAACACGTGCAAATGCTTTTATGAGAAGTGTGAAAATTTAGTTTTCTTTATGAAAAATCTTTATTTAATATTTGAGATTTAATTAGTATTTTTCCAGATTTTTCTGAAATTTATTGGAGCTATTTGCAATTTTTGAGAAAAGAAGGACCTTTTTGCAAATTCGACACTTTTAGGGGTTAAAGTGCAAAATACAATTTCTGGACGTTTTGAACAGTATTGATCGAGATTTAGAATGTATATTTTCTTATAAATCCTAATTTAAATGAGTTTTGATGGAATTTCCAAAGAATGATCTATATATGTAAATTGTATTTTGGGAAGGGTTGTTTTGCGAAGTGTGGGTAAAACCCTAATTACCCATCTGGCATATTTAAGGGATTTTTCTCCCAGCCGTCGTTGCTGATAAAATATTGTATTTTGGAGATTTATTTTTGGTGGAGCAAGGAGCTTTTTGGATCTAGCAAAAGGGGAGATTTTTGTGGACTATTCTCAAAATCTAAGGTGAGAGATATGAAAATTTGTTTTCTTTTGTTGTTGATTTATGTGAGATATATGTAAATTGTTTTGCTGTTTGATGTATGTTTTGTTGTTTAATTTTATGTGTGCATGGAAGAAATTTGTCTCGTGGTTGATCCATGTGTGCAAGTGTCATTGATAAATGAATTTGAGGTTGGGAACAATTTAGATCTCGTAATGTGGTATGAATCATGTGGAATTGGCGGATGAAATAGTAGATCCTTACTATTAAAATTGTTTGCTAAAAGCATGTTGAGACTTGTGTATGAACAACTGGACTTTAGAATTATAGATAAGATTCTTATTGGTTTTGTGAAAGAAATTTAGATCTTGTAAAACCCTAACAAAGAATTTGTGATTTAGAATATGAGACTTTAGATCTTGACACATTAATGTTTGAGTGAAATATACATATACCTGATGAGAATCGTTGAGAATCATTACTTTTCCCTGAATAAGAACTATTTACATAATCATTAATTCATTAGAAGCTTCAGAATTCGATTTTGTAATCAGACCTAATTTTGAAATTCTGTAGGCCGACAGTCGACTGGCCTACTGTGCAGTCGACTGGTACGAGCCTGACACCCTATTTTCGAGATTGTTGAAAAGTTGTTCTGGACAGTCGACCTAGCTCATTGACAGTCGACTGGTCCACTGTAAAAGTTATTTTGTAAGAATAAACTGCCCTTCTGGACAGTCGACCTATTAACCATTTAAGTCGACTTACACACTTAGAATATTTTTGAGAAAATTATTGGAAATTACTTCGGGTAAGTCGACTGATCCCTTCTTAAGTCGACTGATAAATGACTTAGTTTATTTTTGTAAAATCTTGAATTTGGTCCTCTGGACAGTCGACTTAACATCAGTATGAGTCGACTGATACTGAAGGATATTTGTAAACTTCAGTGTTAATTCGAATGATTGGTTTCTCAGATAATTTAGTCCATTCTTGTCATTCAGTTCAGCATATTATTAAGCAATAGACCTTGAGATATTCAGATAAGTATTTCAGTTGAGACATTTAGTTGAGCCACTTGGTTTAGTGGAACCTTGGTTGGGTATTTGAGTTGAGTCTCTAGAGGCGTATAACCCTAGTATACCAGTGTTGAGTATTTTTGTTGAGGCCCAGTGAGGCATTTCAGTTATTTGGATTTGAATTTAGGCCGGTAGGGTATACCACTCTAGGAGATTCGTTAAGTAAACAATTAAGCAAAATATTAAGGACAGGCACTAGTGGTGATATGATGAACGGGAACATGAGTCAAGTACCTCAGTATGGCTTTCGGTGTGGGACAATCTCCGGAATTATCACAGTAGATTATTAGTGGTGTGGGATATGTCTCCGGAATTATCACAGTAATGTGGTGTGGGACAATCTCCGGAATTATCACGGTAACTATTTGTGGTGTGGGATTGATCTCCAAAATTATCGGGGTCGAGGTGAAGCACATGTGGTATATTGTGGTGACGTGTCAATGTTTCGGTGTGGGATGATCTCCGGAATTATTCAAGTGAAATATCTTGGGTGTGGGATCCATCTCCGAAATTATCGGGCATGAGATACTATCCATGGTTTACCTTTATCTTGTAGTAGTCATCGTGTTAGGATTAGTTCATAATGTGGGGATTGAACCCTATCAAGTGAAGACGTTAAGGGGTTGCACCGAACCTATGTAGAATGGGATGCATAGACTTCGACAAGTACGCATTAGAGAGTCTACATATAGAACTCGTGTTTTCTTGGCTTGGTATTTATGCATGTGGTTTTCTTGTTTTCTACACCTGACACTTAGTTTAGCTCCACTGGATGTTTTATGTACTGTCATTTCGTGTTTCTCATCGTCTTATTTAGTACTTGTTGTTTAAGAATTTATGAAATATGATCGTTTATGTGGTTTGTTTATTTTTATATTTCTCACACCATTTATGGCTGACCCCTTTAGTTTGGGGGTTAGGGATCATCTCTAGCCTCACATGTTGCAGGTAGTTGCTTAGTGATGGAGATTTGGATGCTAGAGGCATGTTGAGATAAATTGATTCTTAAGTGTTTGTGTAAAAATCTGTAATGGTAGTTTGAGATAAATTTGGGTTGTAAATAAGAAATAACGAGTTGGGTTTGTCTTGAATTCCGCTGTGATTTGTAACAAAATTTGTTGTAATAAAAGTTGAAAATTTTAGTGGTGTTGTTGATGTTTAATATTATGTTGAAGTGGATCACTGGGAATGTGCCACGTAATTTCTATGTTATTAATCTAGAAATTCGGGGCGCTACAGCCATCATGGAAGCTATGGTCCCCAAAGCCTTTAGGCTGCCCCGCTTTGAATCCTACAATGGAGAGTCAGACCCGGCCGATTATATCGAGAGTTTTAAAACTCTCATGATGATTTATCAAGTCTCGGATGCGCTCCTCTGCAAGGCCTTCCCAGCAACGTTGAGGGGACCAGCGCGAGAGTTGTACTCCCGTCTATCCCCAGCCTCCATCTTTTCATTCGAACAGTTTGAGGAGCTCTTCCTCACCCACTTTGTTAGCAGTCACTGAGCTGAGAAAACAAGTGCTTCTTTGCTAGCCCTCAGTCAAAGAAAGGGTGACGCCTAAGAGATTACGTTCGGCGCTTTACCACCGAGGCCCGGTCCATTGCCTCTCTCAACCAATCAATGGCCTCTGCAGCATTCAGGCACAACATCAATAATGCCGACCTCAAGGCGTCCCTTGCCAAGAAGCCTCATTCGGACTTCTCGGAAATTCTGCTTAGGGCGAGAAGTACATCCGAGCGGAAGAAGCTCTCAACCCCCCAGTCAAGAAGTGTCATCTTCCGGGAACAAACGGAAGAATACAAGTGAAGAAGGGTCCCAGAAATTCCAGAAGGACGACAATGGTCAGCGCCGCTCAGCTCCTCGTTTTGCGAAGTTCACCCCCCTCAATGTTAGTATATCAGCAGTTCTTATGCATGTGGACAAGGAAGGACTACTCCGTGGCCCCCCTAGAATGAATACCCATGGTAAGAAAAGGAACAGAGATAAGTGGTGCCTCTTTCATAGGGACCACGACCACGACACGGATGATTGTCGGGATCTCAAGGAGGAGATCGGAGAACTCATACAGCGGGGACACCTGGCCAAGTTCGGCAGAAAAGACGGGGCCAATCCTCCACCCCGAGCAAGCGAACCGAGAGGCCCGTCGAGTTTCAAGACTCTGAACCTGGTGCCATTCTCCACCTTATCCATGGAGGTCCAATGAGGGGAGAATCAAACTCCTCCCGAGAGGTCTTCACCCTATCGTAGAACTAGGTTTTCAGTTATCAATAAGGCCGATGCTTGTAACACGTCAAAAGCATGTAATAATGACTCGCCCCATTAAAGCGGCCACTTAGTTTGTTTCAACAAAACTTAGCTTTTTTCTATTGAAATTTATTGCATTTGCCTCATTTCTATCTCTGTAAGTCACATCTACGACTCGTTAAACGGTAAGTTCGGAGTCCAGCTTGTCCTACAAGGTTGCTTCTACAACTTGCTAACCTCAAAATAACAAGTTTGGAGTCCAACACTTGGTTCGTCGCTGCTTTAGCTGCTTGTAAACAAGCAAGTGCGGAGCAGCTCACTATTCGGAATTGCTCCTATTCGTTAACCTCCTGAAGCAACAAGTTTGGAGTCCAACACTTGGTTCGACGCCGCTTTAGCCACTTGCAAACAAACAAGTGCAGAGCAGCTCACCATTTGGAATTGCTCCTACAACTCGTTGAAATTCTAAAAAAATAAGTTCGGAGTCCAACACTTGGTTTGACACCGCTTTAGCCGCTTGCGAACGAGAAAGTGCAAAGTAGCTCACCATTCGAAATTGCTCCTATAACTTGTTGATAACTCCGTAACAACTAGTACGAAGTTCACAATCATGATTCGAAATTACCCTCACAGCTTGCAAGTATGCGGTTTCGGGGCTCAAAAAGAACATTCATACTACTCCCACTACTGGTTAAATTTTGCAATAAACAAGTTCGGAGCTCAATCCCCTAGAGTTTCTCCTCAAACTTGTCTCTCAAACGGCTCTCACCTAGAGCCTGGTGATGCCCTTCGCTCCGCTCGCCTCTCAAGCGGCCTTCTTCTCAATGACTTCAGAGCTCAACTCTCCCTTAGAGTTGCTCCTCAAACTTATCTCCCAAACGACGCTCTCCTAGAGCCTGGTGATGCTCCTCCTCCCACTCGCCTCCCGAGTGGCCTTCTTCCAAATGAGGTCGGAGCTCAACTCTCACCTAGAGTTGCTCCGCAAACTTGCTGCCCAAACGGCTCTCTCTTAGAGCCTGGCGATACTCTCCTCCCGCTCACCTCCTGAGGGGCCTTCGTCCAAGAGATTTTGGAGCCTAACTCGTCTAGAGACGCTCCTTAGACTCATCTCCAAGAATGGATCTTCCCAAGAGTCATACAAAGCTCTTCTCAACTTCATGAAGATGAAGATGTTGCGGGACTATATTTGTAACGCCCCTGCTCCAAACTCAGACAATTTATACAATTTATTAGACATATTATTTATTACTTAGTACAACTTCCCACCATAGGCTGCCTCTCAAAAGGTGGTTAACCGAATTGGTGACACTTGATCATAGGCATTATTATTTATTATTAATTAATTTATTTGTATTCCCGATATGGGACAAATTCATTCACTCTTCGCCCATTCTCTCTCTTGCATGTACTACCGAAGCCCCCCAAGGTCGGCCCCATTTCACGTCACACAAGAGTGAGCAGCATGCGCTGCTTTCAACCGGTGGGCCCCCACATCAAAGGCCACGTCACCTTGGGTGACGTCAGCACTAACAAGCAACAACATTGCTACTATTTCTGTTTCTTCACGTGCCTCCCCCCATTCTCACTTAATTTATACGATACCCTATAGAACCTTCTAAAAGACACCCAATTTAATTCCATTTATATTATTATATATACATGTATCTCTTTGAAAATTACGGGGTGTTACACGTTCTATGTAACACCCCGTAATTTCAAGAGATATAATATAATATAATATAATATAATATATAAAAAGAATTGATGGCTGTGTCCTATAGGATTTCCTATAGGATAAGATGTATGGAATTAATTTGTGATCATGAAGTAATGATGGATGGGGGTCCACAGTGAAAGAAGCAAGCAAGCTGCTTGTTTGGTTTCCTTGTTCACGCCTGCTGACGTGGAGGGAAGAGAATTAGGGCCCACCCACGGAGCGATGGATTGGTTGTTCTCTCAAGAGGAGCGAGAAAGCGGGGGAAGTGTTTGGAATAATCCCATATCGGGAATATAATAGAAATAATTAATAATAAATAAAAATGCCTATGATCAAGAGTCACCAATCCGGTTAACCACCTCTTGAGAGGCAGCCTGTGGTGAGCAGTTGTATTAATTAATAAATAATTTGTCTGATAAATTGTATAAATTATCTGAGTTTGGGGCAGGGGCATTACAAATGGTATCAGAGCCAACTTTTGACACCGAGTGTGGGGCGGGTCTATATAGTCGGGCGGTGGATTTTGGGACTGTGGTGAGCGAGACGAGCCTCAATTAAATTCGGGACTATAATTGATCGGGCGGTGGATTCTAGGATCATGATTAGTCAAGCGGATAGAAGAACAGATGCTCCACTTCGGCTAGAAAGTAGATCCTGCACTAGATTGCGCATGCCCCGTGCTCAGCGAGGACGCTGATTTCTGAAGAGGGGTGTATGTAACACCCCATAATTTCAAGAGATATACTATAATATAATAGGATAAGATGTATGGAATTAATTTGTGATCATGAAGTAATGATGGATGGGGGATCCACGGTGAAAGAAGCAAGCAAGCTGCTTGTTTGGTTTCCTTGTTCACTCCTGCTGACGTGGAGCGAAGATAATTGGGGCCCACCCAGGGAAAAAGGATTGGTCGTTCTCTCAAGAGGAGAGAGAAAGTGAGGAAAGTGTTTGGAATAATCCCATATCGGGAATATAATAGAAATAATTAATAATAAATAACATTGCCTATGATCAAGAGTAAAACCAATCCGGTTAACCACCTTTTGAGAGGCAGTCTGTGGTGGGCAGTTGTACTAATAAATAAATAATTTGTCTGATAAATTGTATATATTTTCTGAGTTTGGGGCAGGGGCGTTACAATTTTGACCATGAAGAAACTGACTTCAAAAGAGAAATTGTAGATCCTCGAGTCAGCTTCGAAATAAGGGGTCAAACGCCCCGACCAGACATCCGTAATGCTGGAAAAGTGGGTTACAACACAGTTGCGCCGAGCCAACAAATTGTTGACTGGTCAATGGTCAACGGTTAAAGGACACGTGTCACATAGTCGAGCAACCATAGCTCTTCAGTGCCAAAATCCAAGCAAACGTGTCTTCGAACGTGAAATTGAGGAAAACCTCCACCTCAGGATACGCGCCTGATCTAAATCGATGGCTCAGATCTTGCCACGTCACTTGGATCCAAAATCCGAGCAAACGTGTCCCCAAACATGAAATTGGGAAAAATCTCCGCCTCAGGATTCACGCCTGATCCACATCGACGGCTCAGATCTCGCCAAGTCTGAGCAAACGTGTCCCCGAATTGGAAAATGGAGAAAAACTCCTCCCGATCCGTACTTGATCTTGATCGACGGCTCAGATGCGACCAAAAAAAAAATTCCAAGCAAATACACTCTCAGTTCGTGAAAGAGGAAGAGCTTCGAATCGGGTCGGGTTTATGACCCAAACCCGAAAGCAAAATCCAAATTTATGAGCCACTTTCATATTTACTTGGAAATGAATACTTCTTGCATGCATATGGTCCACTCTATGCACTTTCTTCTCCAGTCGTTGCAAGCTTAGTTACTCTAAGAAACAACAGTTCTTGAGATCATGAAATTTTAAAGCTATCGACCTGGGTCCTTCAGAAAAGGAACAAATAGTTCTTTTGAAATAAGTTGCCAACGGGTCTGCGGCTACGGGTCTCACACCTGCAAACCCGCAACCCTCTTCCGCAACACTCATCTTCTTCTTCTCCTTCGGAATTGAGCGCCAAAAAACTGACGCCGAGCTCCAATGTCGAAGCTCGAGCTCCTCTCCTCCCCTCCACTGTCGAGCTCTGAACCCATCGCGAAGCAGCTCCTCCTTCCTGAGCACTGTCGAGCTCTTCTCCTCGCCGAGATCCCTCCATTGCCAGCTCGACTCCACCGTGAACTCCTCCCTCGCGAGCTCCCCTCCTTCCTCGTCTAGCTTGTCTCCGCATCAGTGAGTCCCCCTCGCCAGGCTCTTCCATTGGCGTTGAGCTCCACCGTAGCTTCACTGAGCTCAAATGCCAACGAGCTCCTGCCTCGTCGAAGCTTCGTCGAGCTCTGAACCCATCGCAAAGTAGCTCCTTCTTCCCGAAGCTCTATCGAGCTCTTCTCATCATTGAGCTCACCCTTCGCTGAGCTTCAGTGACACCCTCGGAGACGGAGTTGGAGTTGGAGTCGGAGGCATGGTCGGAGTCAAAGGCATGGTCGGAGTCGAAGGCGTAGTCGAGGGCAGGGTCGAAGATGAAGTCCAAAAGAGAAGAAAGAAAAAAAAGGAGGGGTCAATTCTCAGCGCACGATCGGCGCGATCCGAGCAAACATGGATCCGAACCTGAAATGAGAGAAAACACCTCGCCTCCCGATGCGTGCTCGCTTGATCGTGATCAACGCACATGATTGCGCCGTTCAAAACGTCTCGATTTAAAAAAATAGATCCAAATCGGGACCGTTCAAATCGGGCACGAATCTTAAAGGTCTCAGAGGTAAAAGAGTAATTTTACCTAGAAACGGGTCTGAAATGGGAATTGGGTCTTTCTTCAAAGCCCAATAACCCAAAAATGGATCTATCCTACTGGGTCAGGGTGACTACCCATAACAAACCATCCCAGGTCATTTAAAGAGTAATTCAAATTCATGGTTATCTCTAAGAGACGGTTTAAACCAAATCTCTTATCGTGAAACAATTTAAACTCTACATCTTATCTAAAAACACCGCGACATAGGGATAAATGATTTTCTCTAAATTGTCTTTAAAGGCAACTATAAATATTCCTCTCCCCCCACCATAAAAAAAGTAATCAATATTTTTTCCACAAATCGCTATTTCATAATCTTTCTGATTACTGACTTGAGTGTCGGAGGGTTCGTCCCCGGGATCCATCCCGGTGTATCGTACTTTTTTGCAGGTTAACGACAGCAGCGAGAAACAGTCAAATGCAGGCCAAAAGTCATCAGGTTTGCTTTATTTGTTTCCAAAAAAATCCTCAAATTCATCTGTTTGCTCCCACATCAAAATCAACAGCAACAGAGGGAAAGAAAACTATGCTATTCCAATAAACTCCAACTCCGATGAACTGCAATGTGGAAATCAACATACTTGAATTGTCTAAATAAACGAGTCTGGAGTGTGACTTAGTATTCCCGATGAATATTTTAACGCATTTGTAGAATCATTCTGCACAAATAAAAATAAATATTTTTGTACTTGGTTCATTGATTATCTCGTAAGAGGAAAATTGAACTTGCACTCTCAATCATTTGATGTAATACTATAAGAAGTTGTTAGGATTATGTCTTGCATACTCGTAGTTCGATTAGAAGAAGAAACGAAGCACGGAGGTTGAAGCTGTTAGGTTTTGTGAGAAATTAACAATTGGAAATTATGGTTTATCTCTAGATCTAAGTTGCTTGAGATATTCACCCTAGGTATCAATATTGGAATACCTAGACTACTATCACAAGCCAGTATTATCTCTAAATACTAGTTTGGGTATTGGGTTATAAGCCCACAAACCCGCGTTCCAATAACCATTCAATTGTACGTTCAATACACGTGTTACTCATATGCACATGCAATATTTATATAGAGAGAATATACCAATATATCCAACAATCTCCTCCTATATTCTCAATATATAAAGTACAGGATTATCTCATCAGTTCAGTATAAAACTGACTGGCTGATAGCAGTCCATAAAAGAAAAGCATCATAAAGGTATAGTTTCATAAGAACCAATAGAATTATAAAACTGAATAGTTCAATCAAGACTAAACCAATATAATTAAATAGTTCCAAACCATATCCAATTCAGAATAGTTCACATAGACTAAACCAACTGGAATAATCTGTCATAGTTTCAAAATCAAACGAAGCAAATAAACTTCCAGAGCAGAGTTTTAAGCTCATGAACACAAGAGTCTTAAACTCAACAGAAGTTTTACCAAGTAAGTAACTAATTTATTCTCGAAAGAAATAAACTAAAATTCTATACTTGCACATTGCTTTATGTTTACTCCATTTTGAGTAAATCATTATTTTTGAAATCTATGTTGACAAATTCAACTCCTCCATCTTTGCTAGCTTACAGAAAACAAGAATATCAAGAGACACATCTCTAAGAATTCCAACGAATTTCACAAAGTATCTAGTTCCACAAAAGAACTTGGTACAATTCATAATTAACTTAGCAAAAATATAACGCAAGCATCACAATCAAGTATCTTTAATAAGTAAAGTACATGAACTTTATAGTTTCTACACAAGAACCATGCTATGTTTCATATTGGAATGAAAAGACTGCCGTTTCAATCAGGGTTTAACATTGAATCATCAAAATTGGAATGAAATATGTATCCATAAATGACATATCATCAAAATTGGAATGATATTTAGGACAATTTAATCATCGGAAACACATCGACAAGTTTTCAGGTTTCGTATTGGAGTAATATGATTATTCTAAGTAAATTCCCTAGATATATAATACCATCAAAATTAGAATGACATTATATATTTGTGGAATTTATGTGAAATCATCAAAATTATCTAAAACATGTCAACTGCCTAAAATTGATGCTTAAGTTTGAACTTCTCTATGGCTCCAATTGGATTCTAAATTTCAAAACAATTAGGATGTTAAAGCTTTGACTCAATAGCTTTCAACTCTATTTTTCCCACAGTTTTGATAATTAGATCACTTTCAAGTCTCTTAGCAAGAGTATTAGCCATACTTGTCGCAATTGCACTTTATCTATGAGAAAGTTCAGCTAGACTTCTTTCAGCCTTAATGTACTCCTCTTACTATTATAGAGTGAGTTATGAGCTACAGTGCATTGTAGCTTGATAGTCGCATAACAGAATTAGAGAGTTACTTAAACTTCTTAATGGATAACTAGCAATAATTTTTTCAATCCACTCAGCCTTTTCCCCTGCAGAGGATAACACATAGAGATTTGATTTCATGGATGATAGCACAGTGTCTGTTTGCCTTTTATTTCCATAACATTTCTGTTCCTCCTAGTGTAAACACATATCTACTAGTTATCGACTTTCATTAAATTCCGAGCATCATAATGTATCAGATCAGCCACTCATACGAAGAATGACTAGAGTAGCACAAAGCAAACTCTTGAATACCACTTAGATTTCTCATTAGGCTCTTAAGGGCACTCAAATGTGTATGGGATTATTAGTGAATCTGCAGATCATACCTACCTCAAAGGCTATGTATATTCTAGTACAGATCTTTGTATACATGAGACTGTCAATTCCTTTAGAATAATCTACTTGTCTCATAGTTGCACCATCATTAGGTGTCAACCTTTTATCATAATCATAAGGTATTTCAAAACACACTTTCAATCACTATATCTCCACTTTTGAAACACATTTTGATTTGATGAGTTTGACTAAGAGTTATCCCTTGCCAACTGAAAACTCACCCTTATATCTATGGTGTCCACAGTACCTAGTTTTTCATGTTGAATTCTTTGGATAGCACAATTTTTAACTTCATTTGTAACAGAGAGGTCACTTCCAAGAACATGCATATCAACAGAACAAGTAAATAATAATCACTATATTTGACACACCACAAAGTTGAAGGCACTGATCTGAATTACTTGATTCATATACTAGGCTCTTTCAAGAATTTTTCAAATTATTTATTCGTTGGCTATACATGTTTTAAGAACATACAATGATTTTACTAAATTGTAAATCTTGTTCACTAAACATATTAGTTCAAAACTTTCCAGTACAAAACTGTTCAGTACAAAGCCTTTTAAATATCCTTTATGAATGACAAAATTTTCAATAGATGTAACGGTAAGAAGAATACTTATTGTAGCAATATAGCAAACATGTGAGTAGACATCAAATAAATCTATCCCATTTTTCTCAGTCAATCTGTTAGCTACAAAAAAACATTAAAATTGCTATTGAACAATCAAAATTAAGTTTCTTCTACAAAATCCCACTTACTTACTATAGTTTTAGCCCTTGTCGGCAGATCAACTAAATTAAAGTATTATTGTATGACACAAAATCATCTCATTGTCTACTAAAGACTCTTTTTAGCTCATTTGTCATTCAGGTTTTTAAGTGTCAGTAAGGCTGGTTCTTGATTCTAACTGTGAATCATTGAACGTGTCTGTAGGACTAGATTATTTCATACATTTATCTTTGATAAAGACATCCTCAAAGAACTCTGCAAGTCTAAATTCTTCTAACACAAATTAGATAGATCCAACATCTATCCACAGAAACTACATTCTGCACTTTCTAAACACACAAATATTTGTTGTAGGTCATACTTTAGGTCTTCTAGGGTCATGTACTCTAACAGATGTATCATAATACAAATTTTCACTTTAACAAAATTATTGTGTTTTCATACCATGATCTACAAGGAGTATTCAGTTTAGAGTGTAGTAACACATTAGAGATATGATTAACAATACAACATCACTCATAATTACACAAGACAAACAACAGTCAATAATATAGAATTCAACATTTCACTAAGTGTTTGATTCTAACTTTTATCAATACCGTTTAACTGTTGTAAGTAGAGTGCAGTAGAGATTATGCTCAATGCAAACTTCTCTAAAGTTGTTAAAATATATTCACCACCTCTATCAAATCTGAACCCTTGATTTTTAGCATTTAACTATAATTTTTAATTCATTAAGAATAACAAGTGCTTCATTCTTCATATATATGACAGACTTATATTAATCATCTACAAAACGATTAAATACTTCTGATCAACAATCGTCTCATCTAGTCACAAAGTTACCGAGATCACAAATATCAGAATTTATTGACTCAAGAAGTTGTGTGCTCCTAGAAACCATACCAAATAATTTTCTAGTAATCATAATCTGAGCACAACTTTCATATTTGTCATATTTAATGAAGTGTCATTTAGCAGTTATGAGTTTTAACAAGAACAAACAATTTAATATATATAGTTCATAATGATTCTAAATTTCAAAACAACTTGGATGTTAAAGCTTTTTACTCAATAACTTTTAACTCCATTTTCCCCACAGTTTTGAAAATTAGATCACATTTCCTCACAAACAATTGAATATATAGTTCTCAAATCCTAGCCAATTATGTTATGTTCAAGAATACAATTAGAACTATTATTATTAATTGTCTCATTTGTTAAACTCAACTTATACATGCGATTGACAATATATGCACTTTATAAGAGTAATACAAAATTACTCTATCACATTTTACAAAATTGTTTGCTTTTTCTAATGGTTCTAACAATGTCCACTTGCTCAAACACATTGAGCGAAGAGTTCTTTCCTTTATTCGTTCTTCATCATCTTCATAACGCTAAATGAGATAATGACTAACATATTATAATTCAACTTTGCACACACAGTACAATGAACGAGAAAGAACAAAACGTAACTAATAGAGTCATATCCTACATTAAGAGATGCCCTCTCCTAAGTTACAGACATTTGTTATACATTTTATACACATTTTATTTTATTTTAAATTTTAGAGAAGCAAAAATGTAATCTCACATAAACTGCAAACAATGGATTTGTCAAAATATCTATACATGTAGTATGATAAAACACTTAACAATCCTAAACATGCTAGTTTTCCAAAGCGAGAATAACTATGATCTAAAACTCTCAATCATATGATCAAACGCACAAAATGTTAACACATTCATCACATGAAAGTACTAAGCAAGATTAGAGTAGATCATACTGACACTTCAAGTTAGAAGTATTTTTCAAATTCGATGGAGAAGCCTGCGTGGTGCAGACTTATTCAATCGTGAATGCATATCTATCGCCTCCAACATACACAATTTGTAGGCAACATTAAAGTTCCTACATTCATCAAATTGTTAAAGATTAGCCAATTAAACAAATTATTAGCACTAGCTAATTCTAGCAACAATTTAATTGGAGATCCGAATTTTATAGTCAACATACAGTTTAACTTATCAAAAATAATATATTTGGTTTTAGCACATAGCCAAAACAACTGTTCAACTTATATTTAATTAAACAAATGATTAATGCAGTCTTGAACTTAACCACTTAGCATCACAGTAATTCTATAATTCAAAATAAACTTAAAACCAATGTTTTGAACTTCCAGCACATAGTAAAATATTTAACAGAAATTTAATACGAGAAAAGTAAAGAACTTATGTTTCACTGTTGCTTCCCCTTCAATTGATTAAGGTCAAATCTGTTTCGAAACACATCCGATCTACTCCGTATTGCACCCTCCAGAGTATCTCAATCTGTGCCAAACCCAATAAGGGACAAATCCACTGCTGCTCTCTTTGAGCAAATCCCACCCATTTCTAATCAAACCAATCTCAATTTCAAGGATTGAACTCGGTGGGGGGATTTTAACAAACACGTTGTGGGCAGTTTTGAATCGAACTCAAACCCCTGTCACTCAAATGAGAGAGAACCCAACTGTCTTCTTCTTCACAATCCAAAAGCCAGAAATCAGATTCTCAATGAATCGGGTTTGGATCTGACTATCACAAGAACAAATCTTGTAATTCTCAACTGTAGATCAAAACCAAAACGGATTCGGGTTCAACTTCGAGATCAAATCTATACCCAAATACACAGCAGATGGATCGGGAAGAGGAGGTGATTGAGCACGACGTCTGTTGGAGGGCGGTGCCGTCGATCAGCGACCATGGCGACTGAGGGGAAGCAGCGCCATTGAAGTTTGGGCGGGGTCTGACGCCTCGACCGATCGACGACTTGTCGATGGCTTCGCATGAAAGAAGACGACAACTGGCGCGTTCGGCGCTCGTCTGTGGGAGCGACGGCGAAGTTCGGCGTTCGTCTGTGGGAGCGATGATGCCGGAGACGATCGTCGGTGACGATGCCCTCGAACGGCTTCAAGGTTTTTAGACGAGAACGACGGGATCCAACAGTGCCCCCCTTTTTCCTCTTAATTAATCTCACAAATTGATTAATAATATCTCAAGATTATTAGGTTTTGTGAGAAATTAACAATTGGGAATTAGGGTTTATCTCTAGATCTAAGTTGCTTGAGATATTCACCCTAGGTATCAATATTGGAATACCTAGACTGCTATCACAAGCCAGTATTTATCTCTAAATACTAGTTTGGGTATCGGGTTATAAGCCCACAAACCCACGTTCCAATACCCATTCAATTGTACGTTCAATACACGTGTTACTCATATGCACATACAATATTTATATAGAGAGAATATACCAATATATCCAACAGAAGCATTGTAGAGTTAGAAGAAACAGGAAACAGTAACAACAGCTATTGATCGCACAGCCAACCGTTCAACTCTTTGATGGGAGAGTCGACTAAATGTGGTCGACCGCATTTGAGCACAGTCGACCGCATATCGCAGCTGGCAGCTTTTGGGCTTCAGGTCTTGGGATCTTTACAGTTCATCTTCAACTCTAAGTCAGATCGTATGGTTCCTATTCAGTGTCTTCTTCTGTAGGGTAAATCAGACGACTGAGATATCAAGACTAACATAGTGTTCTCTCTATTCTTCTTCTTTTTATTGTAATGGCCTCCAATATGAGATGTCAAGTACTTCATTGATATTATTCTCCATCGCAAGTGAGACTTGAGAGATAGTTATTGGTGAGTGATTTAAATCCTTATATTGAGTGGATTTTTAATTTCATGTAATCTTCTCTAGTTGAATACTGTATCTCCCTATATTTTTCATCTGGATTAAGCAAAAACTAACCGGAATAAAATCATTGTGTGTATTGTATTGGATCGATGAATCTACTTATTTGGTTGTTTGATTACTTCGTTTCATCTACATCGTCATCCTCATTGCTCTAATTAGTTCCACTGCGCCACATTAACTTCCCTAACAAGTGGTATCAGAGCTTCATGTTGTCGAGTCCTTTGGTGAAGATAACAGGTCACAGTCTTTTAAAGATCAAGCAGTTCGATGGAAAGATAACTTCAATATTTGGAAGGTAGACATGTATGATGTAATTAGTTCAAGAATGTGTATAGTTAGACATCAAGAAGAATGAAAGACCATCCAATATGAAGGAGGATGTTTGGATGATATTCGTGAAAGAGCTGTAAGTCTAATCCGATTATCATTAGCGGACGAGATCAAGTACAAGCTTTTTCAAGAAATTAGTGAGGTGAGTTTGTGGGAAAAACTCATAGTTGACTACTCTAATTTGTCGTTATTAAATCGGATGCATTGGAAGAGGAAGTTATTCCATTTCTCAATGAAGGAAGGTACCGATCTTCAAGACCACATCACGGAGTTCAACAATTTGTTATCCGAACACAAGGCTATAAATGCAGATGTAAGTGACGAAGATAAAACTTTCAACTTGATATATTCACTGCTGGATTCATACGAGCATTTGATAACTACCATACTACATGGTAAATCTGCCAAGGAGAGTATTACAGTGGATGGTGTAATCAAAGCCTTGAAAGAAAATCAACTTAGGAAGAAGACTAAGAAATCGTCTATTCTTATAGGTTGTCTAGCAGTGGAAGATTCTTCAATTGTAAGCCAAAGTGTGATGCAAAAAGGATTGATCCATTGTCGAAATTGCAAGAGCCTAGGTCAGGGCATCTCAAGAATGACTGTTGGAAATTTCAGAATCAGAAAAGCACCAAGGATAACAGTACTACTGCTAATGTGGTTTACTTTTCTGAATCAGGTGATTTGTGTATTCTTGTTCAAATTCTTTAAAAGTGGATTCTGATTGTTTTCTTAATTCGGGGAGTTCTACTCATATTTTCTACGAGAGGAAAAAGTTTGCTACTTATAATCTACAACGGGGCATTGTGTAAAAATGGGAACCGGGAAGATTTGTGAATTAGTGAGGGTGTTGTGCGCGGAATACAAAACTAATTAACCAATGCGGAATCAAAGAGAGAAACAGCGAGAAAAACAGAAAACAAGCAAACACAAGAACACAAGATTTACGTGGTTCGGCAAAACAATGCCTACATCCACAAGGGGCGGTTGGGGTTTCTTCTTGCTATAATCAACGATGGGCAAAACAAAGTTTACAAGAGATGACGGCTGCAAAATCCGAATAGAGGTCTATTCTTTACAAAACCCTAACGGGTGTATTTATAGGGAGACTATTGGGCCTTCCAAAAATGGGCCTGATCTGATTCAAAACCCGCCGACAGTCGACTGTTCACCTTACCAGTCGACTGATAAATACTTCGGGACAGTCGACTGATCCCATACTCAGTCGACTGATTCTACTGTACCTTTAGCCTTTGAAAACTCCTCTCTGGACAGTCGCCTGATCCTACAACCCAGTCGACTGATATACTGTAACTTTCATTTGCTGCAGATACTCCAAAACAATCTGAACCAGAATCGAGCCATTATCCAACAATCTCCACCTTGGCGAGATCTTCCAAGTATCCAACAATCTCCACCTTGGTGAGATCTTCCAAGTAGCCCAAGCAATCTCCAAAATACTCCAAAACAAATGCTCATCACCATATGCAACAAAACACCCAAAACTCCACCTTAGTATGATATCACATACTAAACAAACCAATAGCAAAGCACTATCCCAACCGCCCATGCCAAATCATCAAACATGCAAAATATTAGCCAGGTTCATGCAATGCTTGAACTTGGCTGCCCCAACAACTTTGGTCAACATATCAGCAGGATTATCAGCTGTTCCAATCTTCACCAAATGAATATCACCATCCTTTATCAAATCACGCACAAAATGATAACGGACATCAATATGCTTGGTTCTCGAATGATGAACTTGGTTCTTCGCTAAATGAATAGCACTCTGACTGTCACAGTGTACCTCCACCTTCTCCCGATGAATCCCCAAGCTCTTCAAAAGTCCATGAATCCAAATGGCTTCCTTCATGGTCTCAGCAACCGCCATGTATTCAGCCTCAGTAGTAGACAATGCTACAGTGGACTGCAAATTTGATCTCCAACTTATAGGTGCTCTAGCCATAGTAAACAAATAGCCTGTAGTAGACCGCCTCTTATCTAGATCACCTGCATAGTCAGAATCAACATACCCAACCAATAACCTGCTAATATTGTCATCCCTTTCAAATTTCAAACCCACATCTGTGGTGCCACTTATGTACCTCAAAATCCATTTAGCTGCTTGCCAATGCTCTTTGCCTGGATCATGCATATATCGACTAACCATACTCACCGCCTGAGAGATGTCTGGTCGAGTACAAACCATGGCATACATCAAACTGCCAACCACACTAATGTAAGGTACATTCGCCATATACTGTCTCTCTTCATCTGTACTTGGAGACTGAAAAGCACTAATTCTGAAATGAGTGGCTAAGGGTGTACTGACCGGCTTAGTTTTCTCATCTATACCAAAACGTTTCAGCACCTTCAAAAGATATTGCTTCTGTGTCAAACTCACTATGCCCTTTGCCCTGTCTCTAGTTATCTCCATCCCAAGTATCTTCTTGGCTTCACCAAGATCCTTCATCTCGAACTCAGAACTCAGCTGATTCTTCAAATTTTGAATCTCCTTAGCATTTTTAGAGGCAATCAACATGTCATCCACATATAATAACAGATATATGAAAGAACCATCCTGCAATTTCCTGAAGTAGACACAATGATCAAATTCACTTCTGGAATATCTCTGCACCTTCATAAATTGATCAAACCTCAAATACCACTGCCTTGGAGATTGCTTCAACCCATAGAGAGACTTCTTCAACCTGCAAACAAAACTTTCCTTCCCAGCAATTTTGAACCCATCTGGCTGCGACATATAAATTTCTTCATCTAGATCCCCATGTAAGAATGCAGTCTTCACATCCATCTGTGTCAACTCAAGATCAAACTGTGCTACCAATACCAACAAAATCCGAATAGAAGGATGCTTCACAACCGGAGAGAACACTTCATTGTAGTCAATTCCTTCCTTTTGAGCATACCCCTTTGCAACTAGTCTAGCCTTGAACCGAACACTGCCTTTTGGACCTTCTTTCTTCGTATACACCCACTTGCAACCAATTGCTTTCTTCCCCTTCGGTAATTGCACTAGATCCCAAGTCTGATTCTTATGAAGAGAGTTCATCTCTTCATCCATAGCAACTTTCCAATCTGCATTTTCTGAACTTCTAGTGGCTTCTTTGAAGTTGGAGGGAACTTCATCATCCACAATGGGAAGAGCAAATGCAGCTGTATCTGTAAAGCGAGACGGTCGTTTGATATCTCTTCTTTGCCTTCTTACTGCAATTGATTCTTCCTGCTGGGGAGGGTTAGGAACTTCTTCCTCATCCTCAGTATCAACCACATCATCTTCATCTTGGACAGGAACAGGATTTTCAACTGAAAACTTTTCTAACTCCACCTGTTGGAGAACTCTCCTACCAGTCGACTGGTTATTGCCAACAGTCGACTGTCCCGAGCTCCCACTCTTCTGCTGTTCTAGACCACCAGTCGACTGCTCCTGTACACCAGTCGACTGTCCCGAGATTCTGCTACTCACCTGTTGGAGAACTGTCCCACTCTTCTGCTGCTCACCAGTCGACTGTCCTATACCACCAGTCGACTGTCCCGAGCTAATCATGCTGGTCTCATCAAAAGTCACATCTCTGCTGATTACTAACTTCTTTTGTTCTGGACACCACAACCTGTAACCTTTGACACCAGTACTAAAACCAACAAATATAGCCTTCTTGGCTCTTGCATCAAGTTTAGTTTCAGTTACATGAAAATAAGCAGGACAACCAAATATATGCAAAAAACTATAATCAGATGCAGGTTTACCACTCCATACCTCAATAGGCGTTTTGCCTTCAAGTGCTGCTGATGGTAAACGGTTGACAATGTGGCTTGCATATATAACAGCTTCTGCCCAAAATGTCTTCTGCAATCCAGACTGTGCTAACATACATCTTACCTTCTCAAGTAAGGTTCTGTTCATCCTTTCTGCAACCCCATTTTGCTGTGGAGTCTTCCTAACTGTGAAGTGCCTCTGGATCCCTTCACCTTCACACAATTTCAGAAACGGATCATTCTTGTATTCCCCTCCATTATCTGACCTCAGAACCTTAATCTTCCTTCCAGTCTGATTTTCAACTTTCTTCTTCCAACTTGTGAACAATGTCAAAACTTCATCTTTGTGCTTCATGGTATATACCCAAACTCGTCTGGAGTAATCATCCACAAATGTAACAAACCAGTGTCTACCACTCATAGAAGGTGTCTGAGTAGGGCCCCAAACATCCGTGTGCACATAATCGAGGATACCCTTTGTCTGATGTACAGCTGTACCAAATTTCACCCTAGTTTGCTTACCCAAAACACAATGTTCACAAAATTCCAACTTGCACCCTTTAGCATCCTTAAGCAACCCTTGCTTCACAAGCCCCTGCAAGGCCTTTTCTCCTGCATGCCCGAGTCGCATATGCCACAACCTAGTAGAGTCGGGAACAACCTGTTTAGGCCTTTCAGTTACACTGGCAGCCTGACCCAAATATGTTTTTCCCTGCAAGAAAAATAAGTTCCTCTTTCTTTGCCCTTTCATCACCACGAGTGATCCGCTAGTCACCTTCAGAATGCCACCTTCACTAGCAAATTTCAATCCACTGGCCTCCAAAGCACCTAGTGAAATCAGATTCTTTTTCAAATCTGGAACATACCATACATCTGAAAGCTCCCTAATAAGACCATCGTGCATTAGCAATTCAATCTTCCCGATTCCTACCTTCTTACAAGGCGCATCATTTCCCATCAAAACTACACCACCATCCATATACTCCAAAGAAGTAAACCACTCCTTTTTCCAAGACATATGATAGGAGGCTGCTGTATCAAGAAACCATACTTCTTGATAAAGTGAGGGACTAGAAGCAAGTGCAAAAGAAAAATCCTCGCCATTATCTAAATTATCAACAGTCACATTTGCAGTCGAATTTTCCTTATTTCGTAGCTTTGGACAATCCTTCTTCCAATGCCCCCTTTCATGACAGAAAGCACATTCATCTTTGGCCGGTATTTTCCTGTCCTTCGAAACTCCTCTCGATTTGGAACGAGATTTGTTTCCCTTTTTCCCAGATTTGGACTCAGATCTGGTCTCAGTCCTGCCCCTTACAATCAATGCTTCAGAAGTTTCTCTATCAACCATTTTATCCCTTCTCCTAGTTTCATTATTCAACAGAGCATTTGCAACATCTTCATATTTCACAGTATCCTTTCCATATATCAAGGTTGTTGCTAAATGATCATAACTTTCGGGTAATGAATTCAACAGAATTAGGGCTTTATCTTCATCTTTAATTTGCTCATCCAAATTTAACAAATCAGCCAATAATTTATTAAATGGTTCAACATGAGCATTTATAGACATACCTTCCGTATAGGTGAAGCGAAAAAGTCTCTTCTTCAAATACAGCCGATTCTCCAAACTTTTCCTCATGTATTTGTCTTCGAGTTTCTTCCACAACACCGCAGCAATGGTATCCCTCATCAAATCATACTTCTGAGCCTTCGCAATAAAGAGCTGGATAGTCCCACACGCAACTCGATTCAACTTCTTCCAATCTGCTTCGGACATATCCTTTGGTTTTTCTACCTCCAAAGCAACATCTTGTTCTTGTTGAACAAGAACATCCAACACCTCACATTGCCACATCCCGAAATTGTTTGTTCCATCAAATTTCTCAACTTCAAATTTTGCGTTGTGAATCGTTGTTCTGGACGAACTCGATCCCACAACATCCTTGGTTGCATCTGCATCACTCGCCATCTCCCTCTAGGTCGAACCGAAAGCTCTGATACCACTTGTTGTGCGCGGAATACAAAACTAATTAACCAATGCGGAATCAAAGAGAGAAACAGCGAGAAAAACAGAAAACAAGCAAACACAAGAACACAAGATTTACGTGGTTCGGCAAAACAATGCCTACATCCACAAGGGGCGGTTGGGGTTTCTTCTTGCTATAATCAACGATGGGCAAAACAAAGTTTACAAGAGATGACGGCTGCAAAATCCGAATAGAGGTCTATTCTTTACAAAACCCTAACGGGTGTATTTATAGGGAGACTATTGGGCCTTCCAAAAATGGGCCTGATCTGATTCAAAACCCGCCGACAGTCGACTGTTCACCTTACCAGTCGACTGATAAATACTTCGGGACAGTCGACTGATCCCATACTCAGTCGACTGATTCTGCTATACCTTTAGCCTTTGAAAACTCCTCTCTAGACAGTCGCCTGATCCTACAACCCAGTCGACTGATATACTGTAACTTTCATTTGCTGCAGATACTCCAAAACAATCTGAACCAGAATCGAGCCATTATCCAACAGAGGGGACATTTGAATTGAAAATGCCAGATGGAAAGAGCTACACTTTAAATGAATTCATGCATGTTTCTCCACTTAAGCGGAATCTGATTTCCTTGGAAACTCTTGAAGCACGCGGCTGTAAGTACACAATTCGATGTGGAGTTGTCTATTGTTAATGGTCATGTAAGTGATTAGAGGTATGAGAGTTATTGGGCCAAGTCAACACAATCTCTACAAGCTTTGGGGAACCCAAAATACCTGCGCATGAGTTGTTTCTTTTCCCGATATCCCCGTAAGTTCTTCTAGTTTACCGCAACTAGCATCATCAAAGCAAGACCACAATGTTCGAATATCGTCGAGAGGTGGAGTGTGCCTCAGGGTAGGTGGTGTTCGTGCGGAGGTTGGCAACTCCGTGTTAACGCCGCCTTTGAGGGGCATACTGATTGATGAAATTGGGTAGAAGATTTGTTCAACTAGCTGAAGAAACTATTGTTCACAAGTGGAGATTAGTAGAGTTCAGAGATGATGAATCACATCATGTTGATAACACTCGTATACAATCCAATGTAGAGATTGTTAAGATTATGTCTTGCATACTCGTAGTTCGATTAGAAGTCGAAACGAACCACGGAGGTCGAAGCGTCGTAGAGTCAGAAAAAACAACAAACAACAGCAGCAGCGATCGACCGCACAGTCGACCAAATGGACCGCATTTCGCAGCTGACAATTTTTTGGGCTTCGGGTCTTGGGATCTTTACGGCCCATATTTAGCTTTCAGTCAAATTGTACGGTTCCTATTCAGTGACTTCTTCTCCAGGTTAAATCAGACGGCTGCGATATCAAGACTAACTTACAGTTCTCTCTACTATTCTTCAATTTATTGTAATGGTCTCCAATATGAGACGTCAAATACTTCATTGATATTATTCTCCATTGCAAGTGAAACTTGAGAGATAGTTCTTGGTGAGTGAATTTAATTTCATGTATTGAGTGAATTTGTAATTCATTGTCATCTTCTCTAGTTGGATATTATATCTCCCTATATTTTTCATCTGGGTTAAGCGAAAACTAACCAGGATAAAATCTTTGTGTGTTATGTCGGATTAGTGGATTTATCTTTTTGGTTGTTCGATTGATTCGTTTTATATACATCGACATTTTCATTGCTCTAATCAGTTTCGTTGCGTCACATCAATTTCCCCAACAGATGTATCCATCAACTTGCGGACTCCAGGAATAAAACTGTACATAAAAACAGTTTCTTAAAAAGAGGGAATGATTTATCATTCCTTAGCGCACACAGAAAAGTTAGCGCACACAGAAAAGTTACCCTCCGTCCATTGATGCTTATGTAGACAGAAAACAAAGCAATTTAAGCACAAACAAATCATAAAGTGCCAATTGACATGGCACTCAAAGAACTAGCCACAGATTGTGAGGATTAGATACGCACTTGCACAATTATAACCAAAAGAAAAGGTTGGTACCACCTTATGATAGGATACAAAAAGTAGAGTTTTGCATGATCTCTTAACCGAAAATGTGGGCACTACTACATACTAGTAGCCCACTTTGTTGATACAAAACTAAAGGGAAAGCAGACAACTTTTCATGGTCTTTTATTTTCAAAGCTCACATACACACACACATACACCACAACATTGATCTGTGAACCTCTGCGATGTGATACACAGCCTACACCACACCATTAGGAACCATACAGATCTACTGGACGCTGGCAATGTAAGTAATCAGGTCCACAACTCTTGTGCTGCAAAAAAAGAAAACAAACAAAGCTCTTCATCAATTTATCAATTCTTTCCAAAAGGGCACGAACAAAAAAAAAAGATCAAATTTTGATTACCTGTAGCCCCACTCATTGTCATACCAGGCCACCAACTTCACGAAGTTGTCGTTCAAAGCAATTCCAGCCTTGGCATCAAAGATGCTTGATCTGTCAAAATTAACAATTCAATCAAAAAAAAGTGCCGACAAATAGCCTTTCAACTTTACTGCATTACGGTATTAATCTTTTTGCCCTATTTCTAAAGGAGACAACAACTAACGGCTGACATGCTGACAGTATTAGCAACTATACTGAAATACATATAATACCGAACCATACATATTTGAAAGATTTAAGGTAGGCATTACCTGCTGTCACCCACAAAGTCAGTTGACACCAAGTCTTCTTCCACATAGCCTAAGATTCCCTTGAGATTGGTCTCCGACTCTTCCCTGTTAAATATAATGAAAATGATTAACAACCCCAACAGCTCCTTTTGAATAGTCGTCAACTGTACATTAAAAAGGAACAAATCAAATACAAAAATCCAAGAGCAACTATTAGGAAAGTTCAGGATAAAAATGTAGATGCTGATAAATAATTACTCTTGTTTACTTACTTGATAGCAGCCTTGATCTGTTCATAGGTGGCTGCCTTCTCTAGCCTGACAGTGAGATCAACAACAGATACATCCACAGTAGGTACACGGAAGGACATACCAGTCAGCTTCCCGTTCAAAGCAGGGAGAACTTTGCCAACAGCCTGAAACATTTATATGGTAAACCAATTAACAATACAGATTTGCCGATCAATAAACTAAATCCAATAACAGAAATGCATGGACAAGAGGGAAAAGTATGAGCTGGGTGTCACAGTGCAATCTCATCATCTACAAATAGACTTCATTTAAAGAAAAATATGAACTACTGGGCATGGTAACAGTTAGCATTTGAAACCGCCTATCATAAAGGTGGTGAATATATGAGGCAAACAGTTGCTCTTATTTGATCTTAGCCAGGTTTTGTAACATTACAAATAAAGAAAACACCATAATAAGTAACTCCCCAACCAGCACAAGGCAGTAGACCAATTCTGTGTGAATATAGCGAGCAACTCCTAGCCATAGTCAAATTAACAAATACACGAAGTTCAACTCAAAATTATCCAAGATCTTATTGAAGAATTTATTCAAAACGACAGAACAAAACTAATTTTAGAAGCGCATGCCAGTTGGTTTCAATGAAGGCGTGCGCGTGCACTATAAAGATTCCACATGGATCTATCTTTGCGATTACAAATAGATAAAAGCGACAACCTGTAACACATCCATCAACTTAACCTAATCTTGTGAGCAAAGGGAAGTTAATTGGAGTTTACTGGATATGTCATATAGTCACTCAAAAGCCTTGCCAAAATATTCTATTTTGTAATGTAGACAAAATTTAACCTAATTCTGAGAGGTGTAACCCTAAATAAAAGGATGGTTTCTGTAATAAATAAACCTATCTTCCTGATATAAGAAAATATTTTTTGCAAGCATGCAATCACTGCTAAGCAACACAACTCCACTATCTGTTAATGCATCAAACTCTGTAATTATTTCGGTCTCTCTCATGAAAACACCATTTGTAAAGTCTTTCCTAGTGTTTGACCGGAATTAGACACATTCATTTGAGCATCTAGACTTAAATCAGTATACCAGCTAAATAAATAAACTCAACTGAGTCAAATGATAATAGAACTGTTCATTACAAATTACCTTAGCAGCTCCAGTGCTACTTGGGATGATATTGAAACTGGCAGCTCTTCCACCTCTCCAGTCCTTGGCAGATGGACCATCAACAGTCTTCTGAGTGGCTGGAAGAAGAAGATAATGGAAAGTCAGAAACTACAAATTCTGGCACCTAAAACATAAAATACCTATTTAAAATAGGTCAATTTAAAGTATTCAGTGATACAGTACCAGTAATCGAGTGCACTGTAGTCATCAACCCCTCAACTATGCCAAATCTGTCATTGATGACCTGGTACAGTATTTAAAAAAAATTACAAGGTTGGTTCAGTATATAACCAAATTCACAAACTCACTGGAAAGTATATGGGAGGGTAGTACCTTAGCAAGGGGAGCTAAGCAATTGGTGGTGCAGCTAGCATTAGAAAGAATGTTAATGTCCGGTGTGTATGACTTCTCATTCACACCAACAACAAACATGGGGGCATCCTTGCTTGGGGCAGAGATAATAACCTTCTTGGCACCACCCTGTTGTCAATTTTGATATTCAATTAGAAGTTCTCGTTTGATTGAATGTACAGACGCGCATACACGCATACACACATTCTTCTCGGCAATAAATTTCACAAGCAAAATTTTCATTTTAGAAAAAACAGTAAAACAAGAAACTTCACAAGAATTACATGTGAAGATATATGATCCACCAATACCGAAATATTTTTTGCTCGCATAAAGTGAACCAAGATTACTTTGTTTACTTAATTAAGCTAATATCTAATACTCAGAAACTAAAATTCAGAACCTTAATAATATCAAATTTTGGCCATCAACTTCTATTTATCCAAACAAAATTATGAATTTCAAAAGATAAAAACAGAAATACGTTGAAAAAAAAAGGTTGCTTAGCAAAGCACACAGTAATTTGAATCGTACTAACAAGAGCATTTTTTGTTTTGTTTTTTGTGGCGCTAAAACTAACAAGAGCAATTGACAGGCAATAATCTTAGTGAAGAAACAATCAAACTTGAGCTTTGCATAAAAGAATTCACAGCAAGACATCTACCTACAATTTCAGTATTGCAAATAAAACCACTGTTTAACTAGTTAAAGAAATTTTACCTTGAGATGAGCAGCTGCCTTATCCTTGTCAGTAAATACACCAGTTGACTCAACGACGTACTCAGCACCCATCTCACCCCATGGGATCTCGTCAGGATTCCTTCACAACAAGACAGAACACCAATTAATTTTTCACCCAACTTACATATATAAACAGACAAAACTCACAAGTTCATATATACCTGCATCCAAAGACAGCAACTGCTTTCTCACCAAAAAGAAGGGTCTTCGAGTCCTTCACCTTGATGTCATGATGCTTCCATTGACCGTGGACACTGTCGTACCTAAACATATAGGTCTGCACACAATTCCAACAAAAACAACAACAAAAGTCTCAGCCAATCATCATACATCATACAGAAAACTAAGTATTCAGAAACTATGCTATCATTCAGTGAGATCTTCACTAAACAAAGTAACCTGCAAATCTACTGCTATTCATCCCCTGCATTTGCAAAACAATTTTATATTAGCAACATCTAAGTTATCCACACGTGTCTTACTGCATATTAATAGTAAGGTCCTCGTCGTCTATACGAACAAGAAACACAACTTCTTTTTCATTCTTAGTTTACTACTACTAAGTACTACAAGTTAGAATTTTTTTTTTTAATTTTTGGCATAATAGTAAAAGTTCATTAGCTTCCCAACAATTACAATTACAAATCCAAATTTTGAATCACATCTATTAGTAATCTATGTTCACTAAATCTATATAATAAAACACAAAGAAAGCTATCAAGTGGCTCTCCTTCTATCCCCAAAATCAAAGGCCTAGATCTAACCTCACAAAACACATTCCCCAAACCAAAAAAAGTTTTCCCCCAAAACTCAAATTCAAATCCCAAAACAAGTCCTTTATTTATTTAATTTTATCTCTCTCTCTCTCTCTCTCTCTCTCTATATATATATATATATATATTTTTTTTTTTTTGGAAACATGAACTTTTATACCCCAATTTATAATTAATTTTCAACATAAACTAATGAAAACATGGACTTTTATTTACAACTAATTATTGTCATACTATTCAGACTTGAGCTATATAATTGTTGATTTACTGTTTACAAGACTTTTCATATGCTGTATCATTCTGAAGACCGCAAATCTAGAAATTAAACAAATTTTCATAATCAAACATATGATCCATAAATGTAGGGTTAAGAAAGTGGTTTAAAAATAATGACCATGTAATCGGTTGAAATGAAAGGATCGTTGACCGCGACCAACTCCACATCATCTCGCTGCAGCGCCACTCTCGCAACCAACCTCCCGATTCTTCCGAACCCTAATTCAGTCAAATTAAATTAAAAATTAATCAAACTAACAACTAAACTCGAACATCAGCCGTTTTTTTTGGGATCGAAAAATCTGGAAAACTCACCGTTGATACCGATCTTGATTTTCTTGTCCGATGCTGCGAAAGAAAATCCACAAAAAAAAAAAATGAAATGCGGAGAAAGAAGAGGATGAAATTGAAGGAAGAAGATGAAGAGATGAGCTGAACTCACCCATGGCAAACACGGGGATTCTGTGATGAGTTTGAGAAGAAGATGAAGACGACTGGATGAGCTACGAATGGAGAGGTTTTAAGGTTCGCTACTTTTATAGAGAAGCAGGCAGCAAGAGATCCGTGAATTTTGCATTTACTCCCACTATCACTAATTATTTAATCTTAGTGTTAAGAAACAGAGAAAGGTTGAATTGGTTTTTTGCACATTTTTTTCTGGACTTCTAAATTGTCCTTGGTTTGCAATATTGAAATTTTATAGCTCAATTATGGAGAGTCGAAATCTACAGATTTTTATATGGGATGAGGTGTGGGGGGGGGGGGGGGGGGGGGGGGGGGGGGGGGGGGGGGGGGGGGGGGGGGGGGCATTTTAGTTTCAAGTGAGCCGCCTACGTGGCAGAATATAAAAGAGGAAGTTAGATGGTGATGGTGCCACGTCAACGGTAAGGGGCGGCGTGACAGGTGATGCGGGGGTCTACGTGATCGAGCACGGGAGGTGCGTTAAAAAGTGGAATGGATTGGGCTTTGGTCTACTCTGTTTGGTTTTCTGGAGGTTTCTATCTGAAAGCGAGTGGGCTTGGGGTCCGCTTTGTATGACCTGCTGCGGAAAAGAGTATATTCCTTTAAAATCAATTAGTAAAAATTTTAGAGTATAAAGTAGGGCTGTTCATACTTCGGTTAAAACCGATTACCGAACCGAACCGAACCGAAATTTATCAATTTGGTTAAGTTTTTTGGTTTTTCGGTTCGGTTTTGATCCAAACCGTAGTTTTATTAGAGAGTTCGGGTCGGTTTTTGGTTGGGTTCTAAAAAAACCGAACCGTAAAAAAAACCGAATTTTTTTTTTTCCTTCTCAGATTAATACCCCTTCCCCTTCCCTTCGGCCCTTCCACTTCCCCCTTCACGAATTACTTCAGCCGAAATCGAAAACCGATGTGGCGATGCCCTAATCCTTGACTTATCATCTTCTTCTCCACTTTAGTGTACAACTATCTATTAATGATGACTTCTCCAGAGTTCTCCTTCTCCACTTCTCATCTTCTTCTTCTCCACTCCAGATCCATTCCTCTCCACTCCAGATCTATCATCTTCTTCTCCACTCCAGATCCATTCCTCTCCTCTCTCTCAATTCTCAATTCCTTTAACCCTAGACGGCCTCGACTCTCGATCTCGACTCTCGATCAGTCGATATACATCATCGGCTCTCGACTGAGTCGACTCCCGATCTCCATCCCTCCTCGCACAGTCGCACGACTCCGTCGACTCGCACCCTCGCACAGTCGCACGACTCGCACCCTCCAGTCTCGACTCTCCGATCCTCCTCTGGCGCCGACGTGCCGTTCCCTTGACCGGCCTCCTCTATTCCCCTGATTCTCCTCTATAAAATTAGGTTTGTTTTTAAGACCAAACTTTAATTATAACTTGCTTGTAATATAATGTCAATAGTTAACCTTTTGATATTCTTTTAATGCTATATCTTCTCCCGTTATGTAGTATCTCTAATAAATTTTAAGAATTAGGCCTGGGCCATTTTATTAATCCAGTAGGCTAGTATCTGACTGATTACATAAAATGAACGAGAATCTCTAATAATTACTATAGGAATCGTGTAATTCACTGAATCACAATGTGCAGATAGCCTACTCATCCAATTAGATTAGGTACTAAAGCATATTCGGAATCAGGTACTCAAAACTATTTTTGTCTTTATTGGTTGTTTTCTATGCCATAAGTTAATATCTAATTATTCAAGGTTATATCTGGTTGATGCTTTGAAATATACTGCCTCTTCTGACATGTCTACCATGAAGTTCCTGGTAGTGTACTCAGTTTTGCGATGGTTTGGATAGCAATTGATTAGACTGTTAGTTAGGACATGACTAATCCATACTAAATCAGCACTGAATCCCATATGCATTCTTCAAGTTATTTCTTCTGCATCTTCTCCATGGTTGGATAAGTTACTGAAGCTGATAAAAAAATGTTTATAGTTAAGTAGCTCTAATGGAAAAACCAAATTATGTCAAATTTCCTTTTACAAGATAAGTTGGTTGAGACTTTCATCCTTTATGAACTGCTCTGCTTATATTTGATTCTATATGCATGGAATTCATATCTACTTTTTGATAAAACGTGTATGCAATGCGCTGTTTGGATTGCTAAGTTAGAAGGGTATCTTGAAGTTTGTTGGTCAGTAAACATTCAGACACTAATGGTTGTAAAGACTGAAGTTAGTAACTGAGATCTAGTAATTGAGATCAAGTAATTGAGATCTAGTATTTGAGCGATCTAGTATTATATTTTGCAGATGACCACAGTTTTGCTAAGCAATGACCACAGTTTTGCATTTCAATAGTATGTATGATTCATTGTCATTTTTCATGCAGCGGTTGTTTGTAGCTCAAACCGATAATCTGGAGAGAGCATCATGCCTAATAAGCCCTCCACAAGGTACAGATCAACTGTTTTTTTGTACTAGTTACTAAGTATGTCTCTGCAGAAATAATTTTGTTTTCCTTCTTTTTGTAGTTTCTTGGTGAATGGTATGGGAGTTCTAGGAAGGACTAATGTTTCCAAGGTTGTGTTATCTGTATCTTGGCTATTTGCTTTTTTGCTTCCCTGATTTTTCTTTTCTATGTATTTTGGGTGGTGAAGCTGATTGGAATCTGTGTGTTTCAATATGTGACTGATGGCTGATTTGTATTTATTTTTTAATTATAGGTGATTATATTATAGCAGTAGCCTGTGTGGGCATGGTTTCTTCTACTAACGAGGAGCTCAAAGATTATGTAGAGCTGAATAATGAAGCATTGACTCTAGGTAGGCTGATCTTAGTTACTATTTGCACTTCGGTTTCATAATTAATTTTCCGCACCTTTAAATTTTGATATCTGTACAATTGTTATTGTTCTGATTATTTATTTCTGTGCTAGGCTTTCTTAGAGGATATGTTAACCAAACCAATCTGGTCTACAGAAAGCTTCTATGTTTGTTTATTGAATAGTCTCAAGCAAATGTTATTGAACAAGTACTGTGCTTATACTACCACATTACATCTTGACAATTTATTTTGAAAAAAAACATATTGACAATTGCTGATTGTTTTGATTGGTGCTGCAGGCTCAAGTTTTTTGTTCATTTGCTTCTTCATTTGTTCTGGTGTGCTTGAGAGTTGAGATGACTCAGATGAGGCCTGCAAACAACAACAGTGTTACAGAAAGTCAGAAACTTGTAATTTCAAATTGTAAAATATAAGCTTATATAGTTGATTGGTTGTAAATTGTAATCATTTGTAACTTGTAAATTAAGTTTTTTTGCTAGTTATTACTGTAATTTTGTAGTGTATAAATTATGAGTACAATGCTAATTGGTTGTTGTTTGCTTAATGAATATTGAATAATGAATCTTTCACTCAGAATCTAATATAAACATTCAAAACTGAAATCATTTTTTTAAGTTCGATTAGTACGGTTATTAACCGAACCGAATCGATATATTTCGGTTCGGTTAAAACCAAAATGTATATATTCGGTTCGGAGTTCGGTTTCAATTTTACCAAACCGGTTCGGAGTTCGGTACTCTAGCACAACAAGAGAATGGGCTCAGAGTTTAGGCTCAAGCCCAGCAGATAAAAAAAAAGGGAAAAAAAAAGAGAAAAAGAAAATAGACTTGACCCAAGTCAAGTGTGCCTTTTGATCCAACTGATCACACCTACGTCAGTCTCGGTTCAGTTGTCACTCTTACAATCAAGTATCCAAATCACGGTGCTTTTGTGAACGTTGTGTTTTCTTTAAGCATTTTTCTTTCTCCCTTTGGCAAGCTTGTAGAGATATTTTTATTGGTAAGTGGGTGTTGGGCACTTGGGCCTCTTTGGATTGACAATGGATCAATAGTTAGTCAACTCGATTTCATTAAGTAGTACCTATTAAGAAGTACTTATAGCATATCATCTAAATTTCATGTCATAATTTTAGCACAAATTTTAATGGCTCTTATAACCCCGTTGATGGTAGTGAAAGTTTTGGGTGTGTGGTTTGTGATCATGCTGGCTCATTGTAAATAGCAGGAGGTTCTAGCATTTTACGTCGGCTCTGCAGAGATCCGTGCTTTGAGAGATACGATTAAAGGTACTGTAATGGTCTGTCCCGAAGCTCGGTTGGGGATTGAGGGTGACTGCATGGAGATAATCAATGACTATTGGCTGGTTGTTAAAGCATATTAATAAGTCGGTAACGAAATAAATCCAAAGAAATGGGCTACTGTACAAGAAAGTAATAAACGTTACAAAACTAAAATAGAGCGTAACTCTTCCATTCCAACACATACATGGGCGGATGAAACAATAATATGCACAAAAGCAACAACTAGAGTACAAACTGTTACAACTTTGGTTACAAAATTGTTTGTAGTAAATGAAATTTGATTTAGAGTCCCAAAAACAAAGAAGGAGGATGAGAAGAAAACCAACAAATAAAAAGAAAATGAAATGAAATAACAAAATTACAAAAGCAAACCGATTTGTGTCGAGGCTTGTGTACCACACAATCTCCTTAAAACAGAATCACCTCGTCCAGGTGCTGGAGTTTGCGAAGGCGTCTGTCACGCAGTATGCAATATTGACCAAATAGAGCTGACGCAAGCACCACGTCACGCTCTCAAACTGAACATCGCTTGAAACATATCACTAAACGATCAGATAATGAAAGTTGAAGAACAGAACATAGGGAGGGAAGAAGAGTTTCTGGTGTATCTTAGGAAGGGAGAAAATGTCTCTATTTATAGGGCCAGGGTGAAAAAAGTAACGACATATATCTCATTGAATGCACATACTGTAACGGCAAACAAAACTGTTTCTGCAATATAAAATGTGAATAAATGGCAGACAAAACCGCTTCTGCATTTATTTCGGCCGTTACAGATCGAAAAAAAAACTTTAGCAAAAAAAAAAGAGGCTCTGTACGGAGTGAGGTTCAGTCGGTCTGGTATTCATGTCCGCAGGACGTGCGGGCGTACACAAGCCGCATGTAATCCGGTCAGAGATTTGAACCCCCCCCCAATACATGAGTGGTATATTTCCATGAATAAGGGAAGTACGGACCACCTCGAGCAAGTATCTATTTTTTCTTTTGACAATCCTATTCTGTCAAGGTGTATACGAACATGTGGTCTGGTGAACAATCCCGTATTCCACCAAATATTGTTGCAAATCTGAACCTAGGTACTCGCCGTCATTATCACTTGTAAGAACTTGAATCTGCGCTTATACTGCGTCATAACCCACTTGTGAAATTTCTAAAATAAACCACTAACTTCGCTTTTAGACTTCATCAAACAAATCCAAGTCATACGAGTATAATCATCAATAAATATCACAAACCATTTTGCTCCTCCAAAAGTAGTGTTTTTTGGATAGACACCAAACATCAGAATGAATAATCGTAAAAGTGAGAGAGTTTTTACTTAGATTTGGAGGAAAAGAGACACGGTGACTTTTTGTGAGTTCACATACATCACACTGAAAGGTAGAAATATTCAACTTCGAAAATAAACTTGGAAATAATTTATTCAAATAACCAAAGGAAGCATGCCCTAGACGTCAATGCTATAGCCAAATCTCTGATTTCTTCTTCTCCCCTCGGATCCTTCCACAGATAGAGCTTGAGTCAACGAGCTTGAACTTTCAGATTCTAAGTCCTGGTAATAGAGTTTCCCATGTGTAATACCCTGATTTTCAAATATATGAAAGATTATTTATTTTTCACATATGGTATGCATGTGTAGCATGTTGACTATTATTTCTCAACATGATGATTAAAGAGTATTGTTTTCTATAAAGCATTTTCTTAAAGCCCAATGATTAGTTTGCTTATTTTCTTTTGAAATAATTATTTTGGCCCAAATTAATTTAAGCCCATGGTTTAATCCTTTTATTTTTACAACTTGTTTTGTGTAACATTTTTTTTAAGACTTGTCATGAGGGTACAAGTTTTATTAGTGTGGTTTGTGCATGCACGTGCATTTCGCATACACGTGCATGGAGCACTCTTTCTTGGCCGGTTTTTGGGTGGAGTAATGGATTGGAATCATGGGTAGTTGTGTAGAGGTGTGGGTAGTTATTTCAACCCCCTAGTGCATCCTAACCCTTGATCCCATAACCATCTACTAAATCCTAGCCCTCAATTCCACTTATTTTCTAGTATAAATACCCCCTCTCATTCCCTATCTCTTTTACACTAAGATTATTATTGTAAGAGAGGTATTTTGTGAGTTGTGTGTGGGTGCTTTTCTGTGGAGGCCGAGTAGTTTTCTGAAGAGTTCGGTGCGGAGCACAGGAGCAAGGAGCGAGGAGTCGTTCACTACATTAAAGAACTTTTGCTGGATTTCGATTATTTCTTCAAATAAGGTGGGTGTTTCTCAGGATTTCTAATGTAGGAATTATACCATGATTATTATAATTGCTACCATGTTATGAAAAGTAAATTTAATGTATTAGAAATTGCCTGAGCATGCTGATGATATTAAGAACAAAAGGGTCGGTACAGTCGACTGTCGCATGAACCAGTCGACTGGTACGAGACAATTATTTTCTTGATGTGGTAATAAACATGTATGCAAAACAGTCGTAATAGTGCGATTACTAAGTTCATATTCCCCTATGACACATATGATGGAGGGAAGGTGAATGGATAAAAAGCACTAGCGATGATTAACAAAACTAAGAACGGTCAGTGCAGTCGACTGACGATGTGTTCAGCCGACTGGTGCATCGATTTAATTATGATTATTCGGCAACTCCATGAAATGAGATATTCCATTATGTTGACATAGTATAATGACTTGAGATTTATATCTTCATCTTCGTAAGAAAGTTATGAATAAGTGTGAATGCATGTTTAAAGTATTTTCCTTAAAGAAAAGACAATATTAGTAATTTAAAATTCCATGCTGCGTTGTTACTGAACAAGTAAGAAGTGTGGTGCTTATGAAACATGAATTTATGTATACTGTGATGAAAGTGCATGTGTGAACGGTTGGAAAGACAATTCCTGATTTTTGAATTCTGAAACTGTCCAGTCGACTTAGTGCGTGTAGCAAGTCGACTGAGCTGAACATAGAAATATACTATTAAAAATCCCAGGACAGACGACTGATGGATGAACAGTCGACTGTCACGTGGATAACATTTTTGAACATGAAAAGTTGCGGGACAGCCGACTGGCCGTGTGCAGCAGTCGACTCTCTCGAGTGTTTATGACGAACTTGTATTGACTGCACGAGTCGACTGGTATACTTCCAAGTCGACTGTACAGAGTGGATTTTGATATGTCAGAGATTCTAATTTTGCTTATTGCTGAAAGTTGTGAACCTTATGATTAATGTCAATGAACTCTGTTATGGTTGTATGAATATACATGAAAAGAATCATAGATGTGAGTTGAGAATTAAATGAACATGAAAAGGCTAAGATCATGATAAGAAAGTCTGTGAGACTCTAAGTTGAATTATGAGCTGAAAGTGCTCAATTGGAAGTTGTGAATTGTAAATTGAAACCAAGAGTAGCTAAGTCTCCCCCGGCAATGGAAACGAAATGAAATTGAAAAGAAGACCAAGGTTGGTCATGTGTAAATGAAATGAATAAGTCCAGTTTGGTGGAGAGGCTAACTCTAGAGCTTTGATTTGTATTCATGATTCTAATATTTAGTACATAGTGAAGAGGTGATGAAAGTGAGAGAAAAACATAAGTATGAGAACTAGAGTTTACGGTGCGGGTGTGTGAGCCGCAGAATGCATGCTTGATGAGTCAAGACATGGCGCGGGCACAACTCAGAATGATCGGACTTTAGTCACGCTTGTGGGATGTTTGGTGACTGCAAGAGGATCGTGTTCAGGGAGGAGGCTGAATTGCCGCAGAATGCATGCTTGATGAGTCAGGACATGGCGCGGAATTCTACTCCAGGGGCCAGGACACGTGCTTGTACTCATAGATCATCTAGGATACTCACTGTAATTACAGAAGTAGATTAAGTCATGGCGAGGGATTGAACCCTACAAAAATGAAGAACGGTTAAGAGGCTTGCCCTCGGACCTATATAGTATGGGATGCATAGAATCCGAACAAGTGCGCATTAGTGTCATGTAAATTAAGTAATTGCATTAAGGATTAAGTGCACGATCACGACACGACATCATTAAGATTTTCCCCCTTTACTTTAATTGTTATGTGAACAAGTTTGTGATCTGTTAAGAAATGGGAATCATTATACTGCTTCTGGCATAGAGAGAATGGCCATGTATAATTATCGTCGGTTGAATAAACTGACGTACCCACAGTTTTGTATGCAGGATAAATTACATGTTAAAGAGGAATGGATGCATAAAGATTTACCATGTTGTTGTACATTTATGTAAATGTTGTATATTCTTACTTCCGCTGTGCAAAATGAAAAGTGTAATATGATGTAAACTCTGATGTAAAGTGAAAAGTTTAAATTCCTTGTAAAGTTGTACTGAAGAAAGTGAAAAGATCCTGTAGAACATCTCGAATTCAGTGTTTTTGGGATTCGGGGCGTTACAGAGTGGTATCAGAGCCAGGTTTTCTACGCTTTCCTGTGGGTACAAATTTACGAGGAACGACACCCTAGATGTGGACATTAGAGTGTGTGTCTGAGTTTGGAGATTTAAATGTAAGTGACTTACATTTGTGTTGCTCTATGACTTATGCTTCTTCCCCTCTATTCTAAGATGGTTGATCACTTCGACCCTGCTGGAGGCGACGAATGGCATATCATTGAGGAAGAGTACCATCCTGGATAGGTTGATTCTGAGGACGAGTATCACCCTGGGCAAGCAGATTCCGATGAGGAGGAGTGGCCTGAATCTCGAGAGATTACCCCACCTCTGGATTCGTCTGACGATTCTTCTTCCGATGAAGAAGAGGGACCAGCTCTGAGTAGCACTGTGGCTTCTCTTTAGAGACAGGTGGAGACCCTGAAAGATAGAGTTGGAGTATTGGAAGCTCAACTGGCGAAGCGAAAGGACGATTTTTCTGTTCTCAGTCACCGAGTTTGGAAACTTGAGAAGAGAAAGAACCTGACAGATGTGCTGAAGGATGAAGTCGATGAACTACGGGATGAACTTCGAGCAGCGAAAAGGACCCGTAGGGATTAGATTGTCTTAGTTTCTACTATCTTCTATTCTGATGTTAAGAAATGTTTTTAATTCGAATGTATAAACTTTGAAATTCAATGAAATGCAAGTTGGTTTAAGTTCTTGCCTTATACTTCGAATTTAATGGATCTTTTGCACCAGAATATGTCGAGAAGAGGAGCTAGGAGTGGGGAAGGTTTGGATCTGGAGACCGAGCTTGCAAGGGTCTACCAGACGCTGAATGCGGTGGCTATGAATCAAGGAAGGGGGCCTGTGAATCCAGTGCCCGAGGCGCTTAAGCTGGTGGAATCGTTCAAGAGAATGAAACCACCTGTATTCGAGGGTAAGTCAGACCCAGATGCGGCTGACAACTGGATTCGGCAAGTGGAGACAATCTTTGAGGTGTTGGAGACACCGGAGGACAGCAAGATCAAGTTGGCGACTTTGCAATTCGAGAAGGATGCGGCTGTTTGGTGGCAGTCGATGAAGAGGACCATGGGAGGTATAGTGCTTGGCTGGGAGGAATTTCTAGAGGAGTTCCGCAGTCACTATTTTCCCTCCGATGTTCAGGAGAAGAAGGCAATAGAGTTTCTGTCACTTCAGCAAGGCAGCATGTCGGTGAGGGAGTATGAGACTAAGTTCACTCAGCTTTCTAGGTATGCTCCAGAACTGGTGATGGATGAGGCTAAGAAGGCCCGCAAGTTCGAGCATGGACTGAGACCAAGCTTGAGATCCCGGATGATACCTCTTGGTATCAGGCGATTTGACAAGTTGGTCAAGAGGGCGGCAGCAACGGAGGCAGATATGGAGCAGTTCCATGTTGCTCAGCATCGGAGGAACAACTGGCAGTCCGGGAAGAGGCCCGCCAATTCTGGGAGTTTCAAGGGGCAACCATCTGCACAAAGGTTCAAACCGACAGGGGCGAATGCTGTCAGTGTAGCTGGAGGACCTGAAAACAATGTGGTGAGATCTTCTGCAGTCACTTGCTACAACTGTGGTGAAGTGGGACATTACCAATCTCGATGTCTCAAACCACGGGCTGGCAATCACAATGTGCCAATACAGCAGACTGAGAAGAGGCCGTACCAACCAGGGCGAGTATTTGCCTTGACGGAAGCTGATGCTGAGGAAGCAGATCAGGTCATCTCTGGTACGAGGGCTGATGTTTAGTGGTTTTTTGTCATTTCTCCTTCCCGTTCATATTGTGAAACTGTTATGTAATGGTGTGTATTATATAACAGGAGAACTCTATCTTAATGGAATGAAAGCTGTTGTATTGTTCGATACTGGATCCTCTCATACTTTTGTGTCTCCTAAGTTTGCTAAAGTGTTGGGAGTGGAACCGAAGATTTTTCCAGGCAAGATCTTAGCAGTAGCTACTCCATCAGGGGAAACTTTGACCACTGATCGGTATTACGCTGATTGCGAGATCGTGATTGGAGATCGAATCTTTGGCATCGATCTGATCGAGCTGACTATCTTGGGAGTCGATGTTATCATTGGCATTGATTGGATATCGGTGTACAGTGCAAGCATCGAATGCAAGACCAAGACGGTAACGGTGAAGGTTCCAGGTGGACCTGAAGTCACTTTCCAAGGGAAGCAGAAGTGTGCTAAGCTGGTGGCAACTATCTGCAAGGAAGAGACTCCTGTGGAATTGCAAGGGATTCCTGTGGTTCGGGACTATCCGACTGTGTTCTTGGAAGATTTTCCTGGGTTACCTCCGCATCGTGATGTAGAGTTCAGCATCACTGTTCAGCCGGGAAGTGCACCAATTTCTAAGGCACCATATAGGATGGCTCCAGTGGAACAGGATGAGGTGAAACGGCAGATTGAGGAACTATTGGGGAGGGGCTTTATTCAACCTAGTGCGTCACCTTGGGGAGCACCAGTGCTTTTGGTAAAGAAGAAGGATGGATCGATGAGAATGTGTATCGATTACCGATAGCTGAATAAGGTCACTGTTCAGAATAAGTATCCGATTCCTCGAATTGATGATTTGTTCGATCGTCTACAAGGAGCAGCTATATTCTCCAAAATAGATCTTCGATCAGGGTATCACCAAGTGCGAGTGAAAGCTGAAGATGTGCACAAAACTGCATTTAGAACTCGGCATGGGCATTACGAATTCTTAGTTATGCCATTCGGAGTGACGAATGCACCCGCAATCTTCATGGATTTAATGAACAGAGTTCTGAGGCCGTTTATTGATTCTTTCATCGTGGTGTTCATCGACGATATTCTCGTGTACTCCAAGTCAGAAGAGGAGCACACTGAGCATCTTGCAGCAGTGTTGAAGAAGCTGGAAGAGCAGAAGTTGTATGCCAAGTTATCCAAGTGTGATTTCTGGAAATCTGAAGTGGCATTCCTAGGTCACATCCTTTCTAAGGAGGGAGTGGCAACTGACCCTCAGAAGATAGAGGCAGTGAGAGATTGGGCTAGGCCTACTACAGTGAAGGAAGTCAGAAGTTTCCTTGGGATGACTGGATACTACAGGAGATTCATTCAAGGTTATGCTCAGATAGCTGTACCGCTTACTGGACTGACCAAGAAGAATGTGAGCTTCAAGTGGACTGAGCAATGTGAGGCGAGCTTTCAGGAGTTGAAAGAGAAACTGACTACTGCACCTATTTTGGCTTTGCCTAGAGCAGGTGTTGAGTATGATGTTTATAGCGATGCTTCACATCGTGGGCTTGGTTGTGTCTTAATGCAAGAAGGTAGAGTAATCGCTTATGGGTCTAGGCAACTACGACCACATGAGAAGAATTACCCGACTCATGATCTAGAGTTGGCTGCGATTATCTTTGCCCTAAAGCAATGGAGGCACTATGTGTACGGTGAGAAGTTGAATATGTACACGGACCACAAGAGCTTGAAGTATATATATCAGCAGAGGGATCTCAATCTAAGGCAGCGGAGATGGTTGGAAGTGCTCGAGGATATGCGACCTGAGATCAAGTATCATCCTGGAAAGGCTAATGTTGTTGCCGATGCACTTAGTCGCAAGAGCAGTTTGGCCAGTCTGATTACAACTCAGAGGCATTTGATTGAGGAGTTGGATCGAGCAGGTATTGAAGTTGTCTTGCAAGGATTGGGAGCATCTTTGGCTCAGTTGAGGCTTCAGCCTACTTTGAATGCAAAGATCATTGCAAGTCAGGAGGTTGATGCTGATATTTTGGAAATGAAGGAGCAGGTTTGTGCTGGCAGGTTGCCCGGATTTCAAATCAGGGATGAAGTGCTGTGGTTCGGAGATAGGCTGTGTGTTCCAAATCAGGCGGACCTGAAGGAGAGTATTCTTCAGGAGGCGCATGCTACTCTTTTGTCTGTACATCCTGGGAGTACTAAGATGTACAAGGACATCAAACAACATTTCTGGTGGTCAGGTTTGAAGCGGGATGTGGCTGAATTTGTTGCGAAGTGTGAGGTTTGTCAGCAAGTCAAAGTCGAAAATCAGAGACCCGGAGGTCTATTACAGCCGTTACCTATTCCGGAATGGTAGTGGGATAACATCAGTATGGATTTCATCATGGGATTGCCTAAGAGTCCTAAAGGCAATGATGTGATTTGGGTTATAGTCGATCGACTAACCAAGTCCGCTCACTTTTTGGCGATGAAACTCACTGCTTCGATGGACTAGTTGGCTGAGTTGTATGTTGGGGAGATTGTCCGACTTCATGGTGTTCCCTCAACTATTGTGTCTGATCGAGATGCGCGGTTTACTTCGCATTTCTGGAGGAATCTTCAGACAGCTTTGGGTACCAAGACAGATTTCAGCACTGCTTTTCATCCGCAAACCGATGGGCAGACCGAGAGAGTCAACCGTATTCTTGAGGACATGCTTCGGTGTTGTATACTAGACTTTGGAGGCAGTTGGGAAAGACATTTACCTTTGGTAGAGTTTGCCTACAACAACAGTTTTCAGGCTAGCATCGGGATGGCGCCGTACGAAGCTTTGTATGGCAGGAAGTGCCCATTTGTCACCTAATTTCTCTTTCAATCGATTTGCCGCTTCCACATTAACTGTTTCCAGTTCCGCAAGTTTGCTTTAAAATTTTTTGGGTTGGTTTTGACATTCTATAATTTTAAATTTCGTCCTCATTGCTTTGCTACCAAATTTGGTAAAGAAATTTGTAGCGAAACGTCGCATACAATAACGATGATATGCATTTGGTTCGTTCCATGCTCCGTTCTGCGAGTCCGTGGCGGCCAAAATACTAGCGTGGCAATCAGAGATAACACATAAACCAAACCGATCGGTGACATAAAAATGAATGCAGCTCATAAACCATGTTCATGTATAAACACTCTCTCCGTCAACTATTACAAAGGCAAATGGAAAGAGACAATCATTCGCATTCGGTGATACGACTATTAACAAACAACCCTTATATTTTCCATACAAGTGTATCCCATCAACACTTATAACAAGTCTGTAAGATTTGAACCCTTCGATTGAAGCACCAAATGCCCAAAACACTCCACTGAATGTTTCTTCGCCAGGACCGGAATCATACTTATCCCAATGGACAACAGTTCCTGGATTTGCTGCTTATATTGCTGATAGAAGTAAAGGCAACTTGATATACGCACCTTCAAATGACTCGTACAACTTCTCAATAGTGTAGAACCCCGTATTTTTAAAATATTATTTTTAAAGGTTTATAAATGACTAAAATGATTTTTGGAGAATTTATGAATATTTTCAGAAAAATTTATCTTTTTACACGTGCAAAACACGTGCAAATGCTTTCTTGAGAAGTTTGAAAGTCAAGTTTTCTTCATGAAAAATCATTATTTAATATTTGAGATTTATTTAGTATCTTTCCAGATTTTTCTAAAATTAATTGGAACTATTTGTAAATTTTGAGAAAAGAATGACCTTTTTGCAAATTTGTCATTTTTAGGGGTTAAAATGTAAAATATATTTTCTGGACGTTTTGAACAGTACCGGTTGAGATTTAGGATTATATTTTACTTTTAAATCCTAATTTAAATGAATTTTATTGAATTTCCAAGAATAGAGCTATATATATAAAGTTGTATTTTGAAGGGATTATTTTGCAAAAGTGGGTAAAACCCTAAACTTCATTCCGGATATTTAAAAAGAATTTGCAGCCATCATTCGCTGCACAGTATAGAATTTTGTGATTTTTCTTGGGAGGTTCAAGAGGAGGTTTTGGATCTCGCAAAAGGAGAGACTTTATTGTTGGATCTCGTCGTTTCCTAAGGTGAGTGACATGTTATTTTGCTTTGTGTATGTTTTATGTGAGTGATGTAAAATTGTTTGTTGTTTGCTCTATGTGAATGTTGTAGATTTGGTTGTTGTTTCGACTTATGTGAATGAACGTTCCGTTGTTTGTTTTGACATGTTTGTTTGAACAATGCAATGATTGTTGTCGTATTATGTATGTGATATCTATGAATGTTTAGTAAATCTTGGTTTATAAATTTGTATCGCTAGAAAGCATGTTTAAGATATGAGTATGGTTATGATAATAAGGGATTGGATGGATGAACATCTGGATCTCGTGAATACAAATCAGATTTTGGTTTTGAGTTGTGAAAAAAATTCAGTATTGAGAAACCCTAATGGAAAAATTAAGAATTTAGAACATGAGAACTTGAGTTTTGAGACATGGGTTGATTTGAGTAATGTATCCAACCTGAGGATACTTTGAGATTTTCATTTTTACCTGAATATGAATTATTTTCATAAACAATGATTTCTTTTAGAAAACTCTAATTTTGATTATCATGTACAACCAAAATTAGGCAGACTATAGGCCGACAGTCGACTATCAGACCTTTCAGTCGACTGGCACGACCCAGCTGCTAGATCTTCAGTTTTCTTGAAAATCCGTTCTGGACAGTCGACTTAGGACCTTTTCAGTCGACTGGTACACTTAGAATTTATTTTTAAAGTTATCGTAGTTTCCTCTCTGGTAAGTCGACTTATGACTTTTGCAAGTCGACTTATAACACTTACAATATTTTCTTAAAGATTTCTGGAATTTCTCTCTGGTAAGTCGACTTATATTTTTTTTTTACAAGTCAACTTATGATCTGGTAAGTCGACTTATGATCTTTATAAGTCAACTTATAATACTTAAACGTATTTTCTTAAAATCATGAAATTTTCCCTCTGGACAGTCGACTTACTACAGTATTAGTCGACTGGTTCTGATGTGTTCTCGTTAGTTTGAATGTTTCTCTCGAATGATTTATTCTTCAAATGTTTTAAGCTATACTTTATCTTCTATTAAACATATGATTTCAAGATGCTAAGTTGAGCAGTTTCAGATGTGAGTATGGTTAAGATATTTGAGTTCAGTCTCTAGAGCATGTGTGTGACCCTAGCATACCGGTGTTGAGTTCTTTTGTTGAGGCCTGTTGAGGCATTTCAGTTGTTCAGTTGTTGAGTTAAGTCCGGTAAGGTACACAAACTCTAGGAGATTCGTTAAGTAATTAAATAACCCAAAAATGATAAGGACATGCACTAGTGGTGATGTGATGAACGGGAATATGAATTATGTACCTCAGTATGGCTTTCGGTGTGGGATTTAATCTCCGAAATTATCCAAGTAACTTACTTGTGGTGTGGGATCTATCTCCGGAATTATCCAGGTAAATTACCTGTGGTGTGGGATATATCTCCGGAATTATCCAGGTGATTACTTGTGGTGTGGGATTGATCTCTGGAATTATCGAGGTCGAGGCGACACACATGTGGTATTCGTGTGATGATGTGTCAATGTTTCAGTGTGGGATGATCTCCGAAATTATCCAGGTAAAATACCTGTGGTGTGGGATTTATCTCCGGAATTATAGGGCATTGGCTAATGCTCACAGTTTATCTTTATCTCGTAGTAGTCATCGTGATAGGATTAGTTGCATAGCGGGGGATTGAACCCTATGAAGTGAAGACGTTAAGGGCTTGCACCGAACCTATGTAGAGTGAGATGCATAGACTTCGACAAGTACGCATTAGAGAGTCCGCATATAGAAATTGTGTTTTCCTGACTCGGTTTTATGCACGTGGTTTTCCTGGTTTCTACACTTGACACTTAGTTTAGTTTCACTTGTTGTTTACGTGTTTCCTAGCTATGTCATATTTTAGGTATTCTTGTTTATTACATGTTGTTTAAGAATCCATGCTTAATGTTCATTTATGTTGTTTACTTTTATGTCACTCACACCATTTATGGCTGACCCCTTTAGTTTTGGGGGTTAGGGATCATCTCTAGCCTCATATGTTGCAGGTTATTGCTTAGAGTTTGGAGGTATGGATGCTTGAGTTAGTTTTGAGATAAATTGATTTAATAGAGTTTTGTGTAAATTTGTAAAGCAGTGTTGTAAAAAGACTGTGTTGTGAATAAAAGAAAATTATGATTTGAGATGTTTTAAATTCTGCTGTGCTATATAAAAGATTATTGTAATAAAAGTTAAAAATTTCATTGGTGTTGGTTGTGTTTAATGTTACATTGAACTTGATGCTGGGATTGTGCCACGTATTTTCTAAGATATTATATTAGAAATTCGGGGCGCTACAGAGATTGGTATCAGAGCATGCTTCAATAGTAATAATAAACATGGCATAAAAATAACCTAGGTGTGGACACTAGAGTGTGAGTACCTAGGTGTGGACATTAAAGAGTGAGTATCACATAGAACTGAAACATGATGTTTTACCTTTGGGATACAATTGAGGTTTTGCCAAAGGATATTGATGTGAGTTTGAATTGTGTGTGATGCTCTAACTTTTCCCTCGTTTTGCAGTATTCAGAATGGTTGCACCCAGGCCCAGGAATGGTGGTAACAATGAAGATGGATCTGGTAGTTCTCGAGGAACTGGAATCGATCTTGAGGCTGAATTTGCCAAGGTGTATCAGACTCTGAATGCGCTAATGACATTTAATTTGGCGCAAAGTCAGAATCAACAGCAGAATCAACAGCAAAATCATGGAGCTGGACAGGGACTGGTTAACGCCGATCCTATCAAGCAGATCGAGTCCTTTAAGAGGATGAGGCCGCCAGTTTTTGAGGGGCAATCTGATCCAAACGCAGCTGACGATTGGATTAGAAGGATGGAGACAATCTTCGAGGTATCAGAGACTCCAGTAGCCAATAAGGTGAAGTTGGCTACGATGCAGCTAGAAAAGGACGCTGGTGTCTGGTGGGAATCGCTGAAGAGGACTTTGGGAGATCAGCCGATGACTTGGGAAGCTTTTCTGGAGGAGTTCAGGGATCGCTTCTTTCCCCTAGATGTTCAGGAGAAGATGGCGACCGAGTTCTTGAACCTTCAGCATGGCAGCATGACCGTGCGGGAGTATGAGACCAAATTTGCTCAGCTGTCGAGGTGTGCACCAGAGTTGATCGTTGACGAGGCGAAGAAGGCCAAGAAGTTTGAGCAGGGCTTGAGGCCAAACTTGAGGTCGAGGATGATCCCGTTGGGCATCAGAAGGTTCGACAAGTTGGTCAGGAGAGCAGCTATGACTGAGGAGGACATGGACTAGTTCCAGAGAAGGCAAGATACATGGAACCAGAACAAGAGGCCAGCATCAGGTCAGAGTGGGAAGGGATTTCCCGCGAAGCAGATCAAGTTCAGTGATCCAGTGCAGAAGGCACCTACAACTCAGGGAGTGACTTGTTATTACTGCAAGGAGGCAGGTCATTACAGGTCAGCGTGTCCGAAGTTGGCGAAGCAGATTTGTTCCCAGTGTGGGCAGGCAGGACATTCTAAGCCCCATTGTCCACAATTGAGGAAGGATGGTTCGGGTAGAAGCAAATTCCAGAGGCAAGGGCGAGTATTTGCAATAACCGAGGAGGACGCGGGTAACTCGGAAGATGTAATACAGGGTATGCAAGAATTCTGATTTTATTTTAAATCAATGTAATAAGTAAAACCTTTATTCGAGAATAATAGGAGATTGAGTATCACTCTTCTTGTAACAGGAATTGTTTTAATTAATGGAATAAAGGCAAGGGTTTTATTTAATACTGGTTCATCGCATACTTTTGTATCGCCAAATTTTGCAAGGATCTTAGGTGTGGAACCTAAGTTGTTTCCAGGCAGGGTTTTGTCGGTGGCAACGCCGTTAGGTGAAGAGTTGATTGCGGATCGATATTACGAGGGCTGTGATATCGAGATTGGTGGGAGGTTGTTCGGCATTGATTTGATCGAGCTGCAAGTCTTGGGTGTGGATGTCATCGTGGGCATTGATTGGATGGCAATATATGATGCCACAATTGAATGCAAGCAGAAGGAGGTGTTGGTGAAAGCACCAGGTGGACCCGTAGTGACTTTCCAAGGGAAGAAAAAAATTCCGAAGGTGGCTGCAATGGTATCCAAGATGGTTATTTCAGATGAAGTCAAGGGCATTCCGGTTGTCCGAGATTTTCCTAAGGTGTTCTTGGATGATTTTCCAGGATTACCGTCGCAGAGAGATGTGGAGTTCTGCATCAATGTTCAGCCGGGGAGTGCACCGATTTCCAAGGCTCCGTACAGGATGGCAGCTGTAGAGCAAGACGAAGTGAAGAAGCAGATCGAGGAGCTGTTGAGCAAAGAGCTTATCAGGCCGAGTTCTTCTCCGTGGGGAGCTCCAGTATTGTTAGTCAAGAAGAAGGATGGGTCAATGAGGATGTGCATTGATTACCGGGAGTTGAATAGGGTGACTATTCAGAACAAGTATCCACTGCCGCGGATTGATGATTATTTCGGGATCAACGGCACTATAACAACAACCTATTTTTGGGTCACTGATAATTTCACCACCAAAATAAAGCCAAATAGGAATATCGTAATCCATACCTATACATATTTATAAAAAAATTAATCATTATCTACTAAACAAAATATATGCGATAAAATAATATACAAATCATACCTTGAAGTTAATGATCAGAAAAGTTGAGCAATTTCGAGCTTCGAGAAGACGACGCAGAGAATGGGTTGATAACAAATTCGCTATGTAAATTCCCAAACAAAGAAAATTTGGAATACGGATTTAGGGTTTTCAGAGTGGGAGGAGATATGAATGTGAGAGAAGAAGAAGATGAATGTGATAGAAGAATAAGATCCTTTAAGATTTTGTAGAGTTTTTTAGAGTAAGATCTACAATTGGGATAGTAGGGTTTTGGAGTTGGATTTCGAAATTGGGGGAGAAAGAGAAGAGAGAGAGACACTATAAATATAATGAGATAGCGTCAGCGATTGTGATTTAATATGGTCACAAACGACATAGCACGCTAACCTGGTTAGCGCGCCTAGCATAAAGAGGCGCGCTAACGGAGTTAGCGTGTCTATACTGGGTTTTTTTCCTACACCCCTACTTGAGGAGTAGCGTTCCCTACTGTCAACCATCACGCTAACCAATTTAGCGCGACAGGTTTAAATAGGCACGCTAACGGAGTTAGCGTGTCTATATTTAGTGAGTTTTTCCGTATACCCCTACTTGAGGGGATAAGTGGTGTCCCCTAGCACACGCTAACTGAGATAGCGCGAATAATATTACTAGGAGCGCTAACTCAGTTAGCGACAATGACTTTTTGGTATTAAATTTTCAAACAGGGACAGTTTAGTACATACTTACAAAAAGAGGGATAGTTTGGTAAAAAAATCTAGAGACTTGATCTATTCTGCAGTTTGTGCCTTTGTGGTTGATGAATATTCCTTCAGAACATGAAGGAGAAAAGACCATGAAGAAACGATGGATGTATATGAGCCCATAGTTATGAACAGAGTAGGGGAAATATGGTGTTGACTACTGAGAGAGCTGATATTTATGATACCTTAGCTTAGTCTTTAATAAGCTTGAATTTTATTTATTTATTTATTTTTAAGTGAGTAATTACCTGACTGAAACTGAATAATTGCTGTTGGCTCCTTAATACTAGTAGCTTCCGTAAATTTTTTTTGATGACGAGATTCAGTCATAAGATTCCAGCCCAAATTTATTTTAAAAAAGAGTATATGAACAAACAACATTAAATTTTACACAGTGTAAAACTGGAGGAAGAGAAAGAGTAGAATATACAACACAAAAAACATAAGAAGCAATGAAAAGCATTCCCTAAAAATCAATAGCCATCGACGAAACTGGCAGACAGTGGCAGACAAGCAAAAGGGAGGAGTCAGTGAGCCACGGACCGAGATGGTAGAATCAGCAAGATAAGGCAGTGACGAGAAACAACAAACGCTGACCCCGACGCATCAGCCCAACAACGGGATCATCACGGCCATGAGCAGTGGCATAGAAGCAGCGCAGCAAAATCCAAAATAAGAGAGCGAAACAAAACAAATGAGACATTTGCAACCAAGCCCTCAAGAAAAGATAAGTAACTGAAGAGTAAGGGAATATGACCAACTGGACTGCATATAGCAAAATGATGAGCTTCCGTAATTTAGCTTTCCCAGTTCTGATTTTACTCATATGAAGTCTAGACTGCATATAGCAAAATGCTTATGATTTGAGGATGAGAATGATGAGATAACCTTGCAGAGCTCATGTAGATTGTCATCTAGAGCTAGAAATTGAGGCCATGAATTTCTGAAACTCTAGACAGTGACATGGCTACTTGTCTAGTACCTGCCAGGTATTTTTCAGATGAAAAAATTCTTGTTCAGAATCCAGGAACCAGGAAACATATATCGTTATGTTGGAATTTCTGTATCTGAAGATTCTGAACTGGTATGAGCTTCTGAAAACTATATGAAAACAATTTCTGAAGACAAAAACAGTTTGGATGGCAGCTGCACACAAATTTAAAGTTTCATATAGGCAAGAAAAACTATTACCCGAGTAAAGGTAATTAGTACAAGAAATTAATTCCAAATAGTTGGCCTCCTACAAACACTATATAAGATACAACAACAGGGAACTACATCTTTCGCAAGGATGACTGATAGCATTGCTCTTCGATTACTGAAATCTTTTAAAGGAATTAGTTGATGACTATATCGAGCTCCGGTTGCAAACAACACAAGCAATTAAGAGAATGGCAGAGGAGGCAACATCCTCCTCCTCACTCAAGCTACTTCTCTTGAATTTGCAGGGTTTGTTCAGCCTCACTACATCTTGCCTTGGCTCCTTGAACTTCACACCACTCTCATTCCTCTTCTTCTTCATGGCTTCTATCTTGTACACCATCTTCTCTATCTGTTTAATAACAGTAGCTGAATTTATAAAGCAGTGCTTGTTATTTGTGGATGGGAAACAAGCTCAGAGCCTGCTCCTTTTATAGTGGACAGTGGTGCAATTTGGTCTTCCTATTACATTTTTACATAATTGTATCCATTACTCAGGACTTGTCATCATTTTCTGTGTGACGACTCAAAGGTGTGCATAGTAGGCCCCAAAATCTGTTATTACTGCCATGCTAGAATAATTAACTTGAAAGGCTAGCTAATCCATACACACCTGTTAGAATATAAATACTAAACTATTAATTCTTACTACAACTTCGATGTTTTAAATACTAAATACTTAAGGTTAATTCTTACCACAATTTCGGAGTTCTGATATATTAGTTGGGTTTTCACAATATCAAACTTCTATTGTAGAATAATACAGTTACAATAAAACTAGAAAGTAGTTTTGTCAATAGTTTTCTTTAATTATAGCTGCTATCAGGTGGATATGTCTGATTAAGAGTAACATGGTGTGGTTAAGACAATTGCAAGAAAATATATGCGGAGATGGTCAATTTTTTTTTTATATGCCACTTTTCAAAACTATTTGAAGAAAGAGGACAGTTGTCAAAGTATTTGCGCTTGTGAACTCAACAGCTAAACTCGCCGTTTCTAACGGGAAAGACGAGTTTAGTTATTTCATGCTTGCCATTGGAACACGGCGAGTATAATTTATTTTTTTATTTTTTTGAGAAACTTGTCATTCTCAACGACGAGTTTAGTTCAAAATTTTCAATGAAAACTCGCTGTTCTCAACGACGAGAACATTTACACTAGACCCGCTGTTGGAACAGCGAGTTTAGTTCATTTTTTTTATTTTAAAGTCTCGCCGTTCCCAACGGCGATGACATTTACACTAGACTCGTTGTTGGGAACGAGGAGTTTAGTTTTTTTTTTTGTTGAAGACTTACCGTTCCCAACAGCGAGGACATTTACACTAGACTCGCTGTTGGGAACGATGAGTTTAGTTCAAAAACATTTTTTAGAGTGTTTTTTTTCAAAAATTCACCAAGTTCAATAGATTGTTTCACTCTCTGTGAAATTATCTACATCATAGCCATTCCCAACATTGAGTCTAGTATAAATGTCAACACCGTTGGGAATGATGAGTCTTCACTGAAAATTTTGAACTAAACTCGCTATTCCCAACATTAAGTCTCGTGTAAATGTCCCCGTCATTGGGAACGGCGAGTTTTTCAAAAAATCAGCACTAAACTCGCTGTGTTCCAACGGCGAGTATGAAACAACTAAACTCGTCGTTGGAAACGATGAGTTTATTTGTCGAGTCTATAAACACAAATATTTTGGCAACTGTCATCTTTCTACAAATAATTTCGAAAAGTGGCCTATTAAAAAAAAATCGAGATAGTCTATTTTTAGCAGAAAATTTTAAAATTAGTAAAATTTCAATGTAAACAATTAACTTATCTATAAAACTAGCTCTACTTATTGTTGTATTTGTTTGTATATGGATAAGGTTATTTGAAAAAGGTGGAAATTATTGTGACTTCACATGATGAGATGAAACCAAGGAGAACATGATTGGCTGTTTATTATAATTGGAATGTAGGCACTACAAAGCCATGTGACTTGCTATGATACAAGGCATAGAATTTAGCAAAAATCTTCACCATAGGCATAGGGTACAAAATGTGTGCATGTGTTCATATGTTTGAGATTCAGTGAATCCATTTAAAATTTTTAATGCATGCATGGAAACATTATAATTGCTAAAAGTAAGGATTCAACTCATAATCCTAATTAGTGTAACACAAACAAATTAAGATCTTTTCTCTGTTAAGATATCTGTATTTGGCAGGCTTCATTGCTCGAGGTATAATTGATTATTAATTAATTTTTCAATAAAGAAGTTGCCCCATAAATTTTGCTCTTGTTGTTATGGATAAGTTTCCCAGGTTGATATTCTACAAGAGCTAACCAGTTTGCTTAACATTACAACGTAACATGTACGTCAAACAGTAAATCTTGACAATAAGAAAGAGATAAGGCCTATAAAATTGAAACTATAGATAATCAAGGACAAATAAGAGAGCTTGTTCTCATCAAATTTATGAACTTTTTGGCATGTTTTGAGTTGAATATATATTTGTGTATAATCACTGTGATGGTATTAAATGACGAAACATGAAGGCCCATGGTTTGTGGTTGATCATGTAGCACATGAAAGAGACAAGGATAACAGAAAATGGAGTGTTTGGCTCCATGTATGCAGAGCAAACGGGATGTTTGGCACTGAAAGAAACATGGCAAAGACAGTATATATATGGTCCTTCTGACTTCTCTTCATTCTTTCATAATGAATGAAAGCAGTCCTCCGTATTTACCCCCATAAATCCACAAGTAACTGAAGTTTGCATGAAGATTGACCTAAAGACAGCAGTTGAGTAGTTGCCGGTAGCTACAGATTTTTTTTTTTTTTTTAAAGAAAGGTAGAATACGGTCACCATGTTTCATTAATAAGAAATTAAAGAAACAAATCCAGAGTACTGGGCCCAATTACAACCTACAGACAAAAAATAGAACATACACGAAGCAACATAACCCGTACAAACAATAAATCCCTCCAACAACCCTGGAGGGTGGGCAGACAAACGTGCTCGGTCCAAAAAAATTGTATGTACGTCAGTTTAGCTTTGTACACTGCCTCCACGGCACATGCACACCCACCTGAAGCTAGTCTGGCGGGATTTTATCACCCGCCGATTCCTGCCTTCACATCGCTAGGGGACCCCATCTTTGGGCCCAAGCCCCGCAGGCCTTTGACAACTGTCGAGCTCAGTCTACTCGCTGGGGAGGCCATTTTTGGGCCAAGCCCCGTAGGCAGAGTTTTGACAACTGCCAAGCTCAGTCTACATCTCCTATTCTCCCACAAACATGCTATAATAACTTCTCCACCACAAACCGTAGTCAAGGAGAGCCGTGGAGAGGATACCTTCGCCTCTCTCACGCCCTTGCTATCTCCACTAGTGATTTCTCACAAATACAGACCACCACCAATATAGAGTAGTAAGGAGCAACATTTTCACTCACTCACTCTCTCACTCTCTCTCTCAATCAGAAAACCAAAACAAGACCCAGCTGAATGAAGTATCACCTTCTCCTCTCGCCACACCGGGCGATGGCATTGGGCGTCAGCTTCCCTTATGAGGGCGTAGTGGTGGTGGTTCCCCGTCGACTGTGGTCATCAGGTGAGGCAGCCCGCATGCAGCCCCCGCCTCTCAAGAAAATATCCCAACAGAACGGGGTACAAGCTCCAGCCACTATCTATGGCACTGCCATCAGCACAAACCCCGACTACTTCGCCAACTACACCAACCCTGGAGGTCCAAATCATGGCAGCAGATCACCGTAATCGGCCCCGAGAGCGTGGACATGGTGGTGGCAGCGAAGGAACCGTTCCGGCCCCACAGAAGGAGACGGACGACGGCCTCGGTAAAAGGCATAGGGCACAAGAGTAACGAGTGAGTATGGCTCGGGGGGGGGGGGGGGGGGGGGGGGGGGGGAGGGCATCTTCGGGCCCTAGCCCCACAACCATACTACACCGCAATCATCACACCGAGACACACCCAACTCAGGCAGCGCCACCAACCCCCCACACAAATAAGATCTCTGCCGTCTCGCACATCGACACTGCCATCCTCACTCTCTCATCATTACGAATCGCAGAGCGAGAAGCAAACCCCGGCATCTTCACACGCAGTACCAGCCCTCAAAAAAACCAAATCATAGCCGCAGAGTGTCGTGATTGGCCCCGAGAGTGTGGACATAGTGGCAACCGCGAAGAACATCTGGGCAAACAACAAGCAAAGCCAACCAACCCCAACCTAACCCAAACTCTAACCAACCAACTTACCCCCAAAACACGTCACAGATCTGGAGCTCGTCGCTGCCGCTAGGTCGTTGGCACGATGGCAGTACAGTCGGCCGCTGCGCTCGACGGCAACACCAGTGACGATGGCCGGACCCTTTGCTCGACCGCTGGACGCGTCGCACGACGGGGAGCGCTGGAGGAGCTGGAGGAAGGGGGAAAGGGACGGAGGCTTTCCGCTCTGGAGGATGGATCTGAGAGGGCTGTGAGCACAGCAAGAGGAATCGCAGCAGGAGAGAGGGTGGAGAGAGGATGAATCGCGGCGGGGGAGAGGATGAAACGCGGCAGGGGAGGAGAAAGAAAGAGGATGTTAGGTGGGTGAAGGGCGAGATGGTAGGGGGGTCGAACGGGGAGGGGGCGGCGAGATCCCCGCTGCCACCCCCTCCAAGCTCTCTCTAGATCTAGGGTTTTTTGGGGGAGCTTCTCTCTCTAGAAAATCTAGAGAGAGAAACTCGTAACTCAAATTATTACTACTAGTAATTTACACGTGCGATGCACGTTTTAATAATTTCAAGAAAATAAAAATAAAAACTTTGACGTAGGTGCCGGAAACCTCCTTTATATTAGCTATGTACGTGCGTTGCACATGTTGGTAGAATGACAAAATGACAAATGACACTAAGGCCTTCTCCCATTATAATATTAGAGATAATATTAAAATTTGTAGCTACAGAAATTGCAAATGTAATTCTTCATTGTTGATTTCGCTGTGGATGTAGGTCATGTTGGCGGAATCAATGTTAAATCCGGTGTTTTAAATCTCTTTACTTTCCTGATGAAATCAATATAGCATACACCATGACAGCTTTCCGGAAGAAACCAATTGCTGTATCGGGAATCTGCAACAGAGAAAAAAAAACAAAAAAAAAAACTTTTTAATGAGGATGGTTGGATATGCTGTATCTGATTATTGCCATATTAGCCAAGTTTGCTATAGAATTATATAAGTTTTTCTTATATAATTTCACTACCATTTCCTTCACTACCTTAGGTGGCATACTCCTATTGGAGAGTTCTCCCACCTACTCTATAATCCTCTACCTATTGGAGTGTGCCACTTAAGGTAGTGAAGAAAAATGTAGTGAAATTGGTAGTGGCTCTAGCATTACTCTTTTCTTTATTCCAGGTCAAGCAAATGCAATTAATAATGGTTCCTATAAGGTTTTATATGAAACTAGTAACATACACGTGCGATGCACGTTTTTTTCTTAAAATTTAAACTAAGAACTCTGATTTACACCTGTATGTCTTAATCAATATGATTATATATTTTAAAAATAATTATGAAGACTATAATGGGAGAGTTGGAGTTGCACATTTATTGCATGTAAGCATGTAGATTTACAACCCCAACTCTTCCATTATAATAGTTATTATATATTATATTATAGATAGATAGATAGATAGATAGTTAGATACATAGATAAATATATAGTAATTTACACGTGTGATGTACATTTAATATATTTTTTAAAAATTAAAGTAAAAAATTTAACATAGTAAGGACTCGAACCTGAGACCTCCTTCATATTAGTTATGCTCACACGTTGATAGATTTACAGATTTACAGATTTACAAATGACACTAAGGCCTTCTCCCACTATAATATTAGAGAGAGTTTAGCTAGCTACTGCTAAAAGGTTTTAATCATTTGTCAAGCATTCATTCTTGAAATTAAACATGGAAATATCTTTGACCAGAGTCCAAGAATCATGACCAAGTTAGGTCTAATTCATGTGGATATTGAGCTGGAATGAGCTGCACCATGTGTGCATGCAATTAGGGTGATATTTCATGCATGTTATCTTCTTCAAAATGAAAACATGCAGCAAGAAAAAGAAAGAAAAAAAAAAAAAAAAAAAAAGAACCCACCCACTAAGGAAGATACCTAAAATGCATAATTGGAAAGCCAATTTTAAATTCATTCCAATAATGTTCATTCATTATATATACCTCTGTTTCTTCGCATTTTCTGAATATTAAAAAACATACATACGCCTATCTGTGAACATATTCATATAATACGACGAGCTGTGTAGATCCCTAGTCTCCTCTCATTATACTAGTACTAGTATCATACACGTGCACACGTGCACGTGGAAAAAATTGAAGGATAATGAAAAGGGCAAAAAGGAAATAATTTCCAAAATGATCCACCTTCAAAAATATTTACCAAACTGGTCCACTTTCAAAAATATTTACCAAAGTTAGTCTATAACCCAACACGTGCGTTGCACGGATTGGATTAAGGACTAGGGGTTCTCCCATTATAGTAGTAGAGATATTCACTTTTGAATGCATTAAAAGTATAGCCCTCATCCTTAGCCGTCCAACTTAAAGATTGGATTTATCTACTTTCATTTAAAAATTATGTATCCATCCTACTTTTGTATCTAAATGGGCTCAGTAGTATCCATGGGCTCAGTAGTATCCATCCTACTTTTATATGATCCACTACCAATTTTACTATCATTTTCTTTTAACTATCTTAGGTGGCACACTCTTATTAGAGAGTTTCACTACCTACTCTTTTTTTTTTCTTCTATCTGTTAGAGTGTGCCACCTAAGATAGTGAAGAGAAATATAGTAAAATTGGTAGTGGATGTAGCATATGAAAAGCATATCTACCATATGTGATTATCTATTTTTTTGCATTTCTGGTCGAAATTTTTAGTCACCATCAAACATGACACAATCCCGAACCTAAACTTGTGCTGGAGAGATAATTGTATGATATGGCTAAAAATAGGATTGAATCGGGACCGTTCAAATCGGGCACGAATCTTAAAGCTCTCAGGGGTAAAACATTAATTTCACCTACAAACAGGTCCGAATGGGGAACTAGATCTTTCTTCAAAATCCAATAGCCCAAAAACGGATCTGTTCTGCTGGGTATGGGTAGCAACCCGCTACAAACCAACCCAGATGGATAAGAAGTGGTTCAAATTCATGGTTATCCCTAAGAGACAGTTTCAACTGTCCCCCTTATCACGAAACGAGTCAAACTCTCTTCTTATCCATAAACATTCGGAAGTAAAGATTCATCCTTATCTCGAAACTGGTTCCTAAGGCGACTATAAATATCCCTCTCCCCCCACCGTGACAAGGTAATCAATTTTTTTCTACCTAAAGCTCTTTTTCATGATCCTTCAGATTACTGACAAGAGCGTCGGAGTGTTAATCACCGGGATCCATTCCGGTGTATCGAAATTTGTGCAGGTTCACGGCGGCAGCGAGAAACCAGTCAACATGCCGGTGAAAGTCAGCAGGTTGGCTTACTTGTTTCCTTCAAGAATTCACAAATTCATCGGTTTGCTTCCACACCAAAATCAGCAACAACAGATTGGCACCGTCTGTGGAAATCAGAAAAAGCAGTCCAACCCTATTTCATCAGCAAAAGTAGTTTCAAGCTATGCCTCTAAAGAAGGGGAAGACGACGGCCTCTAACCGTAGAGCCACTCCCGCTCCTTCTCCTCCACCACTCCAGGAGATCAACCCTCAACCCGCTCAATAAGTCCAGCAGCCTGGACAGTCTCTCCCTTAACCTGCCCAGCAGCCGCAGCCTGGACAGCCTCTTCCATAGCAACCTCAGCCCCAGCAAGCTCCTCAAGGGCCTCAAGGGGTTGCCGCAGACCCTCCCACTGGAGTCGCCAAAAACAACCTCTTCATCATGACCACGTCTCCATACACAACCCCTCTTCCAACTCCATGGCCTCTCACAGACCCCCAATGCTGAAGGATCTCCGCGACGTTCTTATCAACCGGCAGCACGGGATAGACCTTCGGACCCGCTTGGATGAGAGGCGGACCCATGATGGGATCCCCCGCCGAGAACATCAAAGGGGTCTGGCGATCCGGTCCCCTAGGGTCCGATCCCCCCGCAGGCCAGATCGCAGAAGGTCTAACTTTCTCAGGAGGTGAAAGGAGTCACCCCAGCATCGTCAAAGGAGTAGCCGCTCTCCAGTCGGCCGGCCCGCCCCTCGGGACCACCGAGAGCGGGAGACACCTGTTACGAGGGCAGAGTTCCAGCAATTTCAAGAGGCAGTCCTGAGGGCCCTTAATGTTGCTCCCGACCACGGTCAGCGGGCGCCCAGTCCTCAACCTACCCCAAACCATAGGCGTCGTACTCCCAGTCCTCAACCTACCCCAAGCTATCGGCGCCATACTCCCAGTCTTCAACCTACCCCAAGCTATCGGCACCGTACTCCCAGTCCTCAACCGGCCCTGAGCTATCGTCGTCACATTCCCAGTCCCCTTCCGTGCGAGGACGAGTCCCAGGCCTCAACAAGGTATAACCGAAGGAAAGATTCGGTCTACTGCCGTCTCCACGAGATGGAGAGGCGCCTTGGCCGACTGGACAGAGAGGAAGAGCAACGGGCGAGGAATTTTCGCCCCAGCAGGCCTCTATTCTCCCAAACCATAATGGAGGCACCAGTTCCAGATAACTTCAAGCCTCCTCATTTTGAATCATACAACAGGAAGTCCGACCCCGCTGACCAAATCGAGAGTTTTAAAACTCTCATGATGATCCACCGGGCATCAAACGCGCTTCTTTGCAAAACTTTTCCGACCACGCTGAAGGGGCCTGCAAGGGAATGGTACTCACGACTAGCCCCGGCCTCCATCTTCTCCTTCGACCAACTCGAATGCCTCTTCATGACTCACTTTGTGAGTAGCCGCCGAGCTGAAAAGACGAGCACCTCTTTGCTATTACTTCATCAAAGGAAGGGCGAGCGGCTAAAAGACTATGTTAAACATTTCACCGCGGAGGCCAGATCCATCGCCTTCCTGGACCAAACTGTGGCATCTGTTGCTGTAATATTCCGGACGGATATTACACTGTATAAATTATTTTATTATTATTTTCAAAATTAAATTATTTTATACAGATTGTGTGAAGATTTTTCGGTATACACATATATACATACATATGTGTGTTGTAGCAAATTAGTATATTGTACAAATTATGTGGTGAGTATTTTTGGACAAAATACTTCTCTTTGTCATGACAAATGGCTAAGTTTGGATTAGGAGGATTAACCTAGGATTAAGTGTGCATGAAAAAATTAGGAGAATTCTTCTAGAAGCTCACACCCATACCTCCACCTCACCATAGCACCATACCTCCACCTCATCCTCACCCTCCTTGGTAATAACCGGCCCCAAATTGGGGAGAGGGCTTGGTGCACTTTTGTGGGTGCAATTTTGCACTCTCCACCCTCTCCTCCACCTATAAATACCCCTCCCCTCTTCTCTAGTCTCACTTTTACAAAGAAAAAAAGAAGGAAAGGAAAAGAAAGAGTGAAAGACTAATAGGAGAGTTCTTCACTTGTAGGTTTCCATAGGAGTTCACAAAAGCTTAGAGGAAGGAGAAGGTTTGCATAGACTAGTTCTTCCAACAAGAAACAAAGGTGGGGGCTTTTCCATTTGCTTTGTTTGTTTGAGTTGTTGTTTTTGGTTTCTCCTTTTTCTTATTTTCTTGGTTTGATTTCCTTGGTTCTTTTGGGTTGTTGTTTCCTTGTGGTGGTGGTTGTGTGTTGCTATTTCTTGTTGTGTATGTTGTATGTGGAACAAGTGGAATAGCATTATGTATGGATAAAGGAAATAACCACATGAAAGGGAAAGAATGATAGAACTTTATGAAACACATAAAGATTGAACTTTGATGGTTGTAATTATTGTTCTTGTTGTTATTATTTTTGGACTAAATAAACATAAGCATATGGTGATTGTGTATACACCCATTTGGGGTTGTAGGACTTGACATGGGACTCATACACATATGTATATGAATATTATGTACATACCCATTTGGGATGTAGAACTAAACAAGGACTTGGCACAAGCATATGATTTTGCACATAGAACTAATTACTGCCCATTTTGGGGTTGTGGACTATTAAAAATAAGTCTTTCTTTGGTTTTTGCTCTCTACTTTGATAATTAACAAAACCTTGTTAACTCTTAGTTAATAAAGAAATAGGCTTGTTGTATGTAGGAACTAAGAGGTTAAAGAAAATAATGTTGTATTATGTTGGGCTTGTAATTTATAAAAGGTAGACTATTTGTAGTATTGTAGTTCATGCTTAAGTAGTAATAAATGTTTATTCTTAAGTGAAGTAGTAGTAGAAGTTTATGCTTAAGTGAAGTAGTAGTAGATGTTTATGCTTAAGTAAAGTAGTAGTAGATGTCTATGCTTAAAAAATAAGTAAAGGTTATGTTGAAGTAGTAATGGACATTTTTGTTTAAAATTGTAGTAGTAACCCCTGCTTCAATTGTAGTAGATTTCCATATTTAAATAAGCATCCATGCCTAGATTGTTGTAGGAATTACAATCCATGCCTAGATTGTTGTAGGAATTACAATTCATGCCTAGATTGTTGTAGGAATTACAATCCATGCTTAGATTGTTGTAAGAAAATTATATACCATGTTAGATTATTGTAAGATTGATACTCATGCTTCTACTATGCTTAGATTGTTGTAGGAAGTCCATGTTAGTGATATCTATCATGCTTGAGTTTATCCATGTTTAAAGTAGTAAGTAGATATTCATATTAAGTTGTAGTAAGCATTCATGTTAGGTTGTAGTTACACTCATGCTTAAGCATTAATAAAGATCCATGCTTAGTAGTAGGTATCCATGCTTAAAGTGTAGTAGATAATCATGCTTGAGTTGTAGTAGATACCTTGCTAATTTATTGTAGGAACTCATGCTATGTTGTGTAGATCATGCTTACCTTGTTGTAGGATAAATTATAGTATCCATGCTTAGGTTGGAGTAAGTATCCATGTTTAGGTGTACTAATTATCCATGTTTAATTGCAGCAATTTCCCATGTTTAATAAGCATCCATGCTTAGGAATGTTGTAGACTCATGCTAAGTATATATCCATGCTTAGATTGTTGTAGGATTTATGTTTAAATTACCTACCATACTTAGGAATGTTGTAGACCCATGCTAAGTATATATCCATGCTTAGATTGTTGTAGGACTAATGTTTAATTACCTACCATGCTTAGATTGTTATAGATTAATGTCGAAATAGAATACCATGCTTAGGAATGTTGTAGATTCATGCTATGTCATATACCATGCTTAGGAATGTGTAGGATTGATGTTAAATTACCTACCATGCCTAAGATTGTTGTAGGAATGCTTAAGTAGCCTGTCATGCTTAAAGATCATTGTAGGTTCCTATCATGCTTAAGATTGTTGTAGAATGATGTTAAAAGTGGTCTACCATGCTAATTATTATAGGTTAAAGTAGTAAGGAAAATCATACTTGTTGTATACCATGCTAATTGTTAATACTCATGGTAAGTTGTAGCAATTAGCCATGCTTAAAGTAGTAAGAGATATCCATGCTTAACCTAGTAGCTATTCACGCTTTAACTTATAGTAGCCTTCTACTTAAGTTGTATCCATGCTTGTAGTTGTAGTGTTAATATAGAATCTTCATGTTGTAGTTGTAGTATTAACTATCACGTTGTAGTTATAGTGTTAGTAAAGAACTATCATGTTATAGTAAATTGCGTTGGTAAAGAACTAGCATGTTGTGGTGGTAGCGTTAGTGAAGAACCAATCATGTGTAGTTGCGTTATTGTGTTGTGAAGTAGTTCTAGTTAATCCCCTAGAAGGAATTCCACAATTTAGATTACATAGTTAGAGCCATGCATGCTTGAATGGCGTATTGTAGCATTCTAGTTAGAAGAACCATGCTTGAATTGTACATGGTAGTGAAAGATTGAAAAGGAACCATGAATCCATGCATCTAGCTCCTAGGTGATTCTAGCTCAAACTTGAGAGAGAACCCAAGAATCTAGTTGCATGTAGTTCTAGTTCGTTTTGAAAAAGAAACCGTGGATTCTAGTTGTGTGAGGTCCAAATTGAAATTGGACCATATCATGGAGCCATTCCTCATCCTTATGGGCAATAAGGGTTGGGAATGTCACTAGTAATAGTTATTTCGATAGAAGTTGTTATGTCGCTTTGGGCTTCTCATTGGTAGAATGCCTGTTTTAGACTGTTAGTAGATTCTTCTGTTGCTTCTAATTATAGAAGATCGAGTTTGCTAGTAAGCACATTTGGTTGCTTCTAGATTTGATTACCTGTATGGTTGTTTTTGCATATGGTTGTGCTCGTACGTGGCTCGACTGGCCCGTATGTAGCTGTGGGTCTTATACGCAGCTCATTTGGCTCGTATGTGTGTTGTTGCTCGTACGCGGCTCAACCGGTCCGTGCGTAGCTGTTGGTCTCATACGCGGCTTATTTGGCTGGTATGTATGTTGTTGTCTCCTACGAAGCCGCCTGGCTCGTAGGTAGTTGTTCGTTCATACGTAGCTTATTGGCTCGTATGTATTTGGTTTACTCGTATATAGCTTATTAGCTAGTACGCAGTTTTGTTGTGCTCGTCTAGGGTGATACTATTACCTTAGGGTCTATCGACCATCAAGACATGTGTTTTCTTACTCCTAAGGGACTGTGGGCGAGTCACTCCTTGTGTACCGTCGGATCTTAACCGGTGTAGGTTGATCGCGGACCGGAGTATAGACGAAATCCAAGTTCAGGGTAGTGGCATGCAGGTACATTCATATTGTTGGGGTCTTGGATCGATAGGCCATGAACCAGATCCTTAGGGATTCTGGTAAGTCTAGGATGAGCAACCTAGAAGAGTTTTCTTGTGAAGTCTAACTTAAGACTTAGCATGTTGTGTAGATTCTGTGGTCATCCCTCAGTTTGTTTAGGGTTAGTGACATTGTTAGGGTAGTAACTTATGGCTGCTACTTAACCTTCATCTTTCGCCGAAGGGAAGGAGTTGGTGTTAAGGGTGATTCCTTATGATCCAACCTGTCCTATAGGTCTGCATTAGGTGGTGTTATTAGGTTGTACCCTTCTTGTCAAAGGAATACGGTCTGTGGCTTCTCACGAGTTGGGAGCATGGGATCCGTATCTCGTTTGTTAATTTTTTAAGTGCCTTGATAAGCAGGAGCGATTCCTGTCGGAACCAGGGGGATGGACCCTCAGCACTCCGTCTTGGCTTGGATCTAGGGGCGAACAAGCCATAGACTACGGTCTGGCTAGGGGGCAGCAGGGGGCTCTCCTGTTGGCGGAAACTCCGGGGTTCGTCAGATTTTTGAGTGAGGCAATAGTGGCAAACGAAGACACCACTATAAAACTGCAATTGGCGGAATTAGACCGTTTCGGGGCAACCTCATCAGTCATGTCTAATCTTCAGAAACAAGTTGAGTACAAGAGTAGAACTCATAGCGCGGGTTCAAATCCCTATAATGAAGAGACGGCTTGAGATGGGCGCATGTAGTATGGGCTGCATGTTGTTTCGGAGACTTGCTGGCATTAGAATAGGAGCATCCTATCTTTAGTCAATATTGCATTAGATTCTAGTTATAGCACTCACGAACACTTAAACTACACCGACACATTGCCATGATTGTATGTTTGTTTTGGGAGACTCGCTGCTAAGTTATCAGCCTTAAAGCGTCAGTGAATACTGATGTCTCCACTTCAATAGGTACTGGATCGCAGAAGTACAAGTGCAAGATTCAGGAGGACTCAAGGCAAGGATAGCGAGGAGTCAATGTCAATTTACGTTCCGCTATAATATTTATGTTGATTATCTCTTTGTTGAAAAGTACTCAAGTGAGAGTTACCAAGTGTTATTCTTCATCCCTTGTACTCTGATGTAAGTTGTTGAAAGTTGTAACACTTGGGATTGTAAAGGTATTATTGTAATACTGTTGTAATGTATTGCAGTTGTATAACACTCAGGCTTGTAATACATTTGTGTTGAATAAAAAGTTTTAAATTTTCCTGTTTTTCTGTGTATTGTGACTAATTGAAGAAAAGATTCTGGCTTATGTCACGGTTTCCCAGTATATGGAAATCGGGGCGTTACAGTTGCCTTCCAATCCAATGTCACTAACGACAACCTCAAAGCATCCCTTGCCAAGAAGCCTCATCGGGATTTCTCAGAACTTCTACTTAGGAGTGAGAAATACATCCGAGTGGAAAAGGCACTCACCCGCCCCGCTCTTGAGGGATCGTCCTCCGGGAACAAACGGAAGGGCGCAGAAGGAGCTAAGAAGATCCAGAAAGACAACGGAGGCCAACGTCGCCCTCCTCCCAGCTTCGAGAAGTTCACTCCGCTCAATGCAAGTGTCTCAGCCATCCTGATGGAGGTTAGGAAGGAGGGTCTTCTCCCACCACCTCCAAAGATGAACACTCCGGGCAAAAAAAGGAACAGGGACAAGTGGTGCCGCTTCCACAGGGATCACGGCCACGACACGGATGACTGTCGGGTCCTAAAAGACGAGATCAAGGCCCTTATCCAGAGAAGGAAACTCTCCAGGTTCGTGAGAAAGAACATGGCAGATCCTCCTCCACCCCCAGGGGGCTAATAAGTGAACCGAGCGGTACGCAGAGACTCCGTACTCCGAACCAGAGGTCATCCTACATCTCATTCACGAAGGCCCAAAGGGGGGAGATTCGAACTCCTCCGAAAAAGCCTTCGTCCAGGAAGTAAATTCCGTAGAGAACCGTCCTCCTCCCAGGGGCCTTGGGGTCCCTGTCACTTTTTCAGATAGAGATCTGGAGGGCGTCCGAACGCCCCATTGTGACGCGTTGGTAATAAACCTCCACATGGCCAACTTTGATGTGCGTCGGGTCCTAGTCGACAACAGCAGTTCGGTCGGGTCTTAAGCTGTCCAGGGATCGACTCAAGCCCGCCGGATACACTCTCCACGGGTTCACAGGGGTGCCAGTGATAATCGAGGGTGTCATAACTCTCGATGTAACCGCTAGCAAAAACCTAACCACCCGGAGCAAGCTGATGGATTTCATGGTGGCGGATGTGAAGGCCGCTTACAATGTCATTTTGGGTCGACCAGACCTAGATGCTCTCCAGGTCATACCCTCGGCTTATCACATGAAGATGAAATTCCCCACCACAGCGGGCGTGGGAGAAGTCAGAAGGAGTCAGGAGGCGGCCCGTAAATGCTACATGACCTCGGTGGGAGGACCAGTCCTCTCCCTTGAAGCTCTTGAACTCCTCCAAGGGAGTAGCCAACCTATATCAGAGCCGATCGATGAGCTGGAAGAGGTAGCCTTATCGGAAGAGGATCCGACCAGGACGTTCCAGATTAGCAAAGCCCTTCCCCCTTTCGTCTGATCTGACATTATCTGCTGTATAAGAGGAAATCGCGATTTATTCGCCTGGACTGCGACTGACATGTCGGGAATCTTCGAAGAGCTCCTCATGCACCACCTCAGTGTCGCTTCGGGGGCTAGACCTGTTCAGCAAAAGCGACGCAAATTCGCCCCCGAGCGCCAGCAAGCCATCAAAGAAGAGGTTGAGAAACTCTTGAGGGCTCGGTTCATACAGGAGGTCAACTATCCAGAGTGGCTATCCAATGTCGTGATGGTCAAGAAAGTGAACGGGAGCTGGAGGATCTGCATTGACTTCACGGATCTGAACAAGGCCTGCCCCAAAGATCCATTCCCGCTCCCAAGCATTGACGCCCTGATTGATGCAACCTCGGGCCATGAACTCGTAAGCTTCATGCATGCATTTTCTGGGTACAATCCTATTAGGATGTTCTCTCCAGACATTCCAAAGACCACTTTCGTTACCGACCAGGGTCTATATTGCTACCGGGTCAAACCCTTAGGGCTCAAGAACGTCGATGCCACCTATCAGCGGCTTGTTAACAAGGTCTTCAAGGAACAGATCAGTCAGAACATGAAAGTCTATGTAGACAACATGTTGGTGAAGAGCGTCAGCAAATCGGATCATGTCTCTGATCTCCAAGAAGCTTTTAACGTGTTGAGGAGACACGATATGAAACTGAACCCGAACAAGTGTACGTTCGGCGTCACATCCAGCAAATTCTTGGGGTTCATGGCCAGCTAAAGAGGCATAGAGGCCAACCCCGAGAAGATTCAGGCCATACTCAACATGGCTCCCCCCTCCAATGTTAAAGATGTGTAGACTCACCGGACGCCTCGCGGCCATAGGGCGTTTCTCTCCAAATCTTGAGAAAAATGTCTCCCGTTCTTCAAGGCTCTCAGGGGGGCTAAAGGTTTTGAGTGGGGGCAACAGCAGTAAGAGTCCTTTGATCAGCTCAAGGCCTACTTAGTTAACCCCCCACTCTTGAGCAAGCCAAAGCCTGGGGAAGTCCTCTACATATACCTCGCCACTTCGGAGCAGACCCTCAGCGCTGTTCTAGTAAGAGAAGAAGACAAGACGCAGAGACATATCTACTATGTGAGTAAAGTCCTTAGGGACGCTGAACTCCGTTATCCGAAGTTAGAGAAGATAGCCTATGCCTTGGTCATGGTGGCCCGAAAGCTCCGCTCCTACTTCCAGTCTCACTCGGTGGTCGTTCTTACCGACCAGCCGCTCAAACAAGTTCTCTACAAGCCTGAGACCTCGGAGCGCCTTATGAAGTAGTCCATCGAGCCGAGCCAGCATGATATCAGCTATCAACCTCGATCCGCTATCAAGGCTCAAGCCCTAGCGGAATTCATAGTAGAGAGCACAATTCCCAACACCAGCAAAGTGGTAGAGGAATCCCTGTTCTGGACAGTTGTAACCCCTGTTTCCATTAATACATATTTTTCAAGTATTTTTCGGTATTTCAAATCCTTAGTATCTTGTAACTATTCCTTCTTAATTGATTATATTATTCAAACTATTTTATGAAGCCCAAATACAAATTATTCAATTGTTTAAATTGAACTCAAGCCCAATTTCGTATTTTGATTTTATTATTTATTAATCTGATCCCAATTGTTATTATAAGACCAATACCCTAATTGATTTATCTAAATGTTTTGAAGCCCAACCCAGCCAATATTACTATTATTATTTTATTTTACTTTGAGCCCATCTATTAAAGCCCATTCTGACTATTGGATCTCCTTGACCCATTATTAAAATCCAAACTCAGTACTCATATAGTTGTACAGATTTACCCTACACACCTACCCATATACAATATCTTAACTCCCCCCACCCCCCACTCTTCAATTTCCATACTCCAACTCCCCATCACCTCGTAACTTCCCCACTCTCTCACCCCCGTTCCCCTCTCTTTCCCCTCTGTTTAAAAACAGAGCATTCCCCCCCTCTCTCTCCCACTCTATTTCTTTCCCCTCCGTTTCTCAAATAAACAAACAGACCCAACTCCATCGTCGTTCTCCTCACCTTCGCAACCCATCGCCCAACCCTCTGACCTCGAGCCTCGTCGAACCCATCTCCCTCATCAACCTCTCCTCTTGCCATCGCCATTGCTAGCTCCGAAGCATCCCCTCGTCGACCGCCCTCATCGCCTAAGCTTCGTCATCGACCTCACCTTCACTCTTGCCCCCGCCATTGCCATCCCAAACCTCTGAAGTACCACCTCGTCATCATCTTCTCCCTCATCCCGCTCCTCGCCAGCTCTGTGCCTGCCTTCGAGTGCCCCTTCCCTCTTCCTCGCCATTCCTGCCCATCGTCCTCCTCCTGCGAGTGCTCCCCGCTCGACCACCGCTCCAGCCTTGACATCGCCCCCTCGTCGCCTCCAGTCACCGTAACTCCTCTCACCCATCTCCCAACTCTTGCCATTCCCCCGAAGCCCCATCCATCGAGCTCCGAGAACCTCATTTCCGACCTCCTGCCTCTTTCCCATTGAGCTTCCCTCGACGTCATTGCCGTGCCGCTCGCCTTCAACCTCCAGCCTTGACACCACCACAGTTGAGCCCTCCGCCTTCGAGCGCTTCTTGCTCGAGCACCGCTATCACGCCCCACTTCCCAGAATACGGGAATATGAGCCCGTGACGAAGGCCCAGCGAATGATATAAGTATGCCAACTCATATCATCCATAAGTTGTACCAGTCATAACTCAACAATATAAGAAAAATGAATCACAACCACACAGAAATCATAATCACATAAACGAGAATGAAATTCAATAACCAAATCTGGAATATAAGAACTTACTAAATAGCTCGAGAGGCTCCTGCTCCAATCGTAGAAGAACTGCTCACTAATACCTTCTGGAAATTCTCCTTGTGCACCTGTACTTATTCATCTAAGAAGAAAGAATAATTTGTCCTTAGAGCAAGTACGGACAGCAAGTAGTGAAAGCAGAGAGTAAGGAACAGGGTACATAAAGGAATATGAATCAAGATCAAATTACAAGGATAATAATGGTACTAGTAACAATGGTCATAATCAAGTATATACGTGTCAACTTATGTCTATTAGCATGTTGTTTCTTCTATCTAGTGCACGTACTACTGCGTCCCATACCACAGGTTCGATACATGCAAAACAGTGTTCGTTTTAGACTTCGTGGTGGGATCTACAGAGCGTGTACTCGATGTATCACGATAACAAGATAACAAGATAACAAGATAACAAGTTTACGTCTTCACAGGTAATTCTCCACCTTCCATATCAAGTTTTCATGTAACAAGAGGGCCCTACCGAGTACATTTTCTGAGACTACCCACTACTAAGTCATCCCTTAATAACCCGGCTTGTTTAGTATTTTATTATTAAGTCATACATGTACATACAAGTGGTTATAAGAATGTCAAGGAAATGATAAGAATGCAGCAACATGATGTATTGCACAATAATAAACATGAGATAGCAAATCTGAAACGGCCGACACAGTAACACTAAAATAGATATAACTCCTAGGCTACAATTCAGAATTCGAAGTTCCAGGATGCTATGGACAACTAGACACTTAGGGCTACAATTTATATTCAGTAAGTTTGTGTTAATTCTCAAGTTAACAGGGTCGAAACCTCTGTGCAAAACAGTACAGGCAGCAGGAATTCATAAAAACTATCACATATAAGTTCATCAAGGTGGGTAATTAACATGATATGGCATCATGAAATGTATGAAGGCTAATGTACAGAAAGTAGAGTGAATTTTCCAGTGTACAAGTCAAATTTATCATGTCAAGTTCAAGTCACAAGATCTCAATTAATGCACATGTATTTGATCACAAGGTATTTTACTCATACGCAAGTTCTATTCATTTTATTCATGTCATGTATGTGTTTAGACTTGGGTTTGAGTCAATGGATAGTAATAAGATATTAAGAGTACGTCGGGTTAGCTCGTGTAAACCCTCGATACTCCCAACGGAAAGGACACAAGGCAATTTAATGATAATTAAAGTGGAACTACTTGCATAGGAGGTCAAAAATCTTGAACTAGAATAAATAACAGAGTTCAAGTGGACTTGCCTTTTTTTGTAGATTGTTCAAATACGAATAAGGAATAACGGGATCAGAATTCCGGAGAGCAATCCCAAAAGCACGTGCGAAGATAACCAAATAGCAAAGCACAGCAGCAGCTCGGGTAAAACTCCACACCCGATCAGAATGAACAGCAAATAGCAAAAAGGAGATCGCTGTGCACACAACACCAAACACCGAACTCACCCAATCCCTTCTCTACAAACACCAACGGCAACAGTGTACTCCCCTTCTCCACAATGCCAAACAGCAACGGATCCCCTCCTCCAAAACAACAACCAGCATACCCGAATCCCCTCTCTTCCACAAACAGCACACATAACAATTACACGTGCAATGCACGTATAATCAATCACCCAACACCAACAGTGCCTTTCTCTTCTTCTTTACTTCGACTGAGAGAGAGAGAGAGAGAGAGAGAGAGAGAGAGTGGTGGACAGTGGTGACGACTAGCTGAGCCTAGGACGGCGGCTGCGACACTCATGGCAGCAGCACGACAGTCGGGAAGCGACGCTGCGGTGATGATGAGGTCCACTGTTTCTCGCCAAAACAGAGGAGGACGAGGGTGACGATAATGGCGAGGTTGAACTTCGGTGATGGTGGGGAGTTACGGTGGAGGAGACGGTGGGTCCTCGGCAATGGCAACAGCAGAGGGAGAGAGGTCGAGCAGGAGTAGAGCGATTGGAGAAGATGAACAGTGCGGCTCGCGAGGTGGAGTAATGGCGAGCGGGTGGTGATGGGTTGAAGTGCTTCGGGGAACTCCAGTGGCGACTGGACGGGGTGCAGGCGGCGACGCTCAAGGAGAGGCGACGCGCAGGGAGGCTTGCGACTCCGGCGGCGACGAGAAGAGGATAAGGAGGATGATGGGAAGATGAAGAGGCGGCGACGGAAGCGAAGGCGAGGTGAGGAGCTCAGGGGTCTCACGATGATGGCGGCAGAACTGTGTGGCATCGCACTTGCTAAGCGGAGGAGGAAGACGAAGTGAGGTGTGGGGGTTCTGTGTTCGGTTGGGTCCTTATTGGTTTTGGAGACGGGGGAGGGGAGAGAGAAGAGAACGGAGGGAGAGTAAGGAAAGGGATTTAATAAAATAATAATTAAAGTAGTGGGTAGTTGGAGATAGTGGGGGGATTGGGAGATACAGGGCAATTGTGCAGTTGAGGAGAATATGGAAAAAATTGTATACGGGTGAGTATATGGGTTGGTGGGTTTGGGTTTAGGGTAGAGTCCAATAGGAGATGGGCTTGAGTTTGGGTCTCAATTAGATATAATATATATTCAATAATAATTGCTGGGCTTCAAACCAAAAAGAGGAGAGACAAGATTTTTAGTTTGGAATATAAATTTGGGTTTCAATAGGAGATTCAAAAGGATTTAAATGCATCGGAAGAGACTATACGAAAATTGAAATACAAGAATACATGGAGAGAAAAAAAGAAATGGAAATTCGTACAATCGGAAACAAGGGTTACAACCGCAAGCCTCCGCTCGTCTTCCTCACTCGAAGCTCCCCGACGCTGCACTCTTTCCTCACCGACTACACCTCGTCGAGCTCGCCCCACCATCGCCGTCTCCGCTACTCCTCGTCGCCATCGCAGACCCCCGAAGCTCTGCCTATACACTTACTACGGAACCCATCGCTGCTCTTCCCTCTCTTCCTCATCGTCACGTCTCCGACCACTGCCAGCCGTTGCTGAGTCCCCGTCGCGACCTCCAGTTGCGCCACTCAGTCGCTCGCTCTCGCCGGACGCTGTCCATTCTCCCCCGTGCTCTCTCTCTCTCACCCTCTGTGTCGAAGTGGAGAAGGAGAACAGGGGTGATTTGTTGCTATTTGGGTGTGTGGTTTTGGTGTTCAGTGTTTGTGTGAAGGGTTCCGATCCGGTGTGGGTATTTTGTGTGAAGGAGTTGTTTGTTGTGTGCTTTGTTGTGTTGCTATCTCTTTGTGCACGTGTCTTCGTGCACGTATCTTGCACGTACGTCGCTGTCCGGGATTCTGATCCTGTTATTCTTGTACTCAGTATCATCGCCGTCGGTTAACAGGCAAGTATCCTTTTGTACAATTCGTTTGTTCTTATACAAGCTTTCTTTGCAAAATACCACAAGTATATTCTTTGACTCTAATTCATATTATACATAATCCGTTGATCCCGTATTCGTACATAATCACGAATACTTTGTCGTCATATGCATTGCATGAACACGATACACACATATATACTCTTAGAACTATGCAGGATGTTGTTCATGAATTGCTTGTCTTATTACTAGTTTGAATGTTGTTATGATATCTTTTTATTCTTGATTAAGTTTTGCATATGCCATTGATCACATCATAATTACAACATGTTTTATAAACCCTGAAATATGTTTTCCTGCATTGCATAAGTCTTGATACTCGATCCTGTCATGTTACCCGTTCTTGTTGTTGCATGTAGATATTTACCGATCCAGTTATTGTTCATGTTTGATTAAAATAAAAATAACAAGTCGGGGTATAAGGAAAAAGATTTAGTAGTGGGCAATATAGAAGAGCGTACTCAAACGGGAGCTCGTGGTTTCCTGATACAAGTTACAAGTTACAAGTTGCAAGTTTGCAAAATTACAGGTTTACATGTTCACGTTACAAGTTCACACTCTACATGTTCCACATGCACGTATCTCGATACAAGATACTATTAACATGTTTTCTCAAGTACGTGACCTATAGAATCCACCATTAGTCTAAACATTCACTTGATTGCTTGTATCAAACATGTGGTATGGGACGCATGATTGCTGCACTAGTTAGGTTAATAAAAGACATGAGATTAGCACGTACACTTGCATAATCAAATTACATGTACATGCTCATGTTGACTTGTTTACTTGCTTACTTGTTTACATGCATGCCACTTGTTTCATGATGTCTTGTTCATGATCATGTTCACATGTTGTATTTCTCCTATTACATGATTCTTAACTCCATGATCTTTTTTCTGCTTCTTGTTTTGTTTTTGTACTTATCCCGTTAGCTTGTACCACTTGCGGTCCGTGACTTGCATTAACGGGTATCTTCTTGTTTCTTCTTTTTGTAATAATTTACTTGCAGGCCCGGATGGAGAGTTACCCGAAGGTGTTGCTGAGTAAGTGTTTTAGTCTTATTTATTTTCATGTTATCTTTAGTTCATGTTTTATTCATGTACTCTTTATTGTAATCCGGGGTGTGACCCGTAATTACTTTATATTTTTCCAGCTGTTGGTTATGTTATGTACTATATCATGTACTTTTGCTATCCTATTGTGATTTTACATGCCTGCGTGGTTTTGTTGTTATCTTATTATTGAGTTACATGTACAGCTTATGAATGGTGTATTCACATCATTCACTGGGCCTTAGTCATGGACTCGTATTCCCGTATTTTGGGAAGCGGGGCGTGACAGGATTTTTAGTGGTATCAGAGCTAGGTTAGATTCTAATTATAATTGGAGTTGAGCCAGGTTAACTCAACAATATGTGCACCACATTAATCACATGGATAATGAATAACCAACATATAACCTGGATACTCACCAACTTGATGATTTTGCAGACTATGGCTGGTGAGGACACTTCGACTCCTCCGCCCAGGGATGAAACATCAGTGAATATTACTGCCACTCTCCAGGAGATGCAACGAATGATGGAACTACAACGAGAACATAACGAGTTGATGAGAGCGAGTCTGGAAAGAATTCAGGAGCACGCAAAGCTCACTCGACTGAATATATTTGGGCAGCAGCATCACACCTTCGCTATCATGAAGCAGACCCATGAGAGGAAGAACTCGACGTGTAACTATTGCCGCAAGATCGGTCACATACGCAAGGATTGTTGGAAAGCCAATCGTCGATGTCTTGCATGCGGAACGAAAGACCACAAGATTCGGGACTGCCCAAAGAGACGGAGAAGCGCACCAATTGGAGGATCAGCTTCCAGTGGAAGACAAGCTGGAGAGTACGGTCAAGCCCACGACCCGATTGCAGTGGAAGCAGAGACTGCCTGAGTGCGATTGCAGGTATTTTGTTATTTTGTCGCATTTCAATTCTTGGGTCATCATTCTTCTGTACTTGCATTCATCCTCATTGTTGATTCAAAATTGAATATCATGCTAGTATTTCTTTCTTGCCGTATTCTCTTCAAATTCGGGTATTGTCATCACTTAGCTCTTTCCCCTTTAAATTCTCTGTTTTGTTAACCCCCCATAAATTTGCTTTTGTCTTATCCTATATACCGCCAATGCAAATTTCGAGGACGAAATTTTGTTGTAAGGTGGGTAGGATTTGTAACCCCTGTTTCCATTAATACGTATTTTTCAAGTATTTTTCTGTATTTCAAATCCTTAGTATCTTGTAACTATTCCTTCTTAATTGATTATATTATTCAAACTATTTTATGAAGCCCAATATACAAATTATTCAATTGTTTAAATTGAACTCAAGCCCAATTTCGTATTTTGATTTTATTATTTAATAATCTGAGCCCAATTGTTATTATAAGCCCAATATCCTAATTGATTTATCTAAATGTTTTAAAGCCCAACCCAGCCAATTTTACTATTATTATTTTATTTTACCTTGAGCCCATCTATTAAAGCCCATTCTGACTATTGGATCTCCTTGACCCATTATTAAAATCCAAATCCAGTACCCATATAGTTGTACAGATTTACCCTACACACCTACTCGTATACAATATCTTAACCCCCCCCCCCACCTCTTCAATTCCCGTACTCCAACTCCCCATCACCTCGTAACTCCCCCACTATCTCACCCCCGTTCCCCTCTCTCTCCCCTCTGTTTAAAACAGAGCATTTTCCCCCCTCTCTCTCCCACTCTATTTCTTCCCCCTCTGTTTCTCAAATAAACAAACAGACCCAACTCCATCGTCGTTCTCCTCACCTTCGCAACCCATCGCCCAACCCTCCAACCTCGAGCCTCGTCGAACCCGTCTCCCTCATCAACCTCTCCTCTTGCCATCGCCATTGCTAGCTCCGAAGCACCCCCTCGTCGATCGCCCTCATCGCCAAAGCTTCGTCATCCACCTCACCTTCACTCTAGCCCCCGCCATTGCCATCTCCAACCTCCGAAGCACCACCTCGTCATCATCTTCTCCCACATCCCGCTCCTCGTCGAGCTCTGTGCCTGCCTTCGAGTGCCCCTTCCCTCTTCCTCGCCATCCCTGCTCATCGTCCTCCTCCTGCGAGCGCTCCCCGCTCGACCACCGCTCCAGCCTCTACATTGCCCCCTCGTCGCCTCCAGTCACTGCAACTCCTCTCACCCATCTCCCAGCTCGTGCCATTCCCTCGAAGCCCCTCCATCGAGCTCCGAGAACCTCATCTCCGACATCCTGCCTCTTTGCCGTCGAGCTCCCCTCGACGACATTATCGTGCCGCTCTCCTTCAACCTCCAGCCTCGACACCACCACAGTCGAGCCCTCCGCCTTCGAGCGCTTCCCGCTCGAGCACCGCAAACCTCCGCTCGTCTTCCTCACTCGAAGCTCCCCGACACTGCACCCTTTCTTACCGACTACTCCCCGTCGAGCTCGCCCCACCATCGCCGTCTCCGCTACTCCTTCTCGTCGCCATCGCAGACCCCCGAAGCTCCGCCCGTACACTCACTGCGGAACCCATCGTTGCTCTTCCTTCTCTTCCTCGTCGTCGCGTCTCCGACCACCTCCAGCCGTTGCCGAGTCCCCATCGCGACCTCCAGTTGCGCCACCCAGTTGCTCGCTCTCGCCGGTCGCCGTCCATTCTCCCCCGTGCTCTCTCTCTCTCTCTCACCCTCTGTGTCGAAGTGGAGAAGGAGAATAGGGGTGATTTGTTGCTATTTGGGTTTGTGGTTTTGGTGTTCGGTGTTTGTGTGAAGAGATCCGATCCGGTGTGGGTATTTTGTGTGAAGGAGTTGTTTGCTGTGTGCTTTGTTGTGTTGTTGTATCTTTGTGCACGTGTCTCCGTGCACGTATCTGGCACGTGCGTCACTGCCCGAGATTCTGATCCTGTTATTCTTGTACTCGGTATCATCGTCGTAGGTTAACAGGCAAGTATCCTCTTGTACAATCTGTTTGTTCTCGTACAAGCTTTCTTTGCAAAATACCGTAAGTATATTCTTTGACTCTAATTCGTATTATACATAATCTATTGATCCCGTATTCGTACATAATCGCGAATACTTTGTCGTCATATGCATTGCATGAACACGATACACACATATATACTCTTAGAACTATACAGTATATTGTGCATGAATTGCTTGTCTTGTTACTAGTTTGATTGTTGTTATGATATCCTTTTATTCTTGATTAAGTTTTGCATATGCCATTGATCACATCATAGTTACAACATGTTTTATAAACCCTGAAATATGTTTTCCTGCATTGCATAAGTCTTGATACTCGATCCTGTCATGTTACCCGTTCTTGTTGTTGCATGTAGATGTTTACCGATCCAGTTATTGTTCATGTTTGATTAAAATAAAAATAACAAGCCGAGATATAAGAAAAAAGATTTGCTAGTGGGCAATATAGAAGAGCGTACTCTGACGGGAGCTCGTCGTTTCCCGATATAAGTTGTAAGTTACAAGTTGCAAGTTTGCAAAATTACAGGTTTACATGTTCACGTTACAAGTTCACACTCTACATGTTTCGCATACACGTATCTCGATACAAGATACTATTGACATATTTTCTCGAGTACGTGACCTATAGAATCCACCGCTAGTCTAAACGTTCACTTGATTGCTTGTATCAAACATGTGGTATGGGACGTATGATTGCTGCACTAGTTAGGTTAATAAAGACATGAGATTAATATGTATACTTGCATAATCTAATTACATGTACATATTCATGTTGACTTGTTTACTTGCTTACTTGTTTACATGCATGCCACTTGTTTCATGATATCTTGTTCATGATCATGTTTACATGTTGTATTTCTCATATTACATGATTCTTGACTCCATGATCTTTTTCATGCTTCTTGTTTTGTTTTTATACTTGTCCCGTTAGCTTATACCACTTACGATCCGTGACTTGCATTAACGGGTATCTTCTTGTTTCTTCTTTTTGTAATAGTTTACTTGCAGGCCCGGATGGAGAGTTACTCGAAGGTGTTGCTGAGCAAGTGTTTTAGTCTTGTTTATTTTTATGTTATCTTTAGTTCATGTTTTATTCATGTACTCTTTATTGTAATCCGGGGTGTTTAACCCGTAACTACTATATATTTTTCTAGCTGTTGGTTATGTTATGTACTATGTCATGTACTTTTGCTATCCTATTGTGATTTTACATGCCTGCGTAGTTTTGTTGTTATCTTGTTATTGAGTTACCTGTACAGCTTATGAATGGTGTATTCGCATCATTCGTTGGGCCTCAGTCATGGACTCGTATTCCTGTATTTTGGGAAGCGGGACGTGACAACAGTATATGTTGATGGGCCCTCGTGCGCCGATGGGAGTGGAGCAGGAGTCATACTGGCTGTCCCAGATGATTTCATCCTCCAATACTCACTCCGTATCAACTTTCGGGCATCCAACAACGAGGCTGAATATGAAGCCCTTATAGCCGGCTTGTGTATGGCTCACACGGCCGGGGCCAAACGTGTCAGCTGGTGGTGAACTAGGTATCAGGGGAATACGAAGTGCGAGATGGTCGCATGGCCAAGTACTTGGCCAAAGTCAAGGAACTGATGGTCTCTTTCGAGGATGCACAACTCCAGCAAATTTCCCGAGAAGAGAATGCGCAGGCAGACGCCCTCTTGAAGCTAGCTTCCTCTTCCCTCCAAGGGCTCGAACAACTGTCTTAATAGAAGTTCTCTTGAGGCCCAGCATCGAGGAAGAAAATCTTGAGCCACTGGAGACGCTGCCCTTACAACTCGGGGAGAATTGGATAAGGCCTCTGCTCGAGTTCCTCAGAGATGGGATCCTTCCCTTAGACTCTAAAGAGGCTCGAAAGATCCGAACCAGAGCCAAGCGGTACACACTCATCAAGGGAGTCATATACAAACGCTCCTACACTCAAGTAAATGCAGACCCTACTTGAGATGTCTCTCCCCCGAGGAAGCCCAGTATGCTTTGAAAGAAATCCATGAAGGGATGTGTGGCGCTCATTTAGAAGCAAGGTCCCTCGCCCGCAAAATCGTGAATTATGGATACTTCTGGCCCACTCTCTTTTGCGATGCCGAACAACACGTTCGCCAATGCGGCCCTTGCCAAAAAATTTCAACAATCCGCCGCTTACCTCAAGCCCAGCTCTCCTCTGTATCTAGTCCAACCCCTTTTGCAATATGGAGAATGGACCTGCTCGGGCCTTTCCCTCCAGCGCCGGGCCAGCTAAAGTCCCTTGTTGTGGCGATCGACTATTTCTCTAAATGGATCGAAGCAGAGCCCCTAGCGACGATCACGGAGAATAGAGTACACTGCTTCTTTTGGAAAAACATTGTCTGCAGATTCGGTGTTCCTCGATTCTTGATAACGGACAATGGGACCCAGTTCACGGGGGCAGCCTTTCACACTTTTTGCGCAGATCTGGGCATTCAGCAACGATTCTCCTCGGTCTCCCACCCACAGTCCAACGGTCAGGCAGAGAACGCCAATCGGCAAATTCTCTCCTGCCTGAAAAAGAGACTAAGCAGGTCTGCTAAGGGATTATGGGTAGAGCAGCTCCCCAATGTGCTCTGGAGTTATCACACTACGAAGAGGACCCCCACGGGAGAATCTCCCTTCAACCTCACTTATGGCTCCAAAGCCGTTATCCCACTAGAGGTTGGTCTACCCTCCCTCCACTTGATCGCCTACAACGAAGAGCAAAACGCGAATGAGCTTCGTGGCAACTTAGACCTCATCGATGAGATCTGCGAGAGATCCTCCATTCGGCAAGAAATTTATCAACATAGGATCGAGCAATCCTACAACAAGAGAGCCCGCCCAACAAATCTCAAAGAAGGAGATTTAGTGCTCAGAAGGTTGTCAATTTCTTTTCCAAGCAAGAGAAGCAAACTAGCACCTAATTGGGAAGGACCATACAGGATCTCCAAAGTTGTCCAACCTGGCGCCTATCAACTTGAAGATCCGAGGGGCAAGAGAGTGCCAAGGACATGGAATGCGGAGCACTTATTGAAGTACCAAAAGGGTGTCAAAATACTGCTCCAAGCAACTTCTATCTAGCTCTAGAGCATTCCTAAGTCGTTCCTTTCTTACTTAGTCTTTTTTTTTTTGCAAATGTAATAATGGCTTGCAACTCAAAAGCAGCCACTTGGTAGTTATTTTTAATAAAAAGTAGTTCTCTCTCTCTCTCCTAGAAAAACTACTGTCTTAATGTTCTTTCACCTAGCACATACTCTCTTTAACAACAAGTTCGGAGTCCAACACTTGGTTCGATGCAACTTTTGCTACTTGCAAACAAGCGAGTACAAAGTAGCTCACCATTCGGAATTGCTCCTACAACTATTGATCATCTCTAAACGACAAGTTCAGAGTCCAACACTTGGTTTGATGCAACTTTTGCTACTTGCGAACGAGCGAGTACAAAGTAGCTCACCATCTACAACTGTTGATCATCTCTAAACAACAAGTTCGGAGTCCAACACTTGGTTCGATGCAAATTTTTCTACTTGCAAACGAGCGAGTACAAAGTAGCTCACCATTCAGAATTGCTCCTACAATTATTGATACTCTCTAAACGACAAGTTCAGAGTCAAACACTTAGTTCGATGCAACTTTTGCTACTTGCGAATGAGCGAGTACAAAGTAGCTCACCATTCGGAATTGCTCCTACAACTGTTGATCATCTCTAAACGACAAGTTCGGAGTCCAACACTTGGTTCGATGCAACTTTTGCTACTTACGAACGTGCGAGTACAAAGTAGCTCATCATTTGGAATTGCTCCTACAACTGTTGATACTCTCTAAACGACAAGTTCGGAGTCCAACACTTGGTTCAATGCAACTTTTGCTACTTGCGAACGAGCGAGTACAATGTAGCTCACCATTCGGAATTGCTCCTACAACTGTTGATACTCTCTAAACATCGGAGTCCAACACTTGGTTCGATGCAACTTTTGCTAATTGTGAACGAGCGAGTACAAAGTAGCTCACCATTCGGAATTGCTCCTACAACTGTTGAAACTCTTTAAACGACTAGTTCGGAATCCAACAATTGGTTCGATGCAACTTTTGCTACTTGCGAACGAGAGAGTACAAAGTAGCTCACCATTCGAAATTGCTCCTACAACTGTTGAACTCCTCTTCCGAAAGTTAGCCAAACACAAACTCTTCGAAAAAGCTTGTTACGAGATCAAAGGATGCAATATATTATTTCATCAAGATTTAGGATACAAGTCTAATTCTAGACCAAAAACTAATACATTATTTTCATCAAGATTTAAGATGCAACTCATATGAAACAAAGACTACAAGATTACAAAATTCCGCCCTAGCCCTTCCTAGGGAGCGGATACTTCGATTAAGCGACACGCGGGGCCGACGAGCGCTGTGTTGCTGTCGCCTTGTTTCCGTAGAGGTCTCTAACCCAGCGAGCCGAGTAGGGTCGTCGGCTCCCGAGAGAGTAACAGTTGCCCCAACAGACGCTCCACTCGACGAGCTGGCCACTCCACTTTGCACGTCCCCAGGACGTCGCAAAACAGGAGGCGAACGAAGCGCTTATTCGTGGAACAACCTTCCTTGAGCGTACTCACCCCGAGGGCAGGAAATGCTCCTGACGTTACTTCTCTCAGAAAGCCGTCGCAGAAGAAGGTTCTCCACCTCTAGCTCAACGACCCGCTCTTTCAATGAGTCACCTGTCACTTTAATCTTCAAGCGATGCATTCGGCCCGAACTGCCCCCACGAGAAACATCGGAGACAAACCTTCGGAGATGCGCTGCCTCCAGGCTCTTCTCAAGCACCACGTTTTTCAACTCGTCCCTCTCGGATCTCGCCTCGAAGAGAGAGTGACGTAGGAATTTGAGTCCCAAACCTTGACTGACCGCCATCGAGGGGCAGGAATCCTCGCCTTCAGGTGGCACTTCACGAGTCCTCTCCTCAAGGCGCCTCATCTCAATATCTTGACGAACTAGGGTCACCCGTAAGTGACCTGCCTCTCGCTCGGCCTTATAAAGCATCTCTCGGGACCGGGCTAACCCCAATTTGATGACGCCAAGCTTAGAATGAAGACGTGGCACCTCGCTTCTTGGAAAATCCAACAAAAGAGACGAAAATCTCTTTGATCGAGACAAGTCTAAAAACATAACTCCATATCCAACTAGGGCTATAAGATAGTTCTATGTTGAATAAAAGTCACAAGTGTTACCGCACAAAAAAAGAGTTTGCATTACTTAGTAGGGATACAAAAGCGGTGGCCAGTCCGCTATTAGGCATCACTAGAACCAGAACACGAAGAGAAATCTACGACAAAATAAAATAAAAGAAACTGCAAAGGAGGTCAAGTATTCACCTCGGCGGATGAATCTACGAGGGGCATTAGTGTGTGGGCGCTCCCCTCAGCCGCCTCCGGTACTGTCACTATGGCCGTCTGGGGGTCCGCCACAACATCTTCCCCCCCTCCTCGCCTTCTATCTCTCCCCCTTCCTCGTCATTCTCCTCCTCGTCAGGAAACAAACAATACCCCGAGCGATCGAAGTCAGGGATGCGCTCGCCAACGTCGTTCAAAGCCCTGGCGTACGCCTTCCGCATGTTCTTCTCCAAATATCCAATGGCCTTCTTCTCCGCCGCGACCTCCGCCTCTTGCACAGCTGCCTCCTTCTCCCGAGTCGCTTTTCCCCTCTTTGCAACCCTTTTTCAAGCGACTTCCTCTTTCTCCAATTCGGCGCTCTCCTTCGCCTTCGCCAGTGTCGCCTCCAGTAGAGTGATCTTAGCAGGTTGAGACCCTGCCAAGAGAGCGGCCGCTTCAGACTCTTTCTTCGCCTTCGACCGCTCAACCTTCTCCCGGTCTTGCACGACCTTCAAGTCCCACTCCTGCTCCGCCATTTGCATCAGCAGGTAGCTAAAATGGCAGATTGACTGCAAGAAAGCAAGAACCAAAAGTTTAGAACGAGGAATGAGGGAGGTTTGCAAAATAAGACCTACGAGTGACCAAGGCATTAAACACTTACAGTCATTTGCGCCTTTGCAATCTCCAAAGCCGAGTCGCCCACAGTCTCGTGCTCCATGGAGGCCTTGTCCTTAGGCGTAGCCAAGTGACAAACAGCGTCCATGCAGCCCGTCGAGTCCCTGAGGAAGCCATCGTTCCTTTGCACTTGCCAGTCGGGGACGAAGATCCTCTTTAACTCATCGGTCAGGATCGTTTCGGCCGCCGCAGTAAGAGGGGGAGCTTTAAGAGCAAGCATCGCCGAAAGGGGGAGATCTCCAACTGATGAAACGGTCGGAGCCACAGGCGTGGACTCTAAATCCAGCACGAGAGTAGCACCGCTCTCACCCCTGGTCACCTTCGACGCCGCCGGTCAAACGACTGTGCACTTCCTCTTCCTCTCATCAACCTGCTTACCGCTCAGGGCCGAACACCTACTCATGATGTCGTCAAAGTCCATGCTTGGGTCTCCTGCAAGAAAAAGACAAGTGTTGAAAAACTTGAACTCGTGCAAACTACGGGATGATGACAAATAAAAAGAAAATTCATACTATGGTTCATCAGGCTTAGACCCCCCCCCCAAGGGATTATCTTCTGAGATATCTTTCCAGTGCAGAGTCGGTCGATCCAAAAGAATTCCGACCATCCTATTTGTTCGGAGCTACGAGACGGCTCCGCCTTTGCTCTCCTTGGCACGTCCTCCCTCCAGACCGTTGGGATATCCCACGGCTCCTTACTCCGAATCAGAAAATACTTGTCCTTCCAATACCTCACTCAGTCGGGGATATCGACTAACTTGACTCCCTTCCGAGCGGTGAGATAGAATCGATACTCTGTCCACGTCTTCTGATGAATCTTATATAACCGACGGAGAATGTTGAGACAGAGCTCGATTCTCGCAGCTGGCAATGCAGCACGAACCCCGTAACGTGTCTCCATATGTTCGGCATAAGCTGGATCGGGCCAACACCATACCATCACAGCACTTCCCTCACGAACGGATGAAGGGGGAGGCGGAGACCGGTGTTTAAAGTGTCGAAGGGAAACAAGCATAGATCGGGGGAGAAAGAAGAGTAGGATCTAACCCCGGGGCCAAGAAGAAGGAGGTCGAACTCCGAAGGGATCATGAAGCACTTCCTTATGGTGCGAAGGTCCACCTCCGTAAGTACGGAGACAATATCGTTCACCTCGGTGTGCTCTCGTGGTTCGTTCTCCTCATAGTACCGACCCATGCCTTGCTCAACACGCCTCAGTTCTTCGGCATTGCATTGTCGAACCCCTCCCAAGCGAGACACGGCGATCGACTGCCTCCCGAACTCGCCCATCCTCCGCTCTCTCTCCACAATTGTCTCTACTACCGGCAAAGGCTGAACCACAACACCTTTACCTTTGTCGACCCTTGAAGAAGCGGTTGGTGGTGGCACTTCGTCCCGACCTGAGGGGGAGGTCTCTTCACCAGACGATTCCCTAGACATCTCTTAAAACAAAAATAAATGACATTATGATGTGACGTGCGCGGTCAGAAACTTCGCCGGAGAACAGTAAAGATCACCGGAATCTCGCTCAAGCGCCGAAGTAAGAAATTTTCAGATGAGGTGAAAGTAAGGGGGCGGTGAAATGAGAAGAGGGGGAGAGAATGTATTGCCAAGCTTGGGGAGCTTGGGCCGAAAGCGTAATGTGCCCTTAGGAAGCCCAAAAGGTGCTAAGCGACAAAAGCACAAAACGACAGAAGTCGAATCATCCAAGAAGTTGGACCGTCAGAAACTTGTCAGATACTCGCACAGTAGACTTCAAGCCACATGTAGCTCGCCTGTCATTTGCCACGATCGCCATTGGCGCCGAACAGACAATGTCCCGCATGAAAAACAGGCAAAATGGCGTTGACTAGTCAACAGCTCAAAAGCCACATGTCGCTCGCCTGTCGTTCGACACATCGTTCGCCCTTAGCGCCGAACAAACGATGTCCCGAACAAAAAAAAGGCAAAATGGCGTTGACCAGTCTACAGCTCAAAAGCCACGTGTCGCTCGCCTGTCGTTCGAACACATCATTCGCCACGTTCTCCATTCGCACCGAAAAGACGATGTCCCAGACGAAAAATAGGCAAAATGGCGTTGACCAGTCAACAGCTCAAAAGCCACGTGTCGCTCGCCTGTCGTTCGACGCATCGCTCGCCACGCTCGCCACTGGGCATCGAACAGACGATGTCCCGAACGAAAAACACCCAAAATGGCATTGACCAGTCGTTCGACGCAACGTTAGCTAGCTGTTCGACGCATCGTTCACCACGATCGATGCAACGTTCGCCTGTCGCTCGATGCCATCGTTTGCAACGTTCGACGCAACGTTCACCAAACGATCGATGCAACGTTTGCCTGTCGCTCGACGCATCGTTCGCCGCGTTCGACGCATCGTCGCCACGTTCGATGCCACGTTCGCCGGTCGTTCGACGAATCGTCCGCCACGTTCGACGCGACGTTCGCCTCGTTCCTCACTACGCGCCGAACAGACGCTTTTCCGGACGAAATACGGGGAAACTTGAATCCCTGATTGGCTGTCCGATCGCTCCGAAAATCGCGTCACAGCCTGATCAACGCTCCATATCGTGCCACGTCGACATTCGCGTGATTAATTCTTTTATTTTAATTATAATTCGGATTAATTATTTAAAAAATTGCAAAAAATGATTAAAAATTCAAGAAAATTAATTTAAAATTCTAAAAGATAATTATAAATTCGGGGAAATATCTTTGAGCTCCTGGGTAAACAATTATTAATTAGAACGATTAATTAATAATTTTTGAAAATAGATCACCACTTCCCAAGATTGAATAAAAAATTCAAAAAATGATCAAAAAATTAGAAAAAATCCAGAAATTCCGAGAATCATCCTAGGCACTTTGCAAACTCAGATTGACACTGTTGCATCTCAAGCAAGATCTAAGCTCCCTTAAGAACTCCGATAAAATCTCGTACGCCATTAGAACAACAAAACTACTCCTCAAAGACTGTTAAACTCGGTCTCCAGGAGTGGGGGGCTCGTGATATGGCTAAAAATAGGATTAAATCGAGACCGTTCAAATCGGACACGAATCTTAAAGCACTAAGGGTTAAAACAGTAAATTCACCTACAAACGGGTCCGAATGGGGAACTGGGTATTTCTTAAAAACCCAATAGCCCAAAAACAGATCTGTTCTACTGGGTATGGGTAGCAGCCCGATACAAACCAACCCAGATGGATAAGGAGTGGTTCAAATTCGTGGTTATCCCTAAGAGACAATTTCAACTATCCCCCTTATCACGAAACGAGTCAAACTCTCTTTTTATCCATAAACATCCGAAAGTAGAGATTCATCCTTATCTCAAAACTGGTTCCTAAGACGACTATAAATACCCCTCCCCCCACCGTGACAAGGTAATCAATCTTTTTCTACCTAAACCTCTTTCATAATCCTTCAAATTACTGACAAGAGTGTCGGAGGGTTCGTCGTCGGGATCCATCCCGGTGTATCGAACTTTGTGCAGGTTCACGGCGACAACGAGAAACCAGTCAACACGCCGGTGAAAGTCAGCAGGTTGGCTTACTTGTTTCCTTTAAGAATCCACAAATTCATCTGTTTAGTCCCACACCAAAATCAGCAGCAACATTGTACAAGTAGCAAACGACTCGGCAAGTAGGGCCACTGTATGAATCTTTGCTTCCACAGACTACTTCACAAATGTAGCTATCGGTAAACAACAACAGTGTAAGAAGGCAATCAAATATTGTGACCAATTGCAATTTTTGCAACGCGACCAACCACTGAAACTAGAGACCACATATTTTGAATAATATAGGAGGAGCAAAGCAATTCTAGTTGAGACTCTAAGGGCCCGAGATATTAAAAAAAAAATATCCACTAATCTACGAGGAACTATGAATAGGACCTAAGTTTGCTATTGAGAGACATGAGATGAAAGAAGTCTGGTATATCGCAACCACCGCAACTACATTAGCATTATGACTAGATATGAATAACTTTTACTTTTGTTGGACTAGTAATAGTATTTCTGGTAATCTAACTCATGTTATGCATCTAATCTCTTTTTGGACCACCACAACTGTGACAAAACCAAAATGAATGATTGCCAGAGTCTTCGAGGTCGAGAAGTACAACAATGAGATAGAAATTTGACCTACTGTTGACTGGGCATAGCGTCACTAGATGGATTCCCACCCCCAAGGTTTTGTTGGGGGTGATCTCTTCTATTATGATCGTATTCAAGATATTGTTTAGGTTTTATTCTATCCCACCCTCCCATGTATGCTGGAGCAACTATGTTTTATTTCATGTTTTTTAGTTTTCCTATTTTTTTGTTAACTCCTTATGAATGAAACACGATAGCTATATTCCACATTTTCCTAAAAAATTTTATTTAAAAAAAAAGGCAAGGTAAGAAAACTGCAGCATATGAACTGGCATGTTATTATTAGCTACATTATTGTACTTGCAAAAATTACTTGTCAGCATTTTGGGGATTTCACATAAGTTACTGGCTATCCCTTAGCCTAGACTTGAACTGGGATACAGCACACAGATGGCTAACAGATGGCACACAGTTTACAGTTCCTTACATTGATGTTGCCGTTTTACATAGCTCCCAAACATGACCTAAAGAAGAAGAAAAAATACCAGATTTTTCGCAGGAACATTACTCAAGAAAAAGAAAACCTTCGAAATGCTACAGCTTAACACATCTACAGTATTTACAGACTATCTTCTCCTGTAGCCGAATATCGGGTTTCCTGCAACAGGACAACATAGACAAATCAATAAACATTAACAAGATACGAACAAAATGGACTTAAGATGCATTAAATAGATGGTATGTGGATACCTGCACTTGAGTACTTAGGGAAGGCTGGAGGTTAAGGACAGCATCAGCTATGGGTGCTCACCTGGAAGAAAAATAATAAGCAGATATTCAGCTTGTATATCAGTATTTGGACATTGCCAGCCAGATATTTCGAACAAGTAACCACACAGCAAATATGATCAGAATCAGACAATCTATGATCATATGGGAGCGAAAAAAGTTCTAGTAACTCTATAGCTACGTGTTATCTAAATTTAATTATGTTTGAATAGATGGTGATGCGATGCAAACCAAAAGTGTATATCCCTACTCCCATTAAACATTTTCTCCAATTATCGATAAACAACTCTATATCAAATAGGTTGAAGCATCATGCAATCATGTTGCAATTTTCTACTATTGTCCTCCCCCTATGAACGGAAAGAAGACCACAAGAACACAAAAACAATAACTAGTATGCATTAAGAATAAATTCTCAAGGGAAATTCATGTTGAACTATTTTTAAAAAGGTTCACTAAGGACCATCTTTGCAAGAACCAACCTTTTGTAGAGAGCTTTGACATCTTCCCCAAGAGCAGGGTTTTCGAAGAACGGATCCTGACTCTCCCCAATATCAATAGCATCCAACTCAAAATCCCTATGTCCGAAGTGCTCATTCCATTCAAACCACATCTTCGAAATCAACTCCTTCCTAAAAGAGGTGTGGTGGTCTTCTTCCTCCTGGAAATCTGCAGCCACCAATCTGTACGTGTACACTTTTTTCTCCTGGCCTGGACGAAATGCACGCCCAATTGCTTGGCGAGTAACTGAAGGGTTGATGTGAACATCTAATATCACAATTCTTGATGCACCCACTAGAGAGATACCTTCTCCACAAGCCTTAATGGACCCAAAGAAAACCTTTGCATCAGGGGAGTTATTAAATTGGTCCATTGACCACTCTCTTTCCTCGGGACTCGAATCACCAGAAATTACAAATATTTCCTTTCCAGTACGCCATCCCTTTAGATGAACTACCAACCTTTCCAAAAATTTCAACGGAAGAAGGTACTGACTAAATACAAGTAGCTTCTCCCTTGAAGACTCTGCCATTGATAAGAGATTGAGGAAGAACTTTGTTTTCACCCCATCTCTAATATTTATCGAGTCAATAATAGTGTCAACCTTCCCTATGTTGATGCTGGTGTCTTTACACCCAGAGACATTTTCTCTAAGTTCCATCAGCCGTGGGTGAACATAAATAGCTCTTTCCAAAGAAGCTTTCTTGAACTTGTCAAGCTTACCTAACTTTTTAACGTTTTCTTTCTGCTTGCCACCAAGGTTAAAAATCACAGTAAAGTCAACCAGGCCAGGCAATTCATCCAGGAAATCTCCTTTGTAGTAATGTAGAACCTCCCTCGTCATATCCCTAAGCTCTTTAATAACTGAGATTTTCCTCTGATAGTTGTCATCATTCCGAAGAGTATCCTCAACTAATTCACAAAACTGACCCTTGGTGGCCCGCTTGCTGCTCGATATATGCACCCGGCTCAAAATGCGTTTTTTGATGGACCGTGACAACTCTGACTTCATAAAATTTGGGCGTACGAGTTTCAAAATGTTGAACACTTCTGCCACATGGTTTTGAAATAAGGTCCCCGAAAGAACTACCTTACATGGGGTCCTAACTTTGGCAAGTGACTCAACCATGTCAGTGCTATCATTCCTAGGAGTATGCCCTTCATCAAGAATGAGAAGGGTCGGGACCTTCAGTAATTTCTCCTGACATATGGATGTAACTCTGTTACTACCACCTTCACAAATAATGTTGGCAAACTGCTTGTAACCCAAAAGTAGAATGCTTCTATTATCCTGCCAACTATTCAAGATTTCTAATTGTTGTGTCCTGTTATCTGCTTTGGACGAGTAAAAATCATACAGTGGGATATCTTCGACTTGCCATCTTTCAAATTCTTTCCTCCATGTACCAAGAATTCCCTTCGGAAGAACAATCAAGGGTCGTGCTTGCGGATTCCTCGCCATAAAGCCCTGGATGAAGCTAATCAACATAAACGTCTTTCCAGAACCTGGGGCATGTGCGAGTATGCAACCTCCGGGGGGATCCGCCAAGAGATTTTTGACAAGGAAGTTGAAGCCCTCTACTTGATGGGGTTTCATCAGCTTCATGTGCCTTGGATGGATGGAGATATCAGAAGAAATATTGAAGTGATCAGATATGTTTGTTCCGGAATAGTCAGCTGTATCATCATCCAAACTGGAATTTCTTGATCCTGGCATGTAAGTCCTCGTTGACTGAGAACCCTGTTAAATAGAAGGAAAAAAAAACTACTTTAATAATGATTGCAGACTTATTTTGCTTTTGTGAAAACAATACACGACCTCGTAAGGTAAAACATGATGATGATGTATACACAGTATGAACATGTCTTAATCATTTAGGTGTTCAAAGCTGGAAACTAATTAAAATGTAAGTTGTATGAAGGACCAATTATAAAGTCTCCTCTGATACCTGGGATCATGAACTCATAATTTATAAGGGAAATAGCACATCCCAAATTCACCTCTCAGATAGTGGAGAGTAAAGATTTAAAACACAAGAAAGTGGGATTCCGTATGAGGTGATGCATGCTGCAAGATCTAGAGTATGCATTTGGAACCTATGTGCCTGATATTGCTACTACCTAGAAGTTTCCACTGCCACTGAGTGTTGCTCATAATTTGAATATAAGTTTATTCAAAATTTTGTCGTAGGATACGGAAACATATGTAGGGTATAGTATGTCTTTCTTTGTGTGTATGCATGCACAAAATACACAGCTTGAATAGATGTATAATGTTTCTGGGATGTTGATGTCTGACCTTCCTCGCATCTATTGTTCTAATCAATCATTAACTAAAGGAAGCGCACATTTAACAGCTAGATCGATTAATATTTCCAAGCTCTTGAACTGAAGAATTTGACTGTTGCAAAAGTGTAACTACGAAGAAGCCCACAACACCTAGATGAAAAAACTTACAACTAAAATAACCCTGACTTGTACTGCAGAATTTGACTGTTGCAAAAGTCTTCCTATAGTTCTATTGAATTTAGAAAAATATTAATGCTAATATTTCGATAACAATGCCTACATTATCTGACAACGTCTAAACACTTCTCATGAAGCCAACCTTTCAGTTATCTATGGCCTGCACTATATTGGATTAATCCCTTCTCTTGAAACTAGTTCATGAAGCCTGTTAGTTCCTTTGATCCAGGCCTACATAACAATGTGTGGAGAACATGATGAAACAAGGTCCAAACTTCTATTGTCAACCAAGCACTCAGTATGGAGTTTAAAGTTTGAGATGATGCAGCTCTTGCAATATCAGATTCTCTATTCTTAATTATTAATTTATTTTCACTGTAGGATAAGTACACTTTGCCATCAGTATGAAGCATGGAAATTTCTTTTCTATATTTGTTCAAAAGGAAATGAAGAAAATACTTGCACCGTTATCTACGGTACCTTCTTAGTAAATTCTAATTGGGAACATATACCAAAATAGTTGATGTTAGATGACCTTCTCAAGTAAAATTACTAACTTCTGAAAATAGAATAATTCTTTTTACTAAAAAAATAAACAAAATAAGATCCATGCAATGCCAAATAATGATCAGTTAGTAGAATATAAATGTTAATATTATGAGGCAGTTAACTAGAATCCATTCACAATAATGAAATGTAAGCATGCATTATAACAAAAAAACTGCTATGATGCAACACGAATGATGCAGCATGGCAAAATCAAATACCTTGAACCATTGGTAATCGAAAAGTGTCTCGATTCTTTTCTTAATAATTCCACAAACTTGGCAGACAAGCCCAAGGTCATCCTCAAGCATGAAGGAATGACTACACTCCATATCTTCCTGGGCGAGACTGGATCCATCTTCTTGAACAAGATCTGATGGTGTCGTGTCCTAGAACCAGCTCAACATGAATGAATATTTCTAATCAAAAATTAGTTTTACTGAATTTTATTAGACTTTACAATGTGGCCAACATGATATGAATACATAAAAGAGAAGAAATTGGAATATATGCATGTTTTATGCACAAGTCAACTAGCGAGTGATCAATGATCACATTAAACAACACCACAACTTCATTGAATTGGGAATCATTTCTTGCAATACCTCGAACTCAAGTGGAAAAAATAGCGTAGTCAAAACAAAGCTATCATTAATTGGAAAAGTTTTTAGGAACTTATAACATATGCCATCATAAATATCTCCCTGAGGAGCAGTATAAATAACTGCAAAATTTTAGAATTCTCTAAGATTGAAGTCATGACATTATAACCAAATTCAGAGGAAACTCTGACAACATATTCCTCTTTGAAAAACTAGATGGGTCGAAAGAGTTACAAACCGGCCACACAATACATAAGTAATTTGTTTTGTTTATAACAACATCAAATATACTTTTCAAAAAAACAGCAGAACACATAAAAACTTGAACCCAAAATTTTGTTTTATTAACTGCGTAAGTTAGTTACTTGACACTAATTTTTCCAAGAATATCAGTTAGAAGAGGAAGGCTACCTGCACAATGAAGGCCAACCAAACCAAAAGGAACAAAAAATAATATCAATACTCTGTTTTTTGCTAGTCCAAGGTGTATATTAAGCCAAATACCCAATCTAAACTTGGTCACTGAAGTTAATATAAAATAGCAGCAAGTGCCTCATACAACCAAATGACTGCAAGTTTATAATCAATTTTGAGGGAAAAAACTAAAAGTTAAACATTCAACTTGAACAAAATTGTTGATCCACTATGAAATATTGCAGGACATGAAGCACATGTAGATTTAAGCCCTATGCATAAAAATACTTTTTCAACTGAATAGATTGTACCACTTATAATGCATTTTCCAGCATTCCATGCATGAATGTAAAAAAAATATTTGTAGCAAAAGATTCTCCAGCCATATAGTTGTTGGATACCCATGAGAAGTACAACGGAAGAAAGATGGACCATTTTGCAGAACAAAGGTAAATTAAACCTGCAGATAACAATGATAACAGCTGAACAATGATGTTCAGCTGTTACCATTGCTGTAAGAATACTCGCTGCTTCTTGAACTTGCTTATATTTTGGATGGTTACTAGTGTCATTTATGTAAGACACCTAGTAGTCTGACTGGTGGATGTTATTTGTTTCTGATTTTATATATATATATATATATATATATATATATATATTAGTGGCTGGAGCTGTTAAGCTTTATCCTTGTAAAAAAAAAAACACACACACATACACAAATGATAACAGCCCAATAATTAACTAGGTTAAATAGTAACGAATAAATGAAGATACCTTTGAACACTCAATTGCTACAGACATGTCTTTCCACAGATCCTCCAGTTCATCACTTTCAGATTCTTCGCTGGCATGATTTTGAGTGCCCATGATTGGGAAATAGTCGTTGGTGGTTAAAGCTTCAGCTTCACTTTGAAACTGGGATGAATTAGCATTAGTTTCCTTCCCAACATTGACTTCGGTAGCTCGGGATTGATGTTTTCTCCCACGTTTTACATGCCTTTTGCTCTGCAACAACAGATAAAATGTAATAAGTAATTGTATCTTTTGGGACAGATAAGAGCACCAATATCACTTAAGGAAGTGTCCTCACCTTCTCAAAATTAACTGTAAAACCTAAAGCTTCACTTTCTCTTTCAACTCTTGCAACTTTGTGCGTTTGAACCTGCATAGGACACAAATTGGTGAAACAACTCAAATGTATAAATAAACTGTATAGCTAAATAAATGTCAAGAAAGATAACAGGTTGCATAACAACTCAAACAGGTGAAATTTAATTTATCTACAGTATAGAATGAAATGATTTCAGGTATTAAGTTAAAGACTAATCCATTGTTTTCTGTGTAAAAACAAAATAGAGTACCATAAGGTGTAAACTAGAAAATTGGGAGAGAAGTAAATATGATATATTCATATAATAACACATTAACTTCAGAAAAATGAAATATATATTTTTGCAATATAATGAATGAGAAGCAACTAGCTAAACCATCTTCTTATTCACACAAACGTACGAGGAATGCCACAATCTATACAAGCTTCTTTATCGTTCAAAATCAAGAGAAACAGCTAGTCTGTAGCACTGACAACATCAAATCCTAACATTCCCCAAAAAAATTCCTTAACATCCCAAAATATTATGCAAGTTTTTTTCAAACCATAATGGTCCCTCATTGATAATTATGAATCTTTAATATAAATACATACTTCCATGGACGAAATGGTTACTGTTTTCAGAGTATTAATCTCTTATGATTTTGTATTCTAATGATATTTATAAGTGCTCAATTAAAAATGTAAGTTAATTTGCACATTTCTTAGCTATAAAATGGGAAGAGACCTTTTTGAGATGGAACAACCTAAAAGAATAAACTCTTTATAACACTTAAACGTAATTTAGGATAAGGATAAGAATAATGTACCCATTTATGTCAAACTTGACTATCTGGATTGGGAAGTTGCAACAAGCCAACCAATATATTTGTTAAACTTCTTAGGTAAATGGTACATCTCAAAAGAAGGCAAGAAATATATACAATGTGTAGGGGGAGTCCGAGATTGAGAAATTTCTTATATTACGAAAGGACGCAGACAAGGATTCAATGACCCACTTGTTGGCACATTCAAACATAGATTGAGTCTGTAGGGTACAATTTGAACTGGATAAAATCGAGTTAACTGTGTAAAGAAAAACAACAACTGAAAATTAACAACTATGATGGCAGATCCATGCTGATCACTAAGTTATCCATGGCTCAAAGTACTGCACTTCAATATTTGAGAAGCATTTGACTGAGATTGTTCTCAATGACAGAAAAACATAAAATAAAAAAAGAAGTAAATGCACATACCTCAATATTTGGAGAATCCTGTTCCCCATTTATACTTTTCAGGATAACCTTCTCAAATTGGATGGAAGGAATCCTCGGGCCTTCTATAGCTGTATCCCAATTTAACATGTTGACATGCTCATGGGATACATGATGATTAGAATTAACTTCCACTCCAGATAATCTATCCTTTCTCAGTCTTAAATCCATTTGAGAGCCCAGCCATTTTTGGAAATCACGAAACCGGTTTGAACTCAGAGGCTGTATGCTTTGATCAGGATGGGTTCCATCCTCGTCATCTGAATCAAGTACTATTGCTGACATGACATCCTTTCCAGTTTTGCTTTCTTGTTCTTTTGGTTGTTCCAGATCAACGACATCCTTGGATATGTCCATCTTTCTTTTCTTACACGCAGAAGACGGACTGGATGGAGTGACTTCACAACCCCTAGGTGAGGTCCACAGCGCTGAGAGTGAATGAAACACTTGCATTCTTTCTGCATGTGAGCGTTCAAACTCTTTCGTAACACTCCCATATCTCCCTTCATCCTGGAAAAGACTCGATAGGGTATAGGCATCCGAATAATCTATTATATTTGGAGCCATTTCTTCTGCAATTATGTCAACATGTAGAAGATAAAATGATAATGCATTAGAGAAAAGGCATGATGAAAGTATAAAATTTCATTATATTAAACAAAGACTGGCAAATATTTCCAATATGTAGCCATAATATCAAAAAAAGAAGAATGTAAATGAACTTTCAGCAATAGCACCCATGGTTTTAAACTTGTGTATGCTACAAGATTCGTGGCATGTTCACTGCTAGTTCTTTCTCCTCCCTAATTTATCTATTCAATCCCATTCAAACACTGAAAGATTTTTAAAAATCGCTCTGTAAGTTCCGACACACAGCCAATCACTAAGCATCTACTGTCAACCCATTTCTCATTATAGCCAGTACTGTTTCCCTCAACGAGATGGCGTAGTTTATACCCTAGCATGGAATTACCATTTTATTCCTTGCATGATGCATTGCTTCAACTGAAGCTAGATGAAAACTATAATCACCCATAATAAAAGATTGAATAATAAAATTTCGAGCAAAGGAAATTATGACCAAACAATTTTTTTATTAAAAAAAAAAAAAACCCCCTTCACAAGATAAGTTCCAATATACTGATAGGAAAACTTAAATTCATTTTACTGTGTCTGTAAAGCTTATTTCCATTTACCGATAATTTTGGTTATTATGGGCATACAATCAAATGCAACCACAATAAACAACAAACCCACCAATCACATTTTGTCCTTAAAAATCAAATACCCCCTAAATACTTCCAGATTGAAACTAATAATCCCGGATTACTCCAATTTCGAATTACCGAGCCTCAATAAACCCTAATTACGTCAAGTTCAATGTATTAAACCTAAATAGGACCTAAATTAACCGACAAATTACAGAAATCAGCCATAATCCAAACCCTACAAATCCCAATTCGCGAAATCGATAAGAATGAAGAAGAAGATGATTACCAGATTGACCGGATTTCGCCATTGTTGTAAGCGGCCGGCTCCGAAGTTTGGGCTGAGGTGAATGTAGATTTACTTGATAGAAGGGCACGTGTTTACATTTGTCACTTTCAAGGTACGTGATATGCACGTGGCAAGTATTTTAAGCTTGAGATTTCAAGTGGATGGTTGAGATGCAAAGTATAAGAAATGTTGTTAAAATAGTAAAGATTAAGATTACTGTTTTGGACCAAGACCGTAGTTCATTTCGTAATAGGAATTTTGTGCAAGCGGAGGTTTAAACCACCAATCTTTTTCCTACTAGACCACCAGAGCACTTGCAGAGACTAAAGAATAGTTAAATTTATGTTAATAAGTGGTAATATATTTGAGATAGGGCCGACCCTGGGTTTCCGGGCCCGAGGCCCAAATAATTATTTTTGGGTCCTAATAACAAAATACGTGTTTATATTTATAAAGGAAATACAAATTTGAAGTTCTTAAAATTGCAAAAAAATTGGGAGTTTGAGACGACCGCCTCACCTGCCTCAAGGTGGAGGCCGGCCCTGACTAGAGAGTATTTTATCGATAAATTAGCTTTATTCTTTAGAAGTATGAATTTCTTTTATCATGTGAATCGTTCAAAAAAAAATTTGGACATTCTACATTTGTGTTGTGTTTGGTAATTGTGAAAAAACAATGTCCGTAAATGAATTCCATCTAAGAAGTCAGAACATTTTATGCAATTTTCAAAGGCTATATAGAAATACAAAAACTGTGGGTGAAAAAATGAAAATATCAAAGATTGGCAAAACATTTTTGGTATTCTACTGTGTGTTTTTTTTTTCTTTTCTTTCTTTTTTGGTCTGTTTGGCAAATATTAAAAATTAATGCATTTTAGTGGATTCCATCTAAATACATTTAAAACTAGCTTTAGGTGGTAATATAAAACCTCAAAGATTTTCGGTTCATAATATAAAACCTCAGAGGCTTCAGGTGGGAATATGGGTAGGACTCCAAAGGTTTAGATATTCAACTTAACCTGAAAAACGCCTATATATAACCTTTGCCTACAGCAAAATAATTCCCAGGTAAAACTTTCAAGACAGCTCATAAAACTTCCGAGGCAGCCCAGTCAATTCTTGATGCATCTAATTGCCAAGTCAGTGCCAAACAAAGTCACAATGTACGCTATAGAAATTACAAACACTTTCGCAAATTCAGCTGCCTCAATGAAAAAAACCCGGAAAACACAAGTTGGTGTTCATCAGATAATAAGAATAGGCAACTGCGATAAAATAATGAAGTGATTGTCCAGAAGATAAAACCTTAAATACGGAGAAAACGATAATAAAAAAATTATAAAAAAAAAAATATTAGTCAAAGTACAAAATGACAGTGTCTCCAGCTTCACTCCAAGGTGAAACTACCAAAAAAACAATGCTTTAGCTAACAAAGAACAACCACAATGAGAAACTGTTCTCAACAGATAAAAACTCTCGACTAATTCAGTCTCATAGGCTTAAGATGAATCTCTTCAACAAGACAAAATCTTATTTAAAATCTCGACTTCTTCCTCGACTTGTTACTTGACTTGTTCGAAGACTTGGGCTGCTGTTGCTCTGAAGCATTCTTAGATCCACCTTTGGAAGAATTGCCGGCATTCTGTGTCGACTTTTGGTTGGACGTGCTCCCAGCAGTTGTTGCACTCGTAGCTGCATCATGTTTCTCTCTAACAACAGCTCCCTGAGAACCCCTTACCTGACCTCTCTTATCCTTCCTCCTCGGCCTATAACTCGATCTTTCTCTCTTCGGCAACCACCTTTCGGGATCTGGTGGGGGCCCAGGATTCGCCGGATCGAATCCTTTCGGGTACTTTGGCTTTCTCTTCCTCTTCTTTGCCCTTGTCTTCTTCACTTCCTCAGAGACTTCCATCTTCTTCGCATGTGCAACTTCTACATTCTTCGCACCATGAGTCTTTTCCAGATCCTCGACAATGATTCCCTTCAGACCTGTCAAAGGCCTCAGTTTCTTCTCGTACAGTTCGGCCTTCTCGATATCCGTGCGAGCTGCAGTGGTTACTAGACCCACCAAAGCCTCTACACTCCCATGGCCCTTCTTCACGAGCTCTTCATAGAGTTGAGATGCCTCTTCTTGGCGGCCATGTTTGAGCTTGAAAGAAGCAGCTTCTTGCATGATCAGATGCAGCTTGTTCTCTTCTGTCATTGAGTTTCTCCACCATTCAACTGCAGAGTCTAGAACATTGGCTGCACCATTTATGTCACCAAAACGTTCCTTCAAAGAAACTAGGGTTGCTACAGTAGCAGGCATGTGCTGGATATCGGGTATTTTTAACAGGGATTCAGCAGAAATCTGTGCATGGCCAGCAGCAGCAGCAATTTGGGCACGTGCAAGAAGTACAGGCTTGGATTTATCAGGGAATTTATCAGTGAACTGTGCCAGCAACTCCTCAGCTTTCGGGAACTTCTTTTCTCTTACATGAACGGCGGCTTGAAGAAGAACAGGAGTTATGCTATCTGGGAACATTTCTGGAAGTGCAGATACAAGTTCTTGGGCCTGCAAGATATGCAAGATATCCAGAGACAGTTTCACATATCGTTGGCAAAAAAATTAACAGTCTGCAGTCTAAAATATTGAATTATCGATGATATAAAGATCGCAGATTTTAAGTAGCTAGTTCTAAACAACCATTTGCAAGCAACTATGTGCCGCATATGCAAGGCCCCGGAATATTTTAACATGAAGCTTCTCACTGAAAATATTTTCTTTTCAAGAACTACTGGCCCTTAAAACTAAAGTGTTTCCATGTGGATTTACCCAATCCAAATTCAATAGTAAACTTGTTGCTCCTGATTTTGGTGTGGGAGCAAACAGATGAATTTGTGGGTTCGTAGGGAATCGAAAAGGTCAAACATTAACACTTCCACCGGCGTTTGACTGGATTCCCACTGCTGTCGTTGACCTGCACAAAGTTCGAAACACCGGGATGGATCCAGGCGACGAACCCTCCGACACTCTTGTCAATAATCAGAAAGATTAAGAAAGAGCTTTAGATAGGCAAAGATTCATTACCGTGTAAAGGTAGGGGTAGGGGGTATTTATAGTCGCCGTAGGGATCCGTTTCGAGATAAGAACAAATCTCTACTTCACGGTGTAGATGGATAGAAGTGGTTAAAACCGCCTCCTAGGGATAAGGACGAATCGAGATTTCTCCATATCCTTTTAACTGGCTTGTAACGGGTTGGGGTCCGTATCCAATTGAACAGATCCGTTTATGGGTTATTGGGCCCTGGAGAAAAGACCCGGTTCCCATCTCGGACCCATCTGTAGGTGAAATTACCATTTTGCCCCTGTAAGCTTTAAGATCCGTGTCCGATTAGAACGGTCCCGATTTAATCCAATTTTTAGCCATATCACGAGCCCCCCACTCCTAATGACTGTGTTACAGCCTTTGGAGAGTAATTTTGTTGTTTCGATGGCGTACAGGACTATCGAGTTCTTAAAGGGAGTTCGGATCTTGTTTGAGGAGTAACGATATTTTTCTAAGCGGGCAACACACCCAAAATCGTTCTTAGGCTCTTCTGGACTTTTGGTGATTTTTCTCGATTTTTTTACTATTTTTTGAATCATTTATTCAATTTTGCAAAGTGATAATCTATTTTTCGAGAGCACTAATTAACCATTCTAATTAATAATTCTTTATCCGGGGGCTTAGAAATATTTCCCCGAATTTATAATTATTTTTTAGAATTTTTAACTAATTTTCTTGAATTTTTAATCATTTTTTGCGATTTTTAAATAATTAATTAAAATTAATAAATAGGAAAAATTAATTAATCAGTCGAATATCGACGTGGCCAAATTTGGGGCGTTCATCAGCCTTCGGCGAGGATTTTCGAGCGATCGGACGGCTCCTCTGGTGTGAAGGCGTTTTTCCCCCATTCGTAGCTCGGATTTCAGATCCGAGCTACGTGGCACAATCAGGGCAGTTGATCACGATCAGGCACGAATTGTGAGGCGATTGTTTTCGCCAATTCGCAGCTCGGTGCCTCGGTAGCTCGGATTTCGAGCTACGTGGCACAATCAGGGAGGTTGATCACGATCAGGCGCGATTGTGAGGCGATTGTTTTCACCAATTCACAGCTCGGTGCCTCGGTAGCTCAGATTTCGGATCCGAGCTACATGGCAAGACCTGGGCTGCTTGATGAAGATCTGATGCGAATCACGAGGGATTAGTGATTTTTCGCCAATACGCAGCTCGGTATCTCTGTAGCTCAGATTATAGATCCGGAGTACGTAGCGAGAACTGAGCCGCTTGATGAAGATCTGGCACGAATCACGAGGGATTAGTAATTTTTTGCCAATACGCAGCTCGGTACCTCGGTAGCTCGGATTGTAGATTCAAAGTACGTAGCGAGAACTGGTAGTCTGGTACTTGATGAAGATCTGGCGCGAGTCACGAGATTAGTGATTTTTCGCCAATACGCAGCTCGGTACCTCAATAGCTCGGATTGTAGATCCGAACTACGTGGCAAGATCTAGGCCGCTTGATGAAGATCTGGGCAAGATATTAGTGATTTTTCACCAATACGCAGCTCAGTACCTCGGTAGCTCGGATTGTAGAACCGAAGTACGTGGCGAGATCTGGACTGCTTGATGAAGATCTGGCGCGAATCACGAGGGATTAGTGATTTTTTGCCAATACGCAGCTCGGTACCTCGGTAGCTCGGATTGTAGATCCGAAGTACGTGGCGAGATCTGGGCCGCTTGATGAAGATCTGGCGCGAATCACGAGGGATTAGTGATTTTTTGCCGATACACAGCTCGGTACATTGGTAGCTCGGATTGTAGATTCGAAGTACGTGGCAAGATCTGAGCCGCTTGATGAAGATCTGGCTCGAATTGTGAGGCGGTTGTTTTCGCCTGCACAGATTCTGTCGTTTAGGCTTGTGATGGGCCTCTGTGGGGGCCCAAGACGTTTGAAAGCCCATGCGAATCCCTTTTTTACTGTAAGACTACCCCCTCTCACCACTTCCCCATTCTTCACTTCTCACTTTCACTTTTCACTCTCTCAGTTTGTTTTTGCTCTTGGTGGCTCTGCTAGCGGTCGTGGCCAGACGATCAATTTTTCGGCGAAATATTCCGACCGTAGCTGTCACGTCAAGGTAATTATATACTTTATCTCGTATCTTAAAAGATGTCTAGAGTGTCATCGGGGAGTGAGACCTCCACCTCGGACCAAGAGAGCGGCCGACCATTAGTGGTCTCCTCGGTGGCGAGCAAGGGGAAGGAAGTATCAGGGTCGGCGATCATGGAGACGATCGTGGAGGGCGTGAGGGGAGCTAGCGCGTTAGGCAGGCTACCGTCCACACTATCGACGACCTTCTGTCCAAGGTGAGGGATTACTCCGACGACCTTTTGTCCAAGGTGGTATACGGGAAGTCGGCCACATACGAGGAGAATAATCTGAGGGAACACTCTGAGGACGACGACATCCCCTCGCTTCTGACCGAGGCGAATCTGCGGCGCATCAGGAAGGGATTCAGGATACCGAAGGAGTATACTCTGTTCCTCCCCGGTCCAGGCTTCCGAGCGTGTTCGGAGACTTCGCCTGATACGTGCGTCTTCCCGTATGACGTGCTCAATGCCGCCTTCGACTGTCCCTGCCACCCTTCGTGACTGAGGTGCTACAATGGTACAGATTGAGCCCGATCCAGTTCATGCCGAACTTTTGGCGGCACGTCATCGGCTTCACCTCCAATGCCAGGCCATAGGGGTCGAGCCTCGGCTCGTCTTGCTCCGTAGTCTTTATCAATTCTGTCGTATGAGCAAGATGGAGTACCGATATTATCTATCTCCGCGAAAGGGTGTCAAGTTGATTAAGAACCCGGACTCCATCAAGCATTGGAAAGAGAAATACTTTCTGATTCGAGGTCCCTAACCATGGGGTTTCCCAACGAGGTGGAAGGAAGACGTTACGAAGTGGGCGAAGGCCGAGCCGGTGCTGACTAAGGAGGATGAGGTCGTGTCGAAGATCCTCGGTCTTCCGACCCTGAGTTAGAAAGATATAACCGAGGGGGTCCTCTTCGGTGGGGGTCTCAGTCCGATCGACCCTAGTATGCTTCGTTTATTGTTCTTCTTTTATTCTGGCTATTGTTCTCTTCTTGTGCTAACTTCTTCGGTTTTCATTTTTTTTCAAGAGGCCCCCGGTATGGATTTCCGAGCCATGTTACTTAAGCGAGGTGCAGGGGACGAAAAGGGATCAGACAACAAGAAGATGAAGACGACGACGACGGGACCCTCGTCCGACCGGGCTGCCAAGGTACCATCGACGGCGACGCCAGTAGTGGACTTGGTCTCTGCCGCTCCTTCCGCTCCACAAGCAACCCTTCCCCAAACCACGCCTTCCGACCCCTCTGCCGAGGCGTTCTCCGTCGGAGCCGCACTAGCGCTTGAAGCGCCACCTCTCACCGCCGACGCAGAAGCTATCCTTACCGAAGAGCACAAGAAGCTCTTCGTCCCCAATCAGAGGGTGATGAAACACGACAACTTCCTCGGCGATGCCGCCATGAGCATGCAGGCTCTGCGTTACTGCCGACCCCGAAGGACCGAGCAGCATTGAAGAAGGGGACCGTGGGTGACGATGCGCTAGAGATCGCCAGGGCCACGATGTCGGTAAGCGTCCTTGTTGTGCCCTCGGAATTTCAAAATTTGTTGCGCTCGATACTCATGTCTTTTTACTTTCGGCTTTCAGATCACGTGTCACTTCAGCCACCTGCTAGAGCAGGAGAAAGAGCTCAAGACGTCGAGTGACAGGGACCGGGCCGAGAGAGCTAAGGCCGTAAAGTTGTACGAGGCGAAGCAGCGTCTCTCGGAGTCCCGAGCTGCTCAGATAGGCATTCTCGAGGCGACCTTGGCCAAGGCGAACGAATGCATCGCTATGGAAGCGACGAGGGCGGACGAGGAGAAGGCAAAGGCCGAGCAGGAAAGGGAGAAGGCCATAAAGGCCTCCGAGGAGATGCAGAGGGAGCAGGAGGCAGCTGTGGCCGAAGCTGCGATCCAGGCCGAGGCGGAGGCACATATGCATGCGAACATGGAGGAGTCCTACGCCCGAGCCCTCAAGCACGTAGAGGCTCACATCCCCGGCTTCGATAGCTAGGGGTATAGCTTGTACGATCCCATCGAATGCGAGGTGGTGGCCACAGCAAGAGCCGCAGCCGAAAAAGAAGAAGAAGAAGAAGAGGGAGGCAGAGAAGAAGGGGAGGCGCAGAAGACCCGGAGACGGCCATCGTGGAGGTGCCGAGGGAGATCGGGGAGCAACCCTCCAAGGTGGCTCCTTGACTCAGTCTACTTGCTCGTCTTTGTTTTTTGTTTTGTATTGCCTTATAGCGGACTGGCCACCGCTTTTGTACTTGTAAACTTTAATGAAATGAGAAACTTTTTGACTAAGTGTTGAACTAGTGTTATACTTTGTATCTCAAGGTTGGCCTTTCTGCCCCTCTGGCTAACCATAAACCCGAGGAATTTACCAGACAAGACGCCGAATGCGCACTTGTTCAGATTCAATCTCATGTTGTGTCTTCTTAATACCCCGAAAGCTTCCTGGAGGTCAATGACATGATCTTGTCCGCTGACGCTCTTGACCAACATGTCGTCCACATAAACTTCCATGTTACGGCCTATCTGATCTCGGAAGACCTTATTAACAAGGCGTTCTTCAGCCCGAAGGGCATGACCCGGTAGCAGTACAGACCTTGGTCAGTTACGAACGAGGTCTTTGGAATGTCAGAAGGGAACATCCGGGTCTGGTTATACCCCGAGAAGGCATCCATGAAGCTGAGGAGTTCGTGGTCGGACGTCACATCGATTAGAGCATCAATGCTCGGGAAGGGGAATGGGTCCTTCGGACACACTTTGTTGAAGTCAGTGAAGTCGATACATATTCTCCAGCTCCCGTTGGCCTTTTTAACCATTACCACATTGAATAGCCATTCGGGGTAATTTACCTCCTGGATGAACCGAGCGTTCAAGAGCTTCTCAACCTCTTCTTTGATGGCTTGCTGGATAGGTTTAACTCCCGGAGCAACGCTGAGGTGATGCATCAGGAGTTCTTCTGAGATTTCGGCCATATCAGCTGCAGTCCAGCCGAAAAGATCGCGGTTCTCCCTTATACATTGGGAGATGTCTTCTTTGATGGTGGGAGGAAGGGCCTTGCTAATCTGAAATGTCTTGGTAGCATCTCCTTCTGAGAAGACAACTTCTTCCAGCTCGTCGACCGGCTCGGAGATGGTCTGGCTACTTTCTTGTGGGAGTTCGAGGGCTTCAAGGAAGAGGACCGGCCCTCCCATCGAGGTCATGTAACATTTACGAGCCGCCTCCTGGCTCCCTCTTACTTCTCCCACTCCTGCCAAGGTGGGGAACTTCTTTTTCATATGATAGGCCGATGGTATGGCCTGGAGAGCGGTCAGGCCTGGTCAACCCAGGATGACGTTGTAGGCGGCTTTTACGTCAACCACCATGAAGTCCATCAACTTGGTCCGGGTGACTGGGGTTTTGCCAGTGGTCACGTCGAGGGTTATAACTCCCTTGATCGTCACCGACACCCCGGTGAATTCGTGAAGAGTGTAACCAGCTGGCTTGAGCCAATCTATTGGCAGCTGCAGGCCCTGGAATGCCTCCAAGAAGAGAATATTGACCGAACTGCCGTTGTCCACTAGGACCCGGCGTACGTCGAAATTGGCCATCCGGAGATTTATAACAAGGGCATCGCAATGGGGCGTTCGGACGGCCTTCAAGTCCTTATCAGAAAACGTAACAAGAACCCCCAGGCCCCTAGGGGGAGGATGGTTATGTACGGCATTCACTTCTCGGACGAAGGCTTTTCGGGAGGAGTTAGAATCTCCCTCCATTGGGCCTCCGTGTATGAGGTGCAAGACGGCTTCGGTTTCGAGGTCCCCGCACGTTGTTCGGTTCGCCTGTTAGCCCCCCTGGGGAGCGGAGGTGAATCCCCCCTGTCTTTCCTGACGAATCGGGAGAGTTACCCCCTCTGGATGAGGGCTTCTATCTCGTCTTTGAGGGCCCAACATTCATCCGTGTCGTGGCCATGATCCCGATGATAACAGCACCACTTCTCCCTGTTTCTCCTCTTTCCCGAGGTATTCATTTTTGAAGGGGGGAAGGATTCCCTCCTTCCCGACCTCCATCAGAATGGTCGAGACACTGGCGTTAAGAGGAGTGAACCTCTCGAAGCGGGGAGGAGGGCGACGTTGGCTTCCGTTATCCTTCTGGAGCTTCTTAGCTCCTTTATCTTCAGCAGTCTTCCGTTTGTTCCCGTAAGATGATCCTTCAAGAGTGGGGCGGTTGAGAGCTTCTTCAGCTCGGATGTACTTCTCACTCCTGAGCAGGAGTTCTGAGAAGTCCCGAGAAGGCTTCTTGGCGAGGGACGCCCTGAGATCGGGGTTAATGATGTTGGACTGGAAAGCCGCCGAGGCTACAGACTGATCCAGAGAGGCGATAGATCTAGCCTCCGCGGTGAACCGCTTGACGTAGTCCCTCAGCCGCTCGCCCTTCCTTTGACTGAGGAAGAGCAAAGAGGTGCTTGTCTTTTCGGAGCGGCGGCTGCTCACGAAGTGGTTGAGGAAGAGACCTTCGAATTGGTCAAAGGAGAAGATGGAGGCTGGAGCAAGTCTGGAATACCACTCCCGAGCAGGCCCCTTGAGCATGGCTGGGAAGGTTTTGCAGAGAAAGGCAATTATCATAAGAGTTTTGAAATTCTCGATGTGATCAACGGGCCCCGGTATACGACCCAAAATGCGGAGGCTTGAAGTTCTCCGGGACGGGAGTCTCCATGATGGTACGGGAGAACAGGGGTCTGCTCGGGCGGAGGTTCCTCGCCCATTGTTCCTCTTCTCTGTCAAGTTGGCCGAGGCATCTCTCCATCTCGTGGAGACGGCGATAGACCGAGTCCTCCCTTCGGTCATGTCTCGCTGAGCCCCGGGACTCGTCTTCATGTGGAAGAGGGCTGGGGCTGCGGCGGTGATAGCTTGGAGTAGGTCGAGGACTGGGGGTGCGACGGCGATGGCTCGGAGCCGGCCTAGGACTGGGAGAGCGACGGCGATGGCTCAGAGCTGGCCGAGGACTGGGGGCCTGTTGGTCGTTATTGGGGGCGACATTGGGGGCCCGTAGGACTGCCTCACGAAAAGTCCTGGAACGCTGCTCTCGTGACTGTTCGAGGGGAAATGACTTGCCATTAAATGACGATGGCAATGAGTGCGGCTGCCTCATGAATCATGTAATCATTTAATGGGTTCTAGAGATGGCCCCCGTAAATTCTAGAGGTGGCCCCCGTCAACCCCTGACGTGGCACTTAGTTCTACGTGGTACTTAGTTCCATTTAACTTTAAAAACATGGAAAACACGGGCCCCTTCAGAGTACACTTACCTATTTGTCTACTACTATGGTCAACCCTTAACCCCGGCTTGATTAATATTCTTTATTTAATTAACATACGATAATGCGATTAATAAAGGACACTAGAAAGATGACAACATAACTCTAAAATCAAGCAATGTGCTCTATACAATTAAATACACCAAATTCAACATTATAGATTCAATTATATATTATTAAACATAGAAACCCAATTCTGGACAACAGTAGGTTGTAGTACCAAAATCAGAATTTCAGTTGCTACAGGATAGCAAATGTGGATCCGTTAGAAGGTCTAGAAACGAGACTCTTACTCGGTTCCAATGCATATTAACAAGATACATAAAAGTTGCAGCATCAGGTGTCAAAACAGCAAACTACACAGAATTTGTATTCAGCCAGAATTGTAAAATTGTGTTTATACATATGAAACAGGTCTGAAACTTCATTAATTAATTCCAGGAAAATTAGGGAATGTTCTCTAGTGTGTCTAGTATCAACATGCAAAATTTCAAGTCATTATCTTACAGGGAGCATGGTTAAATTAATTGTAAGTTTGAGTGATGCAGCAGTTTTTAGAACCTAAAATTCTACGACACAGCAGCAGTAAAATTGCGATAACTCACAAACCATAACTCGGAATTCAATTCCGTCAAAAAGGTAGTAAACTAGACATTTGGGGCTACATTTCATATTAAG